>MEHQ01003248.1:0-335566 GCA_008828725.1 Saccharina japonica
ACCGTATAACACGGAAGAAAGCACACCCCGGTCGTAACTTTTAGACATTTAAAAATAGTATCACCCGTGTTGTGGAGGGGTGTGCTATCTAACGCATCCTCGGTGATAAACACCATGCACGAGAGCCCTGCAGCTAGGGGGTGTGGTAACGAGAGGGTGTGACAACGACGGGGTGTGCTAACGGCATTATTGGTTGTTAAAGAGAGTCAAAAGACCCCGACCAAATTCAGGGGGGGTGGTAATGAGAGGGTGTGATAACGGTATATCAATGACTGCTATGGGGTGAGTGTGAACAGACCCCGGCCAGAATGCAGGGGGTATGTTAGCAAGGGGTGTGCTGACGCATGACAAGCTTGGTCTAAAACCAGCTATGTTTTCTATTCTCACGTATTGCCAATGATGGTAAGGCAAACGCTTGAAACCCGAGGATAACAGCAAAAATCCGCCTTGCTACGATACCTCAAAACGGATACCGGTACCGGTATCAAACAGGTACTCATTGATGAAACCCCGAGGGTCGCACCGCAAGTGCTGCAAGTGCTTCGCTGGTACCGGTACCGGTACCAGTAGCCGGGGCTTGGCACACGGCGGACGTGAGAGACGTGATAATGCTAGTGTTAGTACCGGTAAGCGCGCTGGTCCCAGAGAAAAACGACATGATCGTCGCCCGAGGCGCTGCAGGAGCAGCTACAGGTGGGGTCGAAGCCGCAGACGCGTTCGGGCCACTGTGAGGGGGCGCAGCAGTTGCCTCTATGCTGGTGTCCATACCGGTGCAGGTTGATTGTGAATGATATCCATCCACCAGGTGGTGTGATAATTGTGGAGTTTGACACTGTTTTCAGGCGCACACACGAGGGTGTGTTATCTAACGTACCCCCGGTGATAAAGTGACGGTAAAAAAACGACGTAAAAATATATATCACCCGGTGTGCTTATGTGGGGGGGTGTTTTATAAGGGAGGTGTGCTTTCTTCCGTGTTATTCGGTAACCAGCTTCCAGCGGAGGGTTACAAGCGTTACTCCAAAAAGAAAAAAAAACGCTTGAATAAGTATACCCCCGTGCTAATGCCTGTGCGATATCACGGAACCCTTCGTGCCCGCGTGATAATGTGATAATAAGCCTAGTGTGCTTGTTTCTTTGTTAATTTGCAAGACGAGCGAATGAGACGCACATTTTGAGTAAATTTAGCACATACCTCGTATATAAATATAATATGTGCAAACTTTTCGCGCACGCACCAACGCTCTTGGAACACAAATATAACCCTGATACTAGGGCTGTGAGTCGGCTCGACTTAAGTCACCGACTAGTTATTAGTCGGACTAATAGTCAGTCGTGAAACGGAGGTGCCGACTTTCCGACTTATTGGGTTTCCTTAACTGTGGGAAGGCTTTTTTAATGCGGGGTACAGCTTTTTACATTAATTGCTGCGGGCTGCGGATACCCTCACATGCCCTGTGACACTGCAGCTGCAGCGCACAGCGGGAGATCCAGGAAAGAGAAGAGGAAATAGCAAAAAACGTGTGGCACGAGAACGAAACGGAACTGAGTAGGAAGCGCCACGTATCCGTTGTATGGGTGGCGCCCAAGGGAATGGAGACGGAGGGTGGGGGGGGTTCGTAGGGAAACCGCGGCGGACGAACGCAGGAAAGAGACGGCAAACAGAGTAGGTACCAGACCGACTAGCTGGTAGAACCTGCCTGTACTACGGGCACAAACCTGCCTCGGCTCGCTAGAAGGTGCTTTTGGTGTGCTCCGGCTGCCTGTCCTTTCCTGTCGTTCTTAGTCTTGCTCTGCTGGCGCTGTTTTTTCGGTCCATTTCATTTAATTTCGTTTCATTTAATTTGGTTTATTTTCTATTGGATGTCGCATCTCCTCTGGGAGAAGCACGACACTTTCTTTCTTTTAGGGCGATTACCAAAATCAGGTACACCTGGTCACTTTGGTGCCAAAAACAGTTATACTCTAAAATCAAGTATAAATCACGCTTCAGGAACCCTCCTATTGGCCAGCCTCACATCGTACCTGATTTTGGCTCGAAAGGGGCCAGGTACACCTGAGTTTGTCTACTATGCCTAGCTTTCAACTGAAATTGCCGTTTTTTTGAGCCAATCAGAGGTCATACGTACACTGTCTCCTGTACGGACACGAAGACATCACCACACTACGTACATACGACCCGCCACAACGACTACAGAACGTATCATACGCGCACATACAGCACAATGGACATGCAACGACTACAGAACGCATCATACGCGCGCATACAGCACAATGGACCTGTTGTAATATATTACGTACTCTTGCTTGCTGACACAGACAGTAGTAGTACGGAAAGCGAGCAGTTCAGTCTCAAATTAACTCGATGTTTTGTTCGTATGCTATCAGGCTACGACTATATACATACGTATTATACCTGGTACAATAATACGGAAATACACGTCGTAGGATTGAGTGTGATCACGAAATCAATGAAAGCATACGACAGATATTAATACCCGTACTGACAATAACTACAACATTTATCAAGAGTTTGGAGGACACACACACATTCGCTATCATTCTGCTGTTCAGGCGCAAATTCAAAAGTATGTTTGATTATTTCTCACAGCCAAAAGGTCCTGAAAAACACCGTTCGTGGCGTGCGTTTTTCACTTGGTTTTAGAATGTAACTGTTTTTGGCACCAAAGTGACCAGGTGTACCTGATTTTGGCAATCGCCCTTTCTTTTATTTTGTCATGCTTTTGTTTGGTTGCTAGATTGTTGATTTGCTTCAGTATGTTTACTTTTTATCATTTTTCCTTTTCGCTTTTTTCCTTTTTTTTCTCTTTTTCTCTTGCATGCACCTGGATTGCTAGCAGGGTAGGTCTTGCCAGTCGTATATGGCATTGCATTGTCTGCTCTGCTTACTGCACTGAGCGTAGTACCGTAATCATGCGAAGGTTCGCACCGGGTGCGATCGCGTTTTTAAATGTTTCTACGTTGTGTTTTTTATCGCACCCCGGTGCTATCTCTCCGATGGGTGCGTTCTCTCCGATGGGGGTGCGGAAACACAACTAAATCATGCCGTTCTTCTATTTTGGCGCACCCCCGGTGCGATCTCTCCGATGGGTGCGCTGCTGAATCGAAATACACCGGGCCGCACTGGGGCAACGGTGCTGCGTAAATGACTCAAAGCTACCTAAAACGACTTGACCTACCATGCGTTGGTAAAGTACGTTTGAGAGGCTACTCAGTTCCGTTTCGTTCTCGTGCCCCACGTTTTTTGCTATTTCCTCTTCTCTTTCCTGGACTCTCGTCTGTGCGCTGCAGTGTCACAGGGCATGTGAGGGTATCCGCAGCCCGCAGCAATGCACGTTAAAAGCTGTACCCCGCATTAAAAAAGCCTTCCTGCAGTTAAGGAAACCCAGTAAGTCGGAAAGTCGGCACCTCCGTTTCACGACTGACTATTAGTCCGACTAATAACTAGTCGGCGACTTAAGTCGTGCCGACTCACAGCCCTAGGTATCAGGGTTATAATTTGTGTTCCAGAGCGTGGTGCGGTGCGCGAAAAGTTTGCACATATTATATTATATATACGAGTATGTGCGTAAATTTACTCAAAATGTGCGTCTCATTCGCTCGTCTTGCAAATAACAAAGAAACAAGCACACTAGGCATTATTATCACATTATCACGCGGGGACCAAGGGTTTCCGTGAATCGCACAGGCATTAGCACGGGGTTACTTATTCAAGCGTTTTTTTTTCATTAGAAATTATGTCTACGATATGCAATGCCCCAACCTACCGTGTAACACGGAAGAAAGCACACCCCCCTTAGATAACACACCCCCTCACATCCCCCCACATAAGCATATCGGGTGATATACATGTTTTACTTTGTTTTTTTACCGTCACTTTATCACCGGGGGTACGTTAGATAACACACCCCCTACGTGTGTACGCCTGGAAACAGTGTTAAACTCACCACACCTGGTGGGTGGATATAATTCACAATTCACAATCAACCCGCACCGGTATGGACACCAGCATGAAGGCAACTGCTGCATCCCCTCACACTATGCCGAACGAGTCTGCGGCTTCGATCCCACCTGTACCTGCTGTTGCCGCGCCTCGGGCGACGATCAAGTCGTTTTTCTCTGGGACTAGCGCGCTTACCGGTACTGGCACTAACGTGATCCCGTCTCCTACGTCCGCCGTGTGCCAAGCCCCGGCTACTAGTACCGGTACCGGCGAAGCACCTGCAGCACTTGCGGTGCGACCCTCGGGGTTTCACCAATGAGTACGACCTGTACGGTACAGGTACAGGTAACCGTTTTGCGGTATCGTAGCAAGGCGGGGATTTTTGCTATTCTCCCCGGGTTTCAAGCGTTTGCCTTGCCATCACCGGCAATACGTGAGAATAGAAAAACAAGCTGGTTTTAGACAAGCTTGTCATGCGTTAGCACGCCCCTTGATAACATACCCCCTGCATTCTGACCGAGGTCTGCTCACACTTACTCCATAGCAATCATTGATATACCGTTATCACACCCTCTCATTACCACCCCCCCTGAACCTGGTCGGGGTCTGTTAAGTCTCCTTATCAACCAATATTGCCGTTAGCACACCCCCTCGTTGTCACACCCCCTAGCTGCACAGCTCTCGTGCATGGTGCTTATCACCGGGGATGCGTTAGATACCACACCCCTCCACAACAGCACACCGGGTGATAATATTTTTAAATGTCAAAATGTTATCACCGGGGTGTGCTTTCTTCCGTGTTATACGGTATTGACAGACCAATACGAGGCATATTTAATAGGAGGCTGTTCTCCAGGGTGCCGGGTATTCTGCGTGGTATCTTTATGTTCTTTATAAAAGGTTCGTGGCAAAGACAACTCCAGTTTGTAAAGAGCTTCACTTCCTTCATAACCTGCGCGGTGTGCTCCTTCATTAGGGGAGCATCCCCATATGACATACCCATTCTAACACCCATACCCGTCGCTACTGCTGTGAAGAAGCTTGATGAGGTGTGTGGTCTCCAGAACATGGCGGTATGAGGCTCGAGCCTGCAGTGTTGTCTCATACCGGTATGTATGATACGTGTATGTATAGCTCGATTTGTTTGTGTGCCGTGCAGTTTCTTTTTTCACCCTGGACAATAGTACCCTACCGGTATCTAACAGGCTATCGGACCTACAAGAGGTCGGAATTCATGAGGGTCGATACCTCCTGCGGGCCTCACAATAGGTTGGTTCCGAGGTATATCGATACTCGTAGCTATTGCAAGCAGCAACAATATAACTCGTACGTAGGGACAAGGCATCGGCCACAATCGCCTATTGTGCGACCGATATGATCGTGAAGGTGGCCAATAGTACCCTACCGGTATCTAACAGGCTATCGGGCCAACAAGAGGTCGGGATTCAGGAGCCAATAGTTCCCTACCGGTATCTAACAGGCTATCGGGCCAACAAGAGGTCGGGATTCATGAGGGTCGATACCTCATATACTTGCCATCTGACAATGTGCAGCTCTTGTTTCAATCATACCATATTGACATACGAGCTGGGCCAGCCAAGGCGCTGCTAGAACGGTTGATTGGCTATGCCCCGCTCAATAATACGAATTTCAACATGAAATTTTGGCACGGTGGTGCTGATGTCCTAACCAACCTTTAAGGTGCCATCCCTTTTTTTTTTTTTCCCCACGATATATGACCGATCCAAAAACCCGTGAAAATAAAAAAAACGGCCTTAACTAGTGGAAAAAAACGAAAAATAAAAAGGGATGGTACGGAATATATTGACACGTATGATTAAAATACGAGGTGAAAATTTGAGTCCGAAATTCGCAAAATTGAGCGGGGCATCGCAGTAAAACTGCCGTTTTCGTTATTACTTGTTTTCAGTATAGAATCGTTTTTTGTTTTTGTTTTTTTTGTATATCTCTCGACGAATGATGAATTGGGCAATGCAACTTACATCGATCGTCTCCTTGTGTCTCAAGCATTGTCTACACCAAATTTCAGCTTGATCGGGAATGCCGAGTTTTTTAGCTGTCATGTGAAATTAGTGTCAAAATCTGGTTAAAAAAAGAGATTTTTGGTACTGTTGGGTTTTCGCGTTTTCGCGGATATCTCGGCGAAATCGAGTCGGTTTTTATCATTTTTTTATTTTTTTTAATCCTCCGGCGGATGGGTAAAAATAAAGCTTACGCCCTCCACACTTCCACGTCTCACTTCGTGTCGTGTGTCAATTCACTCCCCCCTCGGAAGTATCAGCCCTTGCTGCTTACTACTCCGGAGACTTGAGCATGTTGACCCGACCTGACCCCCGAAGGGGCCCGGTGCGGTGGGGATAGCCACCCGAAGAGTAAACTCTCCGGGTAGTGTGGAACTTGCCGCAGCTCATCCACTATCAATATTTTTTTTGCATCTCCTATAATACGTCAGCGGTCATCTCTGCAATTTCGAGTCTAACTCGAAAATTGCGGCGCTGGAAGCTCACGAACAGAAAAAAGTGAAACAGAAGATGAACCAAAAGTTTATAGAAGGAAATACCGAAAGGTCAAATAATCAAACATCATGGCCCATGGCAGCAAATACCCCGAAATAATGTACCAGTAGCAAATAAACCCAAAGGAGCGGGGGCAAACACCCCGACGGAGCTGGCGACCAAGCCAGACCAAGACAGGGCAGAGGCCGACAGGGAGGATTATTGCTACGACTCAAAATATTGCATGCGTCCCTCGTATTGCGTGTGTGTTGTCTTCACATTAAACCCGTTATTTCTACCCAACCACACCAGTACACCCAGTGTCTGTCCCGATTCCTAATCCTAGAGAGATACAAATTCTGTGGTCACAGACTGTGAAACAGAGAGAAACCAAAACAAAATAAACGCAAATGAATGGGTGAAGCATTTGAGATGCTAACGTACCGGGTACGAGAACACGACACGAGCCAAACCAGAAAATAAGAACAAAAAGACAAATACATAGAAAAACGAATTCTGAAATGAAACATATAACAAATGACGCAAGGAGACAGAAGCGCCCCTAGAAGAAAAACATACGTGCCCAAGAGGAACAGATAACTGCTGCACGGGCGAAGCAACACGAAGAAGAGGAAGACACCGGCATAGGGCGGTAACAAAGGAAGAAATAAGGCAAAAAGCAAGAAAGAAGACACTAGAAGAGAGGAAACGAGAAACATCGTTCTCAAGGCGATGAAAATAACAAGTTCCCGTCTCTGCTACGAAACCGATACGGGGACCATGCCACACCTTCTGCCATCTCCTTCCTACTCTCGTCAATAGCGGTGTCAGGAGCCGGTACTACCTCTGCCCCCCCCCCCCCAGTGAACAACTCAACAAGAAACAAACAAACAAAATAAAACAAATAGTATAATTAAGGGCTAGTCGAACCGATACCTTGCCACACGATCTACCATTTCGTTTCTGCATTCGTCGACAGCTGTACCAGTACGGCTGCCCCCCCCCACCTCTCCTTGTCGCCTCTCTTGGCGTCCTCAGCTGCATACCGTAGCCAGCTCCTCTCCGCTTCGGCCCTGTGCCACTTCGCCATGATATTATCCGCCGCCTCAACGACCCCCCGATACCACTTCCCACTCTTCTTAGCCGCCCTCGGCCATAACAACGTCTCTGCTCCGACCAGCAAATGGGAGCTTTCTGTGGAGCCCCCTGTCGCTTGCAAAACCCTGAGGTCATCTGCTAGACATTGGGCCCAGTTATGTTCTGGTCGGCCAGGTCCCGGGTTCTTCCCACCGGCGATCGTCCCAAACATCACCCGCCGAGTCAGCCGCTCATTGGTCGTCCGCTGTACGGCCCCCGCAAAGAGGAGGCGTCGTGTGCGGGTGGTCGTCTCAACGCTCTCGCATTGTGCCTTCTTGAGAGCCTTGGCGTACGAAATGGGATGGTCGGTGCGTTGTCCGCGCTGGAAACCAATGGTCCGTAGGAGGAGGTTGTGATGTGCCGTTCGGAGCTCAGCGATGTGCTCCTGGCCAAGGGTCCACGTCACACACCCGTACAGCAGTGTCTCCATCACCTCGGCCTTTAGCATGCGCACTTTTCGAGTGAACGAGGCATCCTCCATATCGCACAGCTCCCGCTTGAACCGATTGTAGCATGCCCTTGCGAGTCGGATGCGTCTTTTGATCTCTGGCATAATGTCCGCGCTTGCGACGACGAGACCACCCAGGTACAAATAACATCCATTGATAACCAACTGACGAGTTCATCCAATTATGTCCCCCTTCTTCATGAAAATATAAAGATCGACATATTGTCCAATTTCATGAGGAAGGGCAGCGGCCAAAAACAGGTACCATATATCTGGTCCGTTTAGGGCCAAAAGCAGGTACCTACTAAAATCAAGTTAATATCGCACCCCACAAACCTGTCGTTCCTTGCAACGCGATGGAGTTGTCTTTGCACCCGAATGGCGAGCGTCAGCCCTTTGTGGTACAGCAATATAGGCCCGCTAATAAGAAAGTGCCCAACAAGAGACTTAAGCTCACTTTTTGGCCGAACCTAAGACACTAGCCCTAAGAAAGAGACCTGAGTTTGGCGACCAAGGTAAGGAAGGGCAATATAAGAAAGAGCAACGTACGGTCCGAGGTTCAATGAGAAACGTGTAGTACTGCATATGTACAGGAGTGCAGTACTGCTGTACTGTACCCCTACTGGTACAATATGTATATCTAATATCATACCTGGTATACTGCTGTACATTATGGCGAGTAGGGATTCTTTGAATTCAGTGGCAACGTTGAGGTACACGGGACGGTGCGGATCGGGTTGATGGCCTGCATGAATGGAGTACGTACCTCGATTGACTACATTATGTTTCGTTTCCAAATTATTTATACCTGGCAGTTCGTTGCTGGTGGCTGCAGGTTACAGTCTTCGTGTGACACTCCCAGCACACACGGCCACCGAAATTTCGAGGCAAGGGTCACCCGTTCCGACAATCTGAAATTCGCAAGAAGATTGCATATACGAAAAACACGTTTCAATGCCTTCGGTGGATAAGAAACGTGATATAAGAAAGTGACCTGGCGTTGAGCATCAGATAATAATATATGAGGCTCACTCCAAATAGGAGTTTCTTATTGGCGGGCCTATTATACTATTGTACTGATGTTACTTTAATTGCATACCAGGTATAGGCCTAGTACATACTGGGGTAGGGTGTATGTTACTGCTGTATTCCTGGTACGCACGTCCGATTATATAGGTGAGTTCATGCTTTTAGTTGTGAACTGTGATTTGCAACAGTTATACGAGGGGGACGAACGAGTATCTGGAATCCAGTCCCCAGTCAGCAACTGCTGTTATGGCTTGGGCCATTATTTTGTCAAGGGTCCTTTCTTGTGTAGCATCATCAGACAGGTACCGTAGTACGTATTATATACGTAGATGATACTTTGTACTTGTACTATTGCTGTATGTTTGGTCTTTGCACATGCATGGTTGGTCGTGCATACCAGGTACTGACCAAACCCATACACCGAGGGCTCACGAAACTTATTTTTTCGACGCCACACTCACAATTATTCAACTTCGAGCTGCAGACAGGGAGGGTGGGTACCTGGCACCGCCCCCCCCCCCTCTACGCCTGAACAATATGCATATAAAAATTCAACCAGGGGACGGTTAAGAGCCACCCCCCCCTCCTTGATACAAGGCCTTCCCATCCCTGAACAATATATATATATATACAAGCAACAAATGAGTACGCCCCCCCCCCCCCAATAAATATTTATATATTTATAGGTTGGGTTGGCGTCGGTTGGCAACGACGCTGTAAAACACGCCTCTCACTGCGTGAGCTCGACAACCAGGGTACCGTTTTTTTTTTTTTTGGCGGTCACCCATGCTGGCGGTCTTGTTAGATCATTTGTGCGGGGTTGATAACCTCATCTCCGCACAAGGGGAATGATCGTATCACGTAGTGTGTATATGGTAAGGCATCCACGAGGCAGATACGTAGTGATACCCATTGCTGTCTCTGGAAGTGGCCACACCAGAAATTAAATCAATTCATTGGGGGCTGTCGTCCATATGCAAGTCCGCCTCACAGGCGGTTCTTAGCAGGATGCAGCTCACCCTCCATGCGACTCGCCCAATACCTCACGGCGCTTCGCGCTTGGTGCAAGCAATGTCTGCCTGGTTGGTGAAAACCCAACGTGCTCCGTCCCGGCATAGTAGGGATGCGAGGGTCTATGGTCATATGACTACGGCCGTGCACGACATGAGTACACCCCCCCCCCCCTCCTTGATATAAGGCCTTCCCAACCCTGAACAATATGGATATAAAACTTCAACTACCTATCTTAAGAACCTGTTGTACAAATCTCTCTGAACCTATTGGTAAAATAAATAGGTAGTGATAAGCTGTTTCACCCTCCTATATATTGCAGGCGGCAACGTCTATCGATATGCAATACCCCGACCTACTGACAGACCAATAGACATATTCAATAGGCTATAACAAGGAGTATCCAGAGGATGTGGTCGTGCGTCATGCAACGTAATGATATATCATACAGCAGCAGCGATCGCTCTAAACAACTGATCATCCGTTCGTTGCCTGATTTGCTGCTGATTTGTTTTCCCTCGCTGCAATTTTTTCTCTTGTTGGCGCCGTGTTGTATAGGGAGATGACCTGGTGAAGCACTACACGAGCTTTGCCGAGTACGCACTCGAGAGCTCTACGAATACGAGTAACGGCTTGCCGTCGCTTCCTGTGCCCGTTGTCCAACCCGCCGGGCAAGAGTCTGCTTTGTCCATCCCGGTCATCACCATCATAGGAGTGCAGGTACATGCGAGCTAAAGCACTGGATATGTTGGTATGTATTACAAGGCGCTTCGCTCCGCGGACGGCTTCCGCTGCCCGCTACGCTCGCTCACAAGGACGAGAACACAATGCGAATGAAGCCGACAGAGAGGTCCACGATTTTTTGGCACACACTGACGACTTGCAAAAAAAGAGCTCCATGCAAAACACTTTTTTGTATGCCAGGTAGATTTCGATTGAATTGTTCGTTTTGGGAATACAGCGAGCTGTACGAATGCTCGACGACGACATGGTGGCTCTCGCCAACTCTATCTGCTTACTGCGTTGTCGCGCTCTGATCGGCACGTTCTTGCGTTCCTGCCTTGTGCAGGGCTGATTGCGCTGTGCTGTGCCGTGTCGTGCCTGCGGTAGATGCTCGACGACAACAGCTCGTCCGTGTAAGAAATAGTCCCACAAAACCAACAAATTATTGAAAAATAAGGCTCTTCTTTCAAAACCGAATGCAGTTAGAAAAGGCTTGCCGGCAAGTGATACGTACAATAGAAGAAGGCGTTATTCAAGTGGGAGCTCCGAAGGGCCATAGAGGTGCCAACGGGGCCCGCTGAGCAAGAATGGCGAAAATCAAACATTCTGAAGTCTAGACATGTATGTATGTGCTGTTGTTGTGTACCAGGTATAGAGTGCTTTCTGTTTGATAGCGATCGATGCTGCCCGGTGTGGTGAGTCAACACTGCTGTAGGCGCCCTAATCTGAGACGAGCGAAGCCAGGCGTAAGTAAGCCAGGCGTAAGAAATAAGCGAGGGCAGATGGAGAAGTGCTAGCAATGCTATCATTGCTGAACCCTCTGCGCGATAAATCAAGGCACGTGCATGTGTACCTGGTACCGGGGGGGGGGAGAAGGGGCGGCACCGGAGACCACGGCTTTTGACCGGAAGACCGCCGAGGGTACAAACTCCTACGAGTTAAGCTGGACAGTAACGGAGATGAGTACCAAATATATGCCCCTCACGAGGCCAATTCTTATGCACAGTTGGATACGTGGATCAAGAAAACTGGATTTCGATCGGCGATGAAATCGGGCTTTCTTATACTGTTGAAAATTAGCCTTTCCGATCCCAACTGCGTCGATCGGGCAATGCGATCCGCGCATCCCGTTGAAACAATCGTTTTTTTCCGACGGGATGTGTGCATTGGTCAAATCGTTTTTGAAGCCTGCTGCCGCTGCATCACTCACCACCCCTGAAAACACACGATACACCACACAGCAGCCTACAACAGGGGTCATTTGTTTTAGTAAGGAGCCTGGCCGGCGCCCATCACGTATGCTCGGCCATCGTGCGAACACTGGCCCAAGGGTGGGTCGGAGTCCCTAACGAGCGCGCCGCGTTCACATTTCATGGCGCACTCGTTGGTTTTATCGTTCGATATTTGCCGAGGACTCGGAATATCGCCGCTTCGAATTGAAGATTTCGCAGAGCGTTTCTCTGGCCGATGTTGCCCGAACATCCCAAGGAATGTACATGAATGGGATAGCCCACGGTGCGGTCCATGGTCCATCCCATGGTGCAGCCCATGGCCTAACCGATGGTTAACCATGCTCAATACCATACCATGGTTAACCGTCGGCCACTCCACGGACATCCGCCATGGAATGACCGATGACATAGTTCACGGGTGAACTCATGAGGTACACCACGGTGAACTACGGTGTGCGCCATGGCGAACCTCACAGACTGACCCATGGCCAACGCCATGTTTCCATCGTGGAACACCCCACCGCATGCCCCATGGCATACACCACGGGTCGAACCGTGGGCATTCATGTTTCACGGAAAATGCCGTAGCATGCTCCATGGAGTTCACCATGGGGTGCCGCATGGGGTGCGCCATGGCAGTGGACTACCCATGGCGAACCCCACGGGTAGTACCGTGGCAGGAGGTACCGCAACCCACCCGATAGCCTTCGTCCATGGACGATGATAAACCGACATGGGTTGCCATGGTTGATAGCATGGGATACCGCATTGGACACGGCGAAGCCGATTGTATATATCGTGGCGCGTACGATGGCATGTTCCATGGCGTTAGGGATAGGGCCATGGTTAGCTTTTGGGTTAGGTGGATTATCCCAAACGAGGGGGTGTTCCATGGGGGTTTTCATGGTTCCTCATGGCGCAAACCACGAGATCAATTGTTCTGTAGCACGCTCTAGCGTTTGGACCATGAAACGCCATGAAAAGTACCATATCCTCAATTATCCATGGGTTAGATCGTACTGTGCCCCATCGCGTCTTCCAAAGAGCCCCATGTCATACGCATACATTTGAGGCCAGCTGTTTTGTGAGCGCGCCATGGTACAGTCCATGGTATACGTCACGGAAAGCACAACGAGACATATATTATCAAGTACCCATTAGACACACCATGACGTAAACCATGGGGCATGCCATACCGTGCAACCATGGATCCTCATCGATTACACCATGGGGCTTGTTGTACCGTGGCACGTTCCGTGGTATACAGCGTGGTGCACGCCATGAGATGCACCATATCGTCCATTATCCATGGCACAAAACATACTGGTAGGATCCACCACAGAACCAACCATGGATGATCCGAATCCATGGGGGTTTTGGCGTGAAAGCACGGAGCCCCATGAATAAGACGTTGGGAAGGCTTTAGCCATGGGACGGTCCTTAGTGTATTCCATGGTATACAACATGGCACGCGACATGGGATTTACACCATGACACTTGTTTCACTGTGAGACGTTCCATGGTTATTGTCAATGGCATACACCATGGGACACACTTTCCACATGGGATACGCCCTGGCATACACCATGGATGGGGTATTCGATGGGGTACAACCATAGAGCCCCATAAGTTAGACTTTAGGAATTTTTAACCGTTTGACGTTCCACGGTACACACCATGGAGAGCGCCATGGGACATATCATGTGCCATGTAGTCAATTTTCCCTGTGATAAACCATGGGATACGTCGTGGGAGACCATGGCATATGCCATGGCGTCATGATATATGCCATGGTATGCGGAATGTTCCTCCTCCACCAACACCAAAATCCTTGGGACTCCCGGAAAGCGAAGTTGTCGTGTTCCATCAGCTACGATAAAAGGCACCCAAACTTCACTGGTTGCCCGACCAGCACACGAGTGAGGAACACACCCCCCCGGCTCTAGAAACTTTGCTGGTCCTAAGAGGCTTCAGCATCCTAAATTTGCACGCAGCTACCTCGATACAAGAGATTTTCGACTTTCATCCTAGAAACAAACCCGGCAACTTCAGTGACGATCCAACGGAGTCATGCGGTCGCGTACATGCCTTGCGGGGTTGCCGTGGTACCGGGCTGGCAGACATCTGGATGGTCCTCAAAACAAATATGTTTCTCTTTCTGTTCCGCAACACAAGCGCTATTTGGATATTACACAATATGATCGCAATTTTTCAGTTGTGCATGCCCATAATTAAACTTCTATGTATCGCACACTGTAACCAGGGCGGGGGTTACTTAAGGGGAGTGGGCGGTAAAAACAACCCCCTGGAGGAGGGGACTGATAATGCCACCTGCTACCAGCTTTAATAATCGTATCGTAGCTGTTGCCACAAATAACAAAAAAACGCTAATCTTCTCGTGCGTCCTCCCCCCGCACGAGGACACGGAATGCTGTTCAATAGCGATGCTAACTTGGTAATGACGGTGCCATTCCCCATTGCTTTGAATCGCGGCGTATCACAGAAAGGAGGCACGACAAACTTGCGCTCGAACTTGCTGCTGCATCCGATGGTGTGGGGGGTATGGACCGAGGTGCACTTCTTCGACCGGTCTCCATCAGGGTGAGGAGTTGTGGCGGTTGCTTTGTTGTCTGTGACCGTTGGACGGGTCAAAAGGACGGCGAGTACAATCATCGATGTTCGAAGCGACGTCAAGCACAGAACGTACGATTGTGTTGGACATTCTAGGGCACGGCAAACACAGGCGTTCAAATTAGTTCCTTTTATACATCTCGGGTAGATGTGGCTACTGCTATGGTGCGAAGCTTTTGTGTACTTTGTTGCCGCCGCAAGATATTCAAGCGCGCAGCAGATTGAACTCCTTGTGGGACGCTTGCCCTATTCGTGCAGCTACGCTTGCTAAATCGGGTCCGTCTTCAGACAATCTCTAGATTGCACAGTCCCGCCCTTGCTCCAGAACGTAATCGAGACACCAGAAGGGGGAAAAAAGCAGTCGATTATGGCCTGACTTCTGATGTTTCATCTTGGTGCTCTATTCCTCAGGGGTGCAGTCACACGTCAAAGGTATTAACTTCTCCCCCTTTCCAAAGTATGATGTTCGGCGTTTGGTTGTCCTCATGCGATGCACGCCACCAATTTTGTTTTGCCTGTACCCTCATAGTTGTCGTTTGTCAAATCGTTGTACGAGTAGGTACGGAGGCTTTCGAGATTGACTTCGTACTCTTCTACCGTAGGTGCCCCTAACTATGCTAACGTGCTAGCGTGCTGAACACCGTTCATCCCGATCCCCTCCGCGTTGTATGACACGCCACGTTCAATGCTCGGCATGCTACAGTTTCCCAGAGGTTGCTCAGTGGGAAGGGGACGGCCTAGACCAGGACATCGGTTTCGAGGCGGCCGGGGAAATCCTGACTGAGTACGCCGAAGCGTGTGTGATCAAGGTACGGTACGGTTGTCTGATTGAAAATGCGAATGGGAAAATGGCCCAGACGATTACTATCAGAAAGTGAGCGAACGTTCGTCGGTGGCATCTAAGGGGTAAAACATGGGTTGCGTGGGTGGTATTGACTGCAGATGAGCATATAGAGAAAAGAGGAGAAACACGCCCGATGAAGGTACGTAGAAAACTGGAGAGGCCACACAGAAGATACCGTGGCTAGCCAGTTTATTGGTTTTCTGTCTTGTTTGTTTCTTCACGGCTTCGCGCCTGTTGAGAGCAATTAGTTGTGGCTGTTGATAGCTGGTGGGGACCATTGTGGTACGGCTGGTGAAGTTGTCATGGTTCGTTAAAAAGTATTTCCAGCATACCTGGCATCTGGTATGCAGGGTGATGGGTGTAGCTTTTACTTTGAAAATGGCGTCGAGCAAGCCATGGGTACGCGACCTACGTACCCCCCCCCCCCCGCGGTCTCCTTCTGTTGCGTGCCCGAAACGTGGAACATTCAGGGGAGAGCGTTCACCCAACGCCATTCGGGTTTATATCGAGGCGATGGGTTGCTCGTGGACTCGAGCCCGCGGTACATTTTGAACCCTGCAACACCTTACAGAATAAAGATGGTTCGTCCTGGCGCCAAGTTCGTCCTAGTTCTTCGGGATCCTACAGACAGGTATTTATATGACGTCCTACAGTAGTTATTCGGGATACTACAGACAGGTGTATATATATATATATGAGGCTTGCCCAGGCCTTTGTTTCAGAATAAGGCCTTTGATTGCGCGGGAGAGGTTTCGTGCTCGCTTGCCCGGTGATGCCTTCTGTGAGCGGGGAAATACGTTTTCGAAATGGAAAAGGGGTGTTTTATGCAGCCTCGTCTGTATGTAAGCACTTGGGGTAGACGCGAACTGCGCGCGATGGTGGCTGTGCAACGAGCGCACGAGAGCGTGAGCTGCCGGAGTATCAATGTAATGCTAATGCTTTATCTAGTATCACCACGGGTAGTGTTCGGGGGAAGCGTAATCCCTTATGCTGGGCTTGAGTGTATCTGCTTCCAAGGGAAAGCGACGCGGCGTAAGCTATCGTAGTCGAAGTGCGACACCAGCAGCAGTATCACAACGAGCAACTTACAGCACGCAACGCGCGAAGGCATATACCCCCTGTTGAGCTCACGCGATAGCGAAACACTGCTGACACACACACTTGTCGAGGGCAATTGAGCGACAATATGTGAAGCGTTGCTGGGGGCCACACGTTGTGCTCTTGGTTTCCAGAGTGCGCCCGCGTGACATCGACAAGTACCGAACTCGTTACTGCGGCAGATATTTCTCTCAGCTGCGGATGGAGATGTGCAGGACAAGAGAGCCCGAAGACGCCATGTCGAAGATTAACCCTATACGCACGTTTCACCCTCCTGGCGAGGCTCAGATGTACCTGACCGCGGTGAGAAGAGGGAGTGCAACAGCTGCCACTTGTTTAACTTTACCGTACGCGTTATCCTTCTTTTGGAGCACGAACTTGTGTGAAATAACGGTACCGGTTGATCGCCCGCATGCGTTTGTCGTGTAGTCTCGCGCCGCTGAATGGGCTCCCAGGCCTGATACAGAAGCGCCAGATGTTCGAGAGTATTCATCCTCTTCGCTCCAACGGCAGCGTCGATAACGACAATTTACTCCAAGCAAGGCCCAGCAGTTGCAACCTGTCTTCTCTTTCGGGCCACAAATAGCCCGCCGGGCTAGGATTGCATCCACCGAGTAGAGGCCGTCCACTCAGTGTGCGCGTTGTCAAAGAGCAGACATTCCCCGAAACGAAGCACTGGACGTTTTGGTAGCTGCGATGGTGATCCAGGCCAATACCCCCTGCTATCCTCAAACTGACAATACGCCTTACGCCTTTCGACCAGGCGGAGGGGGGCTATGAGCCGTACACAGCGATCTGCCGAGGGGAAAACGCCTCCTCGTCCGATCTGTGGGGGTGCTACGAGGCATTGGAGGTTTACAACCCGCTCTACAGAGGACTTTACGCCGACCAACTTGAGCGTTGGTTCAGGGTGTTCGACCGTTCACAGGTAACGATGGCGGTAGACCACGCGATAAACGGGCAGGTATGTTGCCAGACCAGAATATCGCCGTCCCTGTGAGACCTTCAGCATCCTCCCCGCATACCATATGGCTGACACACATACTCGGGACTGTCAACAGCAATTCTAGCCTTGACTTGGGAAAGTCTACCTTCATTAGCATGAAACGGTGTAGGGCTCCCAATAGGCCGGAAGCGTGTGTTGCACATCCCGAAGGGGCCCGGAGGTGTGATCCCCGCGTAAGGGCCGCCAGAGAGGAAACAAAAAAGGCCTGAACATACGCCCGGAAAACACATGAAAATTACGTTAAGCTGGCTCGGTTAACCGTTTTTGAGAGCCAAAACAATTACCGGTACACAAATATCTTCATTTTTTTCTTTGTCCCAAAACGACTGGTATCGTTGTATTATGCACGATTCAGCTGGTACGATTACGATCAGATGCTAAAGTGGGTTAGCCAAAACAATTTGTATTTGTTTTTCGTACCGGCGAAAACGAAGGGGCCCTCTTTTTTGTGCATGGTTTTTGCCTATATACGGCGAGACATGTCGCCCAGTAAAACCTACTTGGCGCTATGCGTGATTTCACCGAAAATGTTGCGCTGGTGTAACAGCGCAACACCTATCGGGAGTCCTGGTACGGTGGCGCTAAATGAGTCGCGTTGTTTTGCGCTGTCGTACACCGCGGTCAGAAGACGCCATATCTGCGTAACACAATACGCGCTACATTCTGCGTGTCGGTCCGAGTGACTTGGCTGCGGGCTGCTTGCCTTGCGAATAGTAGGTAGATTTCAACAACTTAAAGACCCTCACTGTCCCAAAAGTACTTTACTCCCTTCCTGAGAAGCCTACACCGCCGAGCCCGATAGAGCCTGATATCCA
Source organism: Saccharina japonica (assembly GCA_008828725.1). Classification (NCBI taxonomy): domain Eukaryota; class Phaeophyceae; order Laminariales; family Laminariaceae; genus Saccharina; species Saccharina japonica. The sequence goes on from MEHQ01003248.1 coordinate 18,455, forward strand.
CGCCTCCTGTTCCCCGCCCTGGAATGCATCGCCACAGATCATGATCGTCGACTCGTCTGAGATGTTCGAGGACTTTATTGCTGTTGTGGCTGCGGTGGCGGAGTTTGCCGGCCTGCCAGCACACAACTTTGAGTACGATTCTTCGAACGAGTTCAAGGGAGGGGACTGCGAAGATGATGAAGGGGGCGAGGGCAACGGGTACTTCGCTGATGGTGGAAGGTTTGTCCATGAAAAAACTCGCAATCCCGAGGCTTTGTGCAAGCATAATATCTGCCTACCTCCTCGAGCTCGAGACGTTTGGAGTTGGCAGTAAGTAGTGTTGTGAATATTCCCATGGGTATGGTAGTGACGAAACATCTACAGTAGCTGCTGCCAACTAGCAAACTATTCGTTGATGGCGAGTGTGGTGGGGCACTTTAGGCGGGGCACGCCAGCGTTACACCCTGCTGACGACAGAAGCTCGACGGGTACCGCATTTGGGTGCTTACCTCCCTCAATATACCAACGAGTTGGTTGAAAAATACCCTATGCGGTCGCCCTGCATATCGCCAACACCGTAGCCTGGGGTTCAGAGGGGCGTGAGGGTTGAACTGAGAGGGCGGGGAGTTCCGGCATCAATTGACGAAAGCCACATTTTTTTGTGCGTTGTGCTTGTTTCGCATGTGGAGTGCTGTATGTACGAGTGGCCTCCGCCTCCGCGTCCACCGTAGTCAGGGTCGTGAAGCATGCCCGAAAACAAATACAGCAGTAGCGAGCTGCAGCTAGTGTTGGTCCGATGATTCTGTTCGCTCTGCACGTGCGGGTTCTTCCAAATCCACGCTCTGCATCACACAGGTACGAGAGGATGATCGAAGAGGAGGAGCTGTTTCGCGAGTGGTACCGGCCGCACAACGAGCGCCTCTATGAGTTTCTCGGCCGCGAGCCCATGTGGCGGTAGCTTTGCCCCAGTGTGGGAGGACTTGCAACACCACACATCCCGTGCTTCGGCGAAGGTAGTAAGTAAGCTGGCAAGCGACCCTCAACATCATTTTTGTGCGTAGCGAATGTTGGGTGTATCCAGACCCAGACATCGCTCCACGGGTTCGCTCAGGGCTAGGTTGTTTTACGCTAGGGTTGGAACGTGGTTGGGACACTGTAGTGAACGTACGAGTATTGTTTGGGGTGTGATTTTGTTTGATGTTGAGGGCAGATGCAGGATGTTTCGCTCGTTGTTCCTCATGGAACTTTCCTCCGGTGCGGTCGGGGGTTTGGGTTGCGAGTAAACGTCCTGGCAGCCTGTACAATATCACGTTGCGGTGCTATATCTATGTATTCTTCGATTAGTGAAGGTTTTGTCTGTTTTCGATGCTGCCTCTTTGTACGCGCACTTTTCTTTGCCAAAACGCCAAGGGAGTCAGTCGACACAGGAAGACCGTCCGGTCATTGTCGTCGGTGTTCGGGCGCGGTTCGTGCTGTTTGTCGCGCGTATCAAGCGCTCAATTTTGTTTTCGGGGGGCGTGGGTAAAATACGATTTGCCGGGTTTTCTACTACGTTAAGCGTTCTTTGGTATCCTCGGTTTTCGAAATTTTGTTTTTTTTTGCTCATACGTACCGGTACCTCTTTAAAAACGGCACAGATTTCCGTAGCTTTCGGTTCCCTGTGCAGGGACAGGTTTGGGGTACATTATCATCCAAGTTTAGGCCCGCCGCGTGCCGTGTGCCGTGTGTCACGCGTGCATGTGCAACAAAAACAGGCCGCCGGTCCAAATAGCTTGGGTACAACTTTGAGTTTGAGGCGCGAGTTCGAGCCCCGGCAAGAGTTCCTCCGTGTGTGTGTGCGTTTTTTCGTTACCCCCCCCCCCCCCCCCCCTTTGGTTTTTCAAGTTTTGGTATGTTTAGCTCAAACATGATACATGTGTGTTTATATCTATTAGGAATTGCACGGCTCGACACGGCTCTGCCTTCCCTGTGTAGGGACAGGTTTGAGGTATATTGTTGATATGGTCTCTTCACAAAGACAGCAGTTACGTGCCGTGCTGTGCGGTTCGGACTATCAGCCTATTATGAGGTATTCTTATATTCCTTCTGAGCTTGTGCATCATGGCTCAAGATGTCACCCCTCTTGCCCCTTCCTGGTGTTGGAGACCGATGCAAGAACCTAAGACCTGGGGACAATCTCGCCTGGGACTAACGAAAGCTCTAGAGGTCTTGGTAACCAGCCTCAGGGGGGATGCAGTGGGAGATCTACGGGTGGCCGTATTAGAGCAGGGCTTTGTTCTCGAGTAGTTGAGACAAAAAAGCGCAGACGCAATGGAGCGTCACAGAGTCCACAAAGAGCCATTTAGTTGGAATGTTGACTATGCTCTTGAAGAATAGTGAAGATCGACGCGAGGTGCAGGGGGGGGCTGGTAGAAACGCAACAGCTAATCATCGCTGGTGTATACAGCAGGGAGGTGTGCTATACCACCATAATCGGAACTCTCCAATGGTGGCTGCGGGAGCCGGGAGGCGAGTCCCATAGATGCAGGATCTTCTGTCACAGCTACTCGTAGGTGGTCGGGATTTTTGCATGTGGGTGTACTGCTTTAGCCTGTCTCCAAACTGGTGCGAGTATGCAGTAAACCTCCCCCGTTTCGAGACAGTGTTTGAGAGGCACCCGTATGTATGCATTCAGGTTGGGGCTGACGGGAGTGAGTCCCTCATGGCCCAGGCAGAGACGAACGTGATGTACGAGAGGCAGCAGATGGCCTGGGTAATTATTTCTCAAGATTTTGTTCCTCTACAGTCACGTGACTATAGGCTAGTGGATAGTAAAATCACCACGGGGTTGGGTCGTGAGCTCGTCTCGCAGACTTCATAGTATCGGTTATTTTCGAGCTTGCGTGCTGGAGAGCTTGCATGCTGGAGAACTTATTAATGGTTATGATAGGGTACTCCTAGATAGTACAGTACAGTACAGTAGGTAACATATGCGGGGCGAGAAGGAGGCCTCGGCGGTGGACAGGGAGGCTGTGAGTGCGATAGTGGAGGATCCAGGGTATGATGCCGTGGGGGCGACGGCATTTCCAGGGAGAAGCTACTACTGCTGTACCGGTACAGCAGTAGTAGCTCAAAGTCCCCCGGTGGTAAAATCACCGTGGGCAGCAGCAGCAGCAGCAGGAGCTTACCTCTTACGTACGGTGGGGGTGAAGGCCTAGACACCCCCGCCGTGTGTAGCGGGAGGGCGGGGAAGGGGGGTACAGCAAGAACGAAAAGCCCCAAGGATAACTGTACCCTTTGGCACCCCCCGTCGTGTGGATCGGCGGAGTAAGATCGTTTGGCGTAGGCGCACGCTCTCCAACATGGGGAGATTAGTGGTGGGGATGAACGGAGCGATCGATACAGTGTCGTTCTGAAGGAGCAGCTACTGCCTCACAGCAGTGGCTTTTAATAGTATGCCCTACGGCAAAACAGTTCTAGGCACCCTCGCCGTCTGTGGCGACAAGGGGACTTCCAGTCGTGCGATATTTGTTTGCAGTACTCATTCCACGGGGGCGGGGGGTGATTGTGGGGGTAACCGGTATCGGGGAAATCGCGAAGAGAGGGGGGACATGTCTGTCTGCTCATTCCGCGAAGAGTTGCTTGGTCGACGCCTGACCATGTGCACCCAGCCGCCCGTCCATGTGGGACGGCGAGGGGAAAGGCGCGTGGGATGGCCACGCGCACGCTACTGCTGGGGGGATACGTGGTGGAGGTAACTGGCGTGGGGGGGGGGTGTCGTGAGCTTTCTGCAGCAGCAGTACAACATATGAGGGAAAAACACCCCGGCATGGCAACAAGTCGTGCGGCGTGACCGCGCGAACTCCACGATAGCAGCAGAGCAAGCAGGAGATCGTGAAGGGAGCAAACGCGGCGATATTGCCAGCTGGACTTTTGGTGGTTCCGGCAACATCGCGGAGCAAGGGGGGACGTGTGATTCTCATTCTAACTGGTCGGTATTCGTAGGGATAAGGATTTTTCTTGCGATGGGTACAACAACACCTGTCTGATTCACATTGTATTGCTTTGGACCGTACACTTTTGAAGTTTGTCATTTTGCGACTGCTAAATTGGGCTGTATTCGTTCCCGGTAAGTCGTGGAGGATGGGAGATGCATCGTTTGCCATTAAGGTTGGATCCCTGAATGGTATAAAACGGAACTTTCGCTAGGGTGAGTCGTGGGTGGCAAGAGGTTTATCGTTTTGCGACGAGGGTGGTCTGGATAGTATGAAACGTTGTCGTTCGTTCCGGGTAATGTCGGGAATGGTACGAGTAGGACACATACATATCGTTTGGGCCCATCATAGATGTTAGTCCCCTTCCCCCTTGGATGTAGAGGGGTTTTTCGCTGTAGACAGGCTTGTCTTGTAAATCCAACGCGCCTCGTGGCGCCTCCTGAAGGGGGTGCTGATTGGCGTAGACGGGTTGTATAGTGATCATTTTGGTGTAGAAAAAACTTGTTTTATAATATAGTTTATATTCGGGGGAGGGTCGGATGAGATTAATTTTAAATTACTTGAGCTATTAATAGTGTAGTGTGCATTGATTCATTCTAACACAAGAGGCATGCGTGTGTAGGGGAGGTATAATTAATTAATTTCGCGAAAGAGGGAGAAGAATATGGAGGTGCATTTAATTAATTAATTCTGCTAAAGGGGCGGCTGCACGGTTACGTACGTCCTGGAATTTTCCGCCAACGTGCTCTTCGTTCGTGGTAGAAATCACCCACGACTTCGGCTTAATTACTTCCCCCACTCCACCCGGCTGACACTTCGAGCCGTGTGCCTTGGTCGCTTCACGGATTCCGTAGCTGCTTTCGATGGCAACGATGCCGGTCCCCTGCAAAACGTTGGAGGCGATGGCGCCTTGACGTTCCATTCGCTTCAGGTGTAGGCAGTCGGTGATGGGCGATCTTTGTCTGGGAGGTGTGAAAGAAGACGTCAGGCTTGTTGTGGTGGAGGAAGTCAAAACAGAGTGACATATGGGGGGATGGGGGTGGGGACTTCGGCTTAATTACTTCCCCCACTCCACCCGGCTGACACTTCGAGCCGTGTGCCTTGGCCGCTTCACGGATTCCGTAGCTGCTTTCGATGGCAACGATGCCGGTCCCCTGCAAAACGTTGAAGGCGATGGCGCCTTGACGTACCATTCGCTTCAGGTGTAGGCAGTCGGTGGTGGGCGATCTTTGTCTGGGAGGTGTGAAAGAAGACGTCAGGCTTGTTGTGGTGGAGGAAGTCAAAACAGAGTGACATATGGGGGGATGGGGGTGGGGACTTCGGCTTAATTACTTCCCCCACTCCACCCGGCTGACACTTCGAGCCGTGTGCCTTGGCCGCTTCACGGATTCCGTAGCTGCTTTCGATGGCAACGATGCCGGTCCCCTGCAAAACGTTGAAGGCGATGGCGCCTTGACGTACCATTCGCTTCAGGTGTAGGCAGTCGGTGGTGGGCGATCTTTGCCAGGGAGGTGTGAAGGAATACGTCAGGCTTGTTGTGGTGGAGGAAGTCAAAACAGAGTGACAGATGGGGGGAGGGGGGTGGGGGGTGCCTTTCACAATCGTCTAGCAAGTAAATATCCATATATGGCCAATCACTGCAAGGGAGAGATCTTATCCTCAATCGGGCCAATCACAAGAAGTAAGCAATACCGCTAGATCCCGATCGACCGCAAACGACAGTCACCGTGCCTTCTCTTGCGTACATGTCGCATGTGCGAATCGTACGCTTGTTCTGCCTCCCATAGTCGTAGTGGTGATCTCCACTGCTGTAATGTAGTGTCCAGCGCAAAAACGCGATACCAGGTAAATACAACTTACAGAAAAATACGTACATTAGCATGCCCAACCGCAAGTAAGTAACAATGCTACGTACAGTCCCAAGTCGCCGGTTGATCAAAACTGCATTCGACAGTTCGGGCGGTGTGACCGTCTCTTTTCTACCATACTTGTACGTAGCTCTCACGAATACAAGTTTCGCTGCATATTGTTGTAGTGGTCTCCAGTCACCAGCCACATGTTATAAATAGCACCGAATCCAAGTCGCAGCAAATTACGGCAAATAAATGCAATGCCCAAATAACTCAACAAATTATCTGCGGTAGTAGTCGCCATTGGCACATCACACTACACTGGGGACCAGCCACTAGAAACAACAGCACCAGGCTGAACTCACACAGCATGTATGAATATGGCGACACACACACCGTTACCCAAACAGCGGGTAGGATTTTTCTCACATCTTCCCGACGTAAAACACCGTTCGTTTGTTCGTTTGTTTACTCTAGGTCTTGTTGTCGAAAACAAGAAACTAATTGCACTTCGTACGGTAGCCATGTCCCCTTCGCAGTTAAATATGTATGGACATGCTCTATAATACGTGAGCAAGCATGCGAGGTCTCTCGGAACGACAAACAATGCACCGAATAATGCCCGGCAAAGGCTCTGCGTAAGACATCATGAATAATAATGCCGTCTCACAACTGAAAATTACTGCTGTCGACCCCGATCCAGCGGGAGCAATTCATAACATGACGCCCATGCAGCAAAACTACACAAGGAATGAGTGCATCAATATATTGACCCACCATAATACGAGTACATCATTGTTGACAAATACTTTACGTAGTTACCTCGCAACGCCAATACCTGCTATTATTATCGTGTTCATCCTGTTTATCTAGACACCAGTGTACTACTATAGCACGTAATGGAGCGCTAGGCTGTTGTGTCCACATTGTGTAAACTAGTCTACGTTCTTCAGGAAAGTGCCTATTTGTAGTACTTCCGGAGGCTCACGTTGCAATGCCAGTAGTGTGACTCCCTATCGTGTACATCACTTCGCTGTATTCATACCACCATAATATTATTTTTTTACATTGATTGCCGCAACTCTGCCGCCAGGGCAAGCAGTATAACACACTGGACCAAACTTTCCGCAGCCCCTTCAAATCAACACAGTATTTTCCTGCGGGAAGAAATCATTATATTTCCTGCGACACCCGGCTCCCGTTTCGTACATTCTCCAAAGCCTACGATACAACGCCATTTTTTTAATTAATTCATACTAATTCAAGTCATTAATTAGTTTTCACCTTCGAAGGACACGATAATCTAAGGCGCTTTGCGGTGTTTCCAGAATGGGGTGGCGGTTGTTACACAGACAGGAGCAGAGGTGACTGCCTGGACTGGAATACATATTTACTGTTTGGGGGGGACAATAAGGGTAGGCAGGTACGCCATGGTTTGTTTTTGGTGTGAGGACATGAATAGTTATACTCGGTCACTGAATTTGCTGGTATCTCTTGCTTTTAGGCTGCCTACGTGCGTGATGACGAGGCGGGAAAGGACACCCTTGGCCGTACCGGACATATTGGTGGCAGAAGAAGAAAGGGTGTGCATAATCATCATGATTAGCTATTCTCCTATTAATAAAATACTTCGTATGTATACAATGTGTTTTTCTGAGAAAGATATATACGAAGTACAATGATTAAAATAATATTTCCAAACTTGGTGGAAGGTCGAAGTCTTATGTGATAATACGCAAGATGCATCGTTTATTTGGCGGATTCGATTGCTTCGCAAGCTATTATAGTTGTTTCGCATGTATTTGTCTTTGCAATGAAACGCGGCGGATTGCGGATGATCGGATATTTTCTTTGCAGCTCTGCAGCTGGGAGGGCTTATTATGCTAGTTTAGCGTCGGCTAAACTCTACCAGGTACCTGGTATATGTTATGCGGAGAAGATTGTACGCTACTCGCTTTACCGTTACGATTTACGTATTACGTACTTATGGCGATTGTATGTATACGAAGCGGGCAAAGAGAGATTTTGTCTGGGGGATCTCGCGATCTCTGTCTGACATCCTATTTTCGCGTAAGTTCTATTTTGAGGTGCAGCTGCTGTAGTCTATTCTGTGATTGCAATAGCTGCAAGCGGGATTTCGGGAGAGGTTTTTACTCGTTGGGACGGGTTTCCTGCTGACATGTTCGTTCATTCGGGTGATGGCGTCGAGCACTATTATTGATGGTTCGTCACTATCGTCCGCAGCCAACCGCAGTGGCGTGCCGGTTCGCGCTATCGGCATATTACGAGTTATTTATGCTATGTTGATTTGTGAGGTTGTGTCTGATGGCTCGAGAGATCACTCCTCTTGATCCCTCTTCTTGCCTCTCCCTGGTGTGGGACACCGATGCAAAACATTAAGACCTAGAACCAAACTCGCCCCGGGCTAACAAACATATACTATAATCCAAGTTTTGGCGCGCATGCCCTGTGTCTCGCGTGCATGTGCAGTGTGTATTATCTGTGTTTTTCTTCGGAAAATAAACAAAAAGCAGTCCGTAGCAGGCATAATAGTAGGTGTATGTACCAGCCTATCTATCAAAGTTAGTAGCATGGAGTGCTATTGAACTAAGGGTGTACTCCGCCATGTACGTACGAATAGTACTTGGCATCAGTGCAGCCATGGTTATGCGGGGAAATGCGAATAGGAACTTTCTAAGAAACTATGCGGGGCTGAAACAAGCTTGTGGTCTGGTCTACATAGGTCAAGGGCAGTTCATGGTACGTGTTTCCCGTTATCGCTTGCCGCTCGTGATAACCGACATCCGGGGGTCCTTAGTAACATCCTAGACTTCTGATAGACACACGACTTAGCTTGTACCGAGCTCGCGCCTTGACACTACCTGGGTCATCGTGGTGAACAGGCTCCAGCGTTGATGACCTTGCTGCTCTCGCCTCCTCCCGCTGACGAAGCTCCAACTCGCAGAGCGGTTGGTTTAGATATGGCTCAGATATGTCCTGTGCTTGCTCCGCTTCATTTGTGAGCTAGATGGGCCTTCCTTTCAGGGACTCGGTATTGAGCCGGTTTTCCAGGTAAGGAGGCCTTTCACTAGGGCACTTTAATTCTTCATCCCCGTTGAACTGGGTCTTCCCTTAGCGCCTTCAGATATTGAGTACTATCTAGATGCACCGTCGTAACATCCCCCCCAGCTGAGTGGCCAGGAAGGGACAATCACGCGACACTCTCGATGGTGCACTATATCGGAAGACGCTATTTCGGCAACTAGCTTTCAACCCAAGGCCCATCGCTTGTCAAAAGTTCAAGGGTTTCCATTGGTTTGGGTGGGGGGTTGGCTTGGTACTGCACGTCGACCTTTTGTCGATGATTTGTACTGTCGCCCGAGGCATCGTACCAGTCCACACCTCACGCTAGGATTTACCCGCGTGCTATGCTTTCATACGAACGCCTTTTTCTGGGCTTGGTGATCTGCGTCGACCTTTTGTCGTCGTTTCATACTTCTCCCGGGTAGTTGGGGGGGGGTATAGTTTGGGGGGGGGGTTGGCTTGGTACTGCACGTCGACCTTTTGTCGATGATTTGTACTATCGCCCGAGGCATCGTACTAGTCCACACCTCACGCTAGGATTTTCCAGCGTGCTGAGCTTTCGTACGAACGACTTTTTCTGGGCTTGGTGATCTGCGTCGACCTTTTGTCGCCCTTTCATACTTCGCCCGGGTAGTTGGGGAGGGGGGTATAGTTTGCGGGGGGTGGCTTGGTACTCCACGTCGACCTTTTGTCGATGATTCATACTGTCGCTCGAGGCATCGTACTAGTGCACACCGCACGCTGGGATTTCGTCTGCGTGTTGTTCTTTCACACGAACGCTTTGTTTGGGCTTGGTGACCCGCGTTGACCTTTCGTCGCCGTTTCATACTTCCGCCCGTGACATCGTACCTATCCGCACGTCACGGTAGCCTTTTGCCAGCGTGCTGCGCTTTCGTACGAACGCCTTTTAGCTCGGTACTTCGCATCGACTTTTTGTCGATGTTTGTCACTTTCGCCTGAGTAGTCAGCTTAGTTCTGCTCATCGCGGTGGCCTTTTGCCAGCACACTGAGTGACCATGCCAACTCTCCAATCGATCACCCCCTACATACCGATTGCAATCCTATACATATAATATGTATGACTATACCAAACCGTCGTACCTTCCCCCCCAGCCGGTTGGCCTGGAACAGGTCAGCCACGCGATACCATCGACGGTGTACGCTGGTAACACTACTAGTTGTCGGCTTAGTCCTGCTCCTCGAGCTGGTCGTTTTCCGGCACACTGAGTGACCATGTAAACTTCCCACTCGATCACCACCTACAAACCGCTTGGAATTATCTATCTTATACGTATGACTCTGGCAAGCCGTCGTACCTTCCCCCCCAGCCGGTTGGCCTGAGACAGGTCAGATACGCGATACCGTACACAGTGTACGCTGATAAAAACAATAGCATATACTTTTGTTTTATACGAAAGTACTATTATAATAAAGCCGTTTCATCCTGTACATATTTTTAAAATAAAATCTTATTCGTACACATATTAAACTAATGCGAAGCACAGCATGCCAACTTTTGCTGTTGCCTTGTCAAGAGCAAATAGCGACCCGCGGTGACATGGTATATTCCCATCATCTCGTACGCGCTTCTGCGCATCTTCGCTCTATTACATACTCTCGCGGCGTTCTATACGTCAATACGACTGGGTATAAGTTATTGTCGCCCCCTCGAGGATGCCGTCAATCGGTCCTGACAGGATGCCGTTACTCCCTCTCCGCAACACTCCTCTTAGTTGACGCGCTGGGACATCATATCTGCGCCTTCTGACCCTGTGGCCAGGTTTTCCTCCGTCCTTTACACCCCGTACTACTGTAGTTATAACTATTGACGTCTTTTCAAGTTTTTTAGCAATTGGCCTCGACAACATGTCGCCGCGTGAGCTAGCTAGTACATCTCTAGGCTGACGCGCGGGGACATCATGTCGTCGCATCTAGGTCCTATGGACAGCTCTTGCTCCGTCCTATAAAACCGATAATATTACTTGTTCGAGGGTCTTGCAATTGCTAACGGAACCCTACCGACGTATCTTCTCCTGTACGCTAAGAAATACACCTCAGTAAAACTTACCCTACCGGCACGTAGAAGTTAGGGCTGCCACAGGCGAGGGCGACCCAACCTTGACATGCACGAGAGGTATGCAGCTGCAGATGACGTTTTCACTACCGCTACAGGTGCCAATCTCCTGAAAAGAGGGGCTCCCATTCGACGCCTGTCCAGCGCTGGCACGTCTTGTAACGAGTGTGGCCATGTTGAGCACCGAAATGCCCGGTTGTCGTGCTTACTGCGTGGCCACCCCTCCCCCCTCGTTACGAGACGGTGCGTAAAAACAAAAAACAAACAAAACGAAACTACATTCGTGTGGTCGTTGCTATGTACCAGGTATAGATGTTACATGCAGTATGTGGAGCAGACATCAGTTCGGGGTGTTTTGTGGTCGCACCTCGTAGCGCCATGGTCAATAACCTCTCGAATACCTCTGCCAATGCCCTTCTCTCCTTTTCACTCTCTGTTGCCCCGTGACGTAACCGTTTATTGATTTGTTGGTGTGTCTGCTTGTTGTTTGTTGCGTATCGCTTGTGATGGGTTGTAGCTTTGTCCTATATTAGATTGTCGCCTACCCAAACGGAAAATGATCTCACGAGCTATTCACGGGGGGCTTGGTAAAAAACAATCGCGCCCACCACGCCGTCGGTGGACCCGACGCTCGACGTGGTACCTACCGCTGTATAGCAAGGGCTCGGTTGCGCTTCACGCACTGGTTGCATCCACTTTACAGTGTGGTACGAACTATGATGCTGGTTTATGTGGTATCATCTTGGCTTTAGAGTATTTGTTATGTTGTGTTTCTGTCTGTCGGATTGATAATGTACACCGACCATAAAATTCAGCCCACGCCTACCCTGAGCTAGTTGTCGTCATAACCAGGGGCTCGGTAAATTCACATGTTTACCACGCAGCCCATCATCGGCGGTGGACTCAACATGCAAAGTGGTACCTACCTCAATCCAGCGAGGGCTCGGTTACGCTTTCGCGCACTGATGACATCTACTTTGTGGTACGGTACGATATATGATGTGGGTTCATTTGGGTTTGCGTTAAGTGTTCTTTAATTGCTGCGCGTCTGTATATCGGATTTACTATGTATCCTGACCACACAATTCAGCCCACGCATACCCTGAGCTATTTGTTGTCATAACCAGGGGCTCGGTAAATTTACATGTTTACCACGCAGCCCATCATCGGCGGCGGACTCAACATGCAAAGTGGTACCTACCTCAACCCAGCGAGGGCTCGGTTACGCTTTCGCGCACTGATGATATCTATTTTGTGGTGCGGTACGATATATGATGTGGGTTCATTTGGGTTTGCGTTAAGAGGACTTGGATTGCTGCGCGTCTGTATATCGGATTTACTATGTATCCTGACCACACAATTCAGCCCACGCTTACCCTGAGCTATGTGTTGTCATAGCCAGGGGCTCGGTAAATTTACATGTTACCCGAGTTCGATTCTCGGATTGGACACCATGAAACAAACTTGTGGTCTGGTCTACATAGGTCACGGACAGTTTGTGGTACTGGCTTCCCGTTATCGATTGCCGCTCGTGACAACCGACATCTCGGGGTCACCCGACCGCCCTCGACCTCTGATAGACACACGACTAAGCTTGTACCGAGCTCGTGCATGGACACTACCTGGGTTCTCGTGGTGAACAGGCTCCAGTGTTGATGGCCTTGCTGTTCTCGCCCCCTCCAGCTGACGAAGCTCCAACTCGCAGAGCGGTTGGTTTAGATATGGCTCAGATATGTCAGGTGCTTGCTCCACTTCATTTGTGTGCAAGATGGGCTTTCCTTTCCAGGATTCGGTACTGAGCCGGTGTTCCAGGTAAGGAGGCCTTTTCACGAGGGCACTTTAATTCTTCATCGCCCTTGAACTGGGTCTTCCCTTGGCGCCTTCAGATATTAAGTACTATCTAGATGCACCGTCGTAACACAGGAACCTCGTGCATGCTTGCGCCCGAGGTGAGGATGCTGACCTGCTCGTGGTGCCTTTCTCAGGGGGAATAACTACGTGCAGGTCCTTCATATTAGAGATGGCTCCCGGATTCGTGGAAACCGGGTACCCGGAGGCGGGTGCCCGGAACCGTCGGTACCGGTACCGTCCCGGTTTAATTTTTATTACCCGCGGTACTGGGTATCCTGGGTACCCGGGTACCCGGGTACCCGTTAGTTACGCTCCACGGAGCCCCCGATAGACAGCGCACAGCGCACAGCATACCCTACCTACCTTCACACAACACGCCATACACACACAGCAGTGATTAAACCAATGACCACAATATCTAGCAAAATGTACATGTAACCCCGAGTACCCGGGTACCCGCGGTACTGGAGAATACGCACAGCCTCCTCTCTTTCGCATTTTTATTCATCGAGAGATACGAAATCAAGTATTGTCCTCCCACCTTCCGCCTCACCACGCCTCACCACCCCGCCTGAGGACCGTTCACGCCGCCCAAACACAAGAGTGGAGAAAAATGTACATGTAACCCCGGGTACCCGGGTACCCACGGTACTGGAGATTACGCACAGCCTCCTCTCTTTCGCATTTTTATCCATCGAGAGAGACGAAATGAAGTCTTGCCCTCTCAACTTCCGCCTCACCACGCCTCACCACCCAGCCTGAGGACCTTCCACGCTGCTCAAACACAAGAGTGTGGAGCAAAATGCACATGTAACCGGTTCCCGGGGTACCCTAACCCCGGGTACCCGGGTACCCGGGTACCCGGGATACCCAGTACCGCGGGTACCCGGGACCGTACTGGTCAAATCCCACCGAAGGCGGTACTGGTCCCGGTTCCAATTTTTGAATTCGGGAGACATCTCTACTTCAAATCACTAAAACCAACCATACTCTATCCCAGTCCCCGATACAGACAAGCCTCATTCTCTCTACCAATAAACCCTGTTTTTGTTCGTTACTCCGGTAGCGGAGGCGTCACGTCGTCTACGTACAAAGCTACCCTATATTGTATATCTTTCGAATTGCGTTGTCATTGTCGTTTTCTGAGTCGTGGGAGAGAGAGATTCCTCCCCTCGGCCAGATACCTGTATCGCAGCCAGCTGCACCCCCCCAAATATATCTACCTCCCAACTTTACGGTCTCTCACACCTCGGTCCATGATATATATCAAGGGCACCGACCAGGCGTCTGATGAAAACACATGTGGCAGCTGATGTCTTGACTACAGACGACAACAACTCTCGATCCCTCTATGATATCATACGTACGTAGTTGATTCCATACGAGAAATAGAGCATTTTTCCAGTTTGACATCGATTGGCAAACCCAAGTAGTACGTCTTGAACTCTCAACGGATCGCGCTGGTCAGGGACTCCGACCCACTCCAGTACCGCAGTTCTCTCACCTAGGTCGATGGTATGTGGCGGGCGCCGACCAGGTGTCTGTTATAAAAAACATCTGGCAGCTGATGTGTTGAAAACAGGCGACAAAACTGTTCGATCCCTCTTATATAATTCGTAGTTGATATCATACAAGAACATACCATTTTCCAATTTTGACATCGATCGACAAACCCAACGATTGCGTCATGAATTATGAACGGATTGCGCTGGTTATGGGCTTCGACTCATCCTAGTATCACAGCCCTCACATCTCGGTCGATGATATAGGGAGAGCGCCGACCAGGCGTCTGATGAAAAAACACTTGGCAGCTGATGTGTTGACAACAGACGACAAAAACTCTCGGCCCGTCTATGATATCATACGTTTGAAATAATACAAGAAGTAGACCATTTTTCAAGTTTGACATCGATCGACAAACCCAACTAGTGCGTCATGAACTCTCAACGGGTCGCGGTGGTTAGGACCTCCGACCCACCCTAGTATTGTTGCAGCAGGCTGGCTGCAGGGGGTTATACTGTGATGCGTAAGCGACTGTCGTGGCCAGTGCTACGCGGAGGGTCCATCGTTACAACGGGAGTTAAGCTGTACGAAGCTCCCCGCTTGAACGATGGAGGTTGAGGATGGGTTCTCTTCATAGGAACGCCATTATGCCAATGGAACCATGAATCAGGCTGAAAGCTGGGCCTGCTCAAGTGGGCTTCTAACCTGGTGTTAGTTAAAAACCACCCCCAAGTGAAGGATCAAAGTCATGCCCCATGTCTATTGTTCAGTGATATGTCCATTTGTCATGTTTCCACCTGTCTGTTGCCTGCTATGCGCTTGGCTTACGCGTAACCAACGCACTACGCGTCCAACATCGGACACTCCGGGCATTCGAGAGCCCTGGCACGAGAGCTTGGTTAGCCTTCCAGGAGGCAACTCTACATCTCCATTGAACTCCAACCAGCAAATCGTTGAGCCTTCTCTTGGGAATGGCCCGAGAAGCCGACGCTGCTGTAACATGGTATACCCAGGGAGATAAGGATGGTAGAGAGTGGCAGCAGCGAAGCGCAGCAGGCTGGGCTTGCGCTCAAGGTCGAGCGGTCTTCGGAGTTTCGGAATCTGATGGATGGGAACTGGGAAGCCTCTTGGAGGGTACATGCTCTGGATGTCGGATCCCAACTGGGAAGATTCTTGGAGGGCACATGTTCTGGATGTCGGATCCCTGGTGACACCAGGGTGATGGCAGAGAGATAGGACGGCAGTGCTTCGGGTACAGCATTGATGGCAAGGTGAGTTCGTCGAGCTCTTCAGGAGTTTTGGAATCTGATGGGGTATTTCTTGGAGGGCACATTTTCTGGGCAAGGTCTGAGGCCATCTGATTGATACTATTCATACTATCAATACGTGGTATAAACAGCAAACAAAATGGCAGAGTTCGGAGTGGCGAGTCGCTTCCGTAGCGATACTATGTTAGTAGCTTCACAGTTACATGCCTAACCAAACATCAGGGCGGGCGAGTAAAAGGAACACGGAGCCCTATCGATACGAGCAGGATCACTTAGCATGAGACAGTCACGGCCGGTATCCACAAACACGACATCCCGGACACGTGATACAGCAGAGCCACCAGAAAATCACGACCGAAAAGCGAAGAGATGATATATACAAGCGCAGGCTTCGTGTGGTGCCATTTGTTTCTGATGGCACGGCACGCGAGTAATATTCACCGTATATAATACGCACGTCGCTGGGTGGGCCAACAAAGAAGTACACCACAAATAACGAATAACGGGGTGATATATACGTTGATGCCAGGTATGTATAATACGATAGAGTACATCTGTAGTATTAATAGTACTGTTTTACGGGTAGAAAGGAGCAGGTCGTCTCCTGCACCAGAAACGCACGACCCTATATACGTACAGCATAAAATGTACCAGGTATGATAAAGAAAACGAAAACAAAATAAAAGCCTTGGAAATTTCTCTCTCATTATTCATTTTGCTATTTTCCGACGCACGTGCTGTGCTCGTGCCTGCTTTACGTACGCAATTTCAAATTGGACTAGCGGTACGGCCACGGCTCCGCCCGTGGCGCTAGCTTTGCGTTGCCCACAGTAGTAAATAAATGCCTGGTGTGGTACATAGTACTCGCATTAACAGCAGTGTGCTGTGATGTACCACTCTGAACCCAAACATTACAACCATTATACGGGGCGGTATCGACCCGGGGGGTGTCCGTTTTTGTTGAAGGATTACATGTATTGAAGGATATATGATTCGGACATGGGGCCTTACATTCCCGGGTACAGCGGAACATCAACCATGAGCCCCAACCAAAACGTAACTCAGCCCGTGATATTGGGGTTTCCACACCTTGCGGGGCGGTATCGACCTGGAGGATGTCCGTTTTCGTCCACGGGTTGTTGGAGTTGTACATGTATGGAAGGATTTCTGACCCGGGGATGGGATGTTATAATCCCCGGGTGTGGCGGGACTTCGACGTTGCCCCGAGGGACAACTCTCGCCGCACGCTGGCTCTATGAGGGCCAGGCAACCGTAATTTAGCGCGTGGGGTTGGGGTTTGCACATCTTGTGGGGCGGTATCGACCCGGGGGATGTCCGTTTTCGTCCCCGGGTTGTTGGAGTTGTACATTTTCGGGAGGGTTTCTGACCCGGGGATAGGGTTATATCATCCCCGGGTACGGCGGGGCTTCCACGTTGCCGCAAGGGGAAACTTTCGCTGCACGTTGGCTCTATGAGGGCCAGGCAACCGTAAATTAGCCCGTGGGGTGGGGGTTTCCACACCTTGTGGGGCGGTACCGACCTGGAGGATGTCCTTTTTCGTGCCCGGGTTGTTGCAGTTGTAGATGTATGGAAGGATTTCTGACCCGGGAATGTGACTTTATCATCCCCGGGTCGGCGGGACCTCAACGTTGCCCCGAGGGGTAACTCGCGCCGTACGCTGGCTCTATGAGGGCCAGGCAACCGTAATTAAGCGCGTGGGGTTGGGGTTTCCACACCTTGCGGGGCGGTATCGACCCGGAGGATGTCGGTTTTCGCCCCCGGGTTGTTGGAGTTGTAGATGTATGGAAGGATATACGACCCGGGGATGGGATTTTATCATCCCCGGGTGCGGCGGGACTTCGACGTTGCCCCGAGGGGCAACTCTCGCCGCACGCTGGCTCTATGAGGGCCAGGCAACCGTAAAGTTTCCCGTGGTATTGGGGTTTCCACACCTTGTGAGGCGGTATCGACCCGGGGGATGTCCGTTTGCATCCCCGGGTCGTTGGAGTTGTAGATGTATGGAAGGATTTCTGACCCGGGGATGGATTCATATCATCCCCGGGTGCGGCGGGACCTCGCTGCTGCCTCGAGCCTCGAGGGGCAACCCTCGCTGCGTGCTGGCTCTATGAACTCCAGCGCCCCAGCCAAATCAGCAATTAGCCAGTGGTGGTGGGGTTTCCACACCTTGCGGGGCGGTATCGACCCGGAGGATGTCCGTTTTCGCCCCCGGGTGGTTGGAGTTGTAAATGTATGGAAGGATATACGGCCCGGGGATGGGATGTTATCATCCCCGGGTGCGGCGGGACTTCGACGTTGCCCCGAAGGGCAACTCTCGCCGCACGCTGGCTCTATGAGGGCCAGGCAACCGTAAAGTTTCCCGTGGTATTGGGGTTTCCACATCTTGTGAGGCGGTATCGACCCGGGGGATGTCCGTTTGCATCCCCGGGTCGTTGGAGTTGTAGATGTATGGAAGGATTTCTGATCCGGGGATGGAATAATATCATCCCCGGGTGCGGCGGGACCTCGCTGTTGCCCCGAGGGGCAACCCTCGCTGCGTGCTGGCTCTATGAACTTCAGCGCCCCAGCCAAATCAGCAATCAGCCAGTGGTGGTGGGGTTTCCACACCTTGCGGGGCGGTATCGACCCGGGGGATGTCTGTTTTCGTCCCCGGGTTGTTGGAGTTGTAGATGTATGGAAGGATTTATGACCCGGGGATGGGACGTTATCATCCCCGGGTGCGGCGGGACTTCGACGTTGCCCCGAGGGGCAACTCTCGCCGCACGCTGGCTCTATGAGGGCCAGGCAACCGAAAATGTTCCCGTGGTATTGGGGTTTCCACACCTTGTGAGGCGGTATCGAACCGGGGGATGTCCGTTTGCGTCCCCGGGTCGTTGGAGTTGTAGATATATGGAAGAATTTCTGATCCGAGGATGGATACTTATCGTCCCCGGGTGCCGATTTCTCCCTGAGCCTCAGCCAATCAGTGACCAACTGATGGGGGTAGGGTTTCCATACCGTGCGGGGCAGTGTCAACCCGGGAAATCGACGTTTTTGTCCCCGGTTGATCGGAGTTGCAGAGATATGGAAGGATTTCTGATCCGGGGATAGGAGCCTATCCTCCCCGGGTTTGGCGGACCCTCGGTGGCTCTTTTCATCACCGATGTTCTAGAAAGAGTAAGCAGCCACTGGCTGGATTTGGGCAACCAATCAGCTGCCAGAATAGTAATTCAAAAATTGGAAGTCAGCAGGTAGGCTGGCTAGATGGCTGCCAGAACTGCATCGGGATTGCGCCACGGCCACGGCTCGGCGCGGCATGGGACCCAGTGTTTGCGGGTTGTGGCACCCAGCCTCCCTACCCATGGGGCAAGGTGGGGCTGAACCGCTCTGAATAGCGCTGCTCAATTACAGACAGACAGACAGACAGACAGACAGACAGAATAGCAGCATTTAATAATATAGATAAGTAATTAATTTACGACGTTTTCGTTTTTTTTGTTTAACCGGCAGGACACGTATACTCGTACTGCTGTACTGTTGTTGTGGTGTCTAAAAACCAAAAGTACGAGCCTACGAGTACTGGAATAGATGCACCCGTTTTTTTGGGGGGGTGGCACGCTGATCATTGTGGAAAGAGATAGATAGTGGAGCGCATACAAAAAGGGGTTCCTGGCAGGCAGCAGAGTATCTGTGTCGAAGAACTTACATACATACCTTGCATCAACATAATATTACTACTGTAGTAGTATTTCCCGCATGCGGAGGGCTGACACACTACTTTATTATATCATATGAAGGTGCAGAGCAGCAGTACTCCACGCCTGTACTACGTATTAATAATAAGTTCAGCAAGACGCAATTCTCCTGGCCTGCCTCGCCTTGGGGTGGGCCGAGGCCCGCCTGGACCTGCAACGGTTTAGCGGCACGCCCAAGGACTTCGAGCCTCGGGCTGGTTAGAGAGGGAACCCTGCGGGATCTGGCTGGTGAACCTGTCACTGTAAGGATCGCGTGGGGTGGTGGTGATGCCGTTTATTTTCAACCCCAACGCCAGGGAGTTCATCCCCCTGAGAGCAACGCGGGAGTATCACCACAGCAGAAAGCGCAATGTGTGCAGCCTGGGGAGTGGAGAGGCTGACCATCGCGTGGGTACGCATACGCGACAGGAAGGACGGGAGTGTCGGTGTTGGCTGGGACGGCTGCACCCTGTCAATGGAAACCAAGGCGCAAACCGGACTAGGACAGAGAGAAGAGCCAGTTTAGTAATAGAGCAAGAATAGAGAGGAAACATAAACAAAATAAGGAAAACAGGAGGGGGGGACGGGCCTTACGTCGGCTGGCGAGAAAGTCAGCACGCGAGGCTCGTACGAGGCAGAAGAAGGCACTTGTGGTGGTAGCGACCTACAACGTGCGCACCCTGGCTGCAAAGGGGAAGAACGGGTATGGACATGACTAGCGCATCCTGACGAAGGTGCAACAGCTCGGTTGTGACTTCGCCGGCCTGCAGGAAACTCGACGAGCCGGCAGGACGACATTCCGCGCTGCTAGATATCAAATTGTTTGTTCAGGTCAAGAGGAAACAGCAGCCAGACAGGGGTTGTACGGGGTTGGATTGGCAGTCAAGGATTCTATATGCCATACGTTTGTGTATACCCACGAATTCATAGACGAACGGCTTATGTCGATGCGTTTCGAGTTGGCTGGTAAATACGAGGCAGTTAAGTTTGTCGTTGCGTATGCCCCAACAAAGTGTACCAAAGACGCCGAGCTGAAACGTGTTTTCTGGCGAAATCTGGAAGACCCAGTCGGACAGATCCCAACTAGAGAGTGTTAGTTCGTACTGATGGATGCTAATGCACGAACTGAGCAGAGGCTAGGGTGCGATGATGATGAAAACCGAGTCGTGGGAGCATACGGGCGCGTTTTGATCAATGATAATGGCAAACGACTTCTGTCGTTCGTTAACAATTGCAAGATAGCTCTCATCAACACTTGTTTCAGCACACGCAAGGGTGGAATCTCGCATACTCACAACGGCACCGGCCCGAATGACCATAAGCGCATTGATTACATCCTGACCCGACAAGTCCATCGGCCTAGAGTACACGATGTTAAAGTTTTCCCTCAGCCTCCGCCACCAGCTAAGGCTGATTCAGACCACAAGATCGTATACATGAAGGTTCGTCTCTCTGGACATTTTGCATCGAGCCGACAAGCACGCAAGACGCCAAAAGGCCGACCGTTTGACCGAAACGTGTTTATGTCCGACGGAAAATGTCGTGAGCGAGTAGTTGCGAGGGTCCTTTCCACTCTCAACCAACCTTCCCAACCACACAACGTTGCTGGTATGGTTTCTCTGGTTACCTCAACCATCATCGATGCGGTAGAAGTCGAAGTACCACCCACATCACACTAGCCACGCAAGCGTGGATGGTGCGAGTCGGCCGAAACCTCGGCTGCCTTCAAAATAGCATGGACCGCGAGGGAAGATGCGCGACAGCACCTACGCACCCACCCCCGAGATAGTACCGCGTGGAAGACTCTGAGGACCATGTGTGCGAATCTGCAGGAGGGGATGGCTGTAGGAGTACATGCGTATTTTGAAAAGTGCCTATCCGAAACCAAGAGACTCCTAGCAGGTAATGACCAGCGAGGCTTTTACAAGCACCTGAAGAGCACTGTAGGGTTGGAGGGAAAGAAAGCGCGAAGCGAGCAGTTCATAAGAGACGAGGATGGCACGCTGCTACGGGATAAAGCGCGAATTCGGGAACGGTGGATGAGAGCCTTCTGCAAACTCTTGAACACGAAATCGCTGAAACTTGATTTCAATATCATCGACCCATTGCCACTACGACGGCTTGAACAATCGCTTGGCGACGAACCATCTGTGGGCGTGATGGTGGGAGCCATTAAAACAATACCGAACTGGAAAGCGGTTGGACCAGACGACCTGCCCGCCGAACTACTGAAAATCGATCACCCCGATTTCATTCAATGCTTCCACCACATCCTTGCCAATGTTTGGAAAACATGTGAAGTACCCCAGCTGTGGAAAGACGCGATCATCAAGGTACTCTACAAAAGGAAGGACCGAACTGATTGCAACAACTACAGAGGGATTTCGCTTGTTGCCCATGCAGGAAAAGTGTTGCTGAAAATCGTCCCATCCTGTATTAGCAACTACTGCGAGAACCGAGGCATATTCCCTGAGGAGCAGTGCAGTTTTCCTGCTACACGATCAACAGTCGACATGCTGTTCGTCGTGCGACGATTACAAGAACTCGGGCGAGATAGAAAAATTCCCTTATACACGTGCTTCATTGATCTGCAGAAAGCATACGACTCTGTCGACCGAGAGCTGCTGTGGCAGGTACTTACGCGCGTTGGCATACCAACAAAGATGCTTACAATAATCCGCCAGTTCCACCACGGCTTGCGCGCTTGCGTACGCACATATGATGGTGAGCATTATGATTGGTTTAATGTCACGCAGGGGCTACGACAAGGCTGCGTCTGTTGCCGCTGCTGTTCAACGTGTTCTTCGCTGCTGTGATACACCGTTATTCTCGCACGCTTCAGCGACGACGAAGACATCATTAGGCATTTGGTTCACCTCGAGGAAGATGTAGTGGTCGGAACAGAGGTGCCATTGGCATGCGTGCGAAGGGCAATATGGTGTATGCTGTACGCTGATGATGCAGGAATTATCTCAAAGTCTGCGGAGGGACTCGCTAAATGATGACAGTCATCGTGACTGTCTTCGAAGCAGCAGGCCTCACAGTTTCGGAAAATAATACGGAAACGATGATTCGACGAACACGGGACCAGACACCCCCTGCTCCGCCGCTCGATATCGAAGCAGCTGGTCAGAGGTATAGACAGACGAGCCAGTTCTTATACCTCGGCGGCATTATCCACGAAGACGCTGATCTCTTACTCGGAATCGAACGACGGATCCGTCTCATGCGGGCATGCTTCAAACGGTTCGGACCGGAGTTGTACGACATGAAGACGGCCCCACTTAGTCTGAAAGTCCGCATGTTGAAGGCCGAGGTGGTTGAGACCCTGCTGTACGGATGTGTGACGTGGACTCTTAGCGCCCAACACTTCACCAGGCTCCAATCGGTACACCACCAAGTCCTCCTGCGTGTCATTGACTTCCAGCGTCGGCAGCGTGGCGACTATAGGACCCTCTCGTACGCGAAGGCTATCATACAGACACGATGCGAGAGCATCGAAACGATGATCCGTAAACGGCGACTGTTCTTAGCGGGGGCCGTGGCACGGCAACACAAGGGGCGACTACCCCGTCGAGTGATGTTCGGGACAATGACGGGTGGGGAGGGACGCAGACCGGGCGGACAACCAAAGACTTGGCATAACTGCCTTGTTGAAGACCTCAAGGTGTTTCAAGCCACCGAGGGGTCCACGGCACAGTCCCGGTTGGTATTTGGAGTAGAGACCTGTGGACCGTTGTAGCAAATAAGGTGGGCAAGTGGTAAAGGGGGGTCCTCGAAGCAGCTGAACGGTTCATGGTCAGGTGGCACTAGGACGAGGCCAAACTGAGTAGACAGCGCCACGCATCCGTTGCGGGTGATGAACAAGGGAATGGGAAGGGGGGGGCAGCAGTCGTAAGGAAACCGCGGTTGATGAGAGCAGGAAGGAGACAGCCGCCAGGGTGGCAAGGTACCGGGCCCACTAGTAAGTCCCGTGTAGACTACCCGTGCCGCGCACCTCTGTAGCGGCTTCGAACGCGGCCCTGTTGTGCCTTCCGTTTCATTTTATGTCGTTTCATTGTTTTTTTACCCTCGTTCTTATCCCTGTGATAAGGAAGAAGTACTACCTGGCTTGGTGGATGGCGAGCTCCGTACTTTCCCTTGGTTATATCTGGTGGTCTTTCTTATGTTTTTATTTGCTTGGTGTATTGCCTGTCGCAGCTTCTCCAGGGGGGCACGACAGCGATGCTACAACCCCTCGCAATATCATATTTATTTATTATTTTATTTGGCCTTGGTCGCTTTTTGCCTTGTTTTGTTGTCCTTCCGTATTTTCTAGGTATTTTCTTTGATTGCTTAGCTACGTACGTATTCATTTTGTTTTTGTTATTTCCTCCTTTCTTTCCTTGACTTTCGTGTGTGGCACGAAAACGAAACGGAACTGAGTAGGAAGCGCCACTCATCCGTTGTATGTGTGGCGCCCAAGGGAATGGAGATGGGGAGGGGGGGGGGTTCGTAGGGAAACCGCGGCGGACTAAAGCAGGAAGGAGCCGGCAGGCAGGGCAGCAAGGTACCAGACCGACTAGCTGGTAGAACCTGTCTGTGCTACGGGTATAAACCTGCCTCGGCTGCCTGGAAGGTGCTTTTGGTGTGCTCCGGTTGCCTGTCCTTTTCTGTCGTTCTTAGTTTTGCTTTATTTACGTTGTTTTTTCATTCCATTTCATTTAGTTTGATTTTATTTCATTTTTATTGTCTGTCGCATTTCCTCTGGGAGAAGCACGCCGCTTTCTTTTTTTTTTTTGTCATGTTTTTGTTTGGTTGTTTGTTTGATTGTTTGTTAGTTTGCTCTATAATGTTTTTTTTTCTTCTTTATGTTTTCCTTTCCGTTTTTTCTCTTTTTTTTTTACTACTTTTCTCTTTCATGCACCTGGATTGATAGCAGGATAGGTCTTGCCTGTCGTATATGTCATTGCATTGTCTGCTCTGCTTACTTCACTGCAGCGTAGCATCTCTGTGTTGTAGTTTTTTTACCACAGAACTGATACCTCTTTGTTGTTGTTGTCTTCACCTTAAAAGCCGTGCCGGTCTCTCTATCCAGTACCCCCATCTGTCCGTACTAATCCAACACTTGACGCGGTCGATTCCCGTGGTCACAGGCTAACTTACCCAAAAACGGTATAGTGAAATAAAAGTGGAACCCGAAGGGTCCGCAAAGTCATCAAAGTCAGTCAAAAACAGATAGCCTGGAGCCCTCCGCTCGCCTCTACACGCTATGTGAAGGTAAACATAAAACTGGAAAGGTCAACATCACCAATCAGGGGTATACGCCCCCTGATTCTATCTTGGTCGATGAAGAATCGGCACGGACACTGGGTGTGGTAGATGTCGACGGGTAGAAAGGAAGGTATAATGTGAAGAGCACGGGGCATATACCGTTATAAGCCAGCAGGGATGGAAGCAAGGGAAATATACGTTGAAAGCAAGGTTGAAAGGTCAATGTAACTACGTTCGTACCCGGTACGCACGTATACACTGGGATAATACCAAAAATGTCCCAAACATTACTGGAAATTGCATCTGAAATAATGGTACCAGTTATGTGGTCACTAAACTACGACGCAGAGACTACAACACTGCAATGCAATGAAAGCAGAGCAGACAATACCGCATTCGACAGGCACGACCTATCCTGCTAGCAATCCAGCTGTGTGGAGGATATATGACAGAAAAAATATAATAATAATAAAATAAAACTGAAAGCAACGCACACAAAGGAAATGATGAAAATCCATTGTACGTACCGAGTCTTCATCCTAGAGAGATACCACCTTTTCTGTGGATACAAAACTGCGACACAGCAGAGATACTACACTGCATTGCAGTAAGCAGGGCAGGCAATGCCATATACAATAGGCACGACCTACCCTGCTGGAAATATGTGTACAGGCATCACAACCACCAAAGCAACCTGGGCGTGGCATATATATTAGAGGGCGAGTCCTGGCGATTCGCCTTACTTGCAAGGTGGGAGAATGGCCTGTACTTAGCAATAGCGCACCCTCCTGTTTTGCCAAGACGACGCAAATATTTGATCGTCCGTCAGGCAGGGGGGGGGGGTGGGGGGGGGTGGCTACACCCGAAGCGCGCCAGCGCCAGCAATAGGCTCGTAGCCTGTCTATCGTTTTGGTTTAGCCTCTACGTGCTTGTAGCCTGTCTCTCGTTTTGGTCAAGCCTCTATCTACGTGAGTCGGTAGCCAGGTTCGTCAGATACACGGAGAAGCAAAGGGCGCTGGGCCACTGGGTGGTGTGTTTATGAATCGGCTCGTATCCGAATACAGCTCTAGTTTTGGTCTCGAACCGCATGCAGGCACGTTCGCTGCCCGTGCTCTGTCCCTCTTTTGTTCGTCGCGTTGTATGCATGTTGGTTGTTCGTAATTAGCCTGCGCGCTGTTTTGGGATTGCATTCACGCCTGGTCGTTCACCAACCAAGCAATGCATGCATACCTCAACACCAAGGGTAGTCTTATTATAATGCGTCCACCAGCAACCAAGGGAGCCAGTTTCCTTGCTCTCATGCCTCTCTTTGTTCGGAATCTTGCGACCATGATGTCAATGTACCCTCATGGTCGCGGCAGCAGCGGCCCAAGCGATACCTCACGACCAGACGACCAGATGCATTCTTACATTCAAATACATTCGGTATTGCAGAGAACACCAGCAGTCAAGGGAGCCAGTTTGCTTGAGCTTCTGTCTTTATCTGGGCTTCTACAGCCATAACGCGAATGTAGCATTATCGATGATTGAGCGAGGCATGCCATTGGACGTAACATACCTACGTAGTCATTTGTACCGTAGACACGTAGATACGGACCTTTACTAATACCTACGGAGACATATTGAACGAGGCTAGTTTGGGTAGGTTACGGTCTGCCGTCAGCGGCAGTACAGTACATGTACGGAGGAGCCTTATAATCGGTTACCGTCGAACATTACCTTCGTTCACATTCCGTGGTCACCGATTAAGGTTTACAAGGAGTTTCGGTTGTAACGCCAACCCGATGGAACGAGAAGTCCTTTGGGATACTGCCCGTTGCCAGCAGCAGAACATGATGACCCAATAGAACACGAAATACAGGTTGGTTGCCCGTATGTTTCAGAGTGTTCCGATCGCTTTCACCTGGCATACATAACGACAACCAGTATTGCTGGTGTTTGAATAATGTATTACATGATTTGGGTCATGGCAGATCCTCGTCGGTGTGCACGGAACACCTGCGAGTGGTCGTGGAACCAAAAAGGTACTCAGCCGCGGCGTGAAAAATATAAGATTTTGCTATTAAAACGGACATGGACAGGAACGCGAGGACAATGCTTGAAGATGACGGGAAAACGTCGTGAGCATGTTTAACCCTCCCTGTTCTCCCGATTACACCGTTCTGTTTTCACTATCGTGGCACACGAAACTCCGCGAATGAGGGCGAACCCGCATGGACGGGAGGACGAGCCAAACAGCAAGTTTACAAGACAGTGGGAGAGCGAATCGTCACGGGAGAGCGAAACACTTAGTCGGTTTGGCGACACCATCAACCGCGACCCTGTACAACGCCATCAAACGCGACCCGGGTGTCTTCTGAAGGTCGAATCTCTGGTGACCTGGATCCTGGTTGTCGGGAACTCCAGAATCTGCAGTCCGAATATGACATCTGGACGGCGGGCTGATACGCACGTTCCCGACCGTAACCAGGGCCTGGTTGCTATCGAAACTCTGAAGAGTATCTCGGCTGTATTAGGCTGAAAAGTGGGGTAAGAACTTTGTTAATCGCTGTCGATCGAGAGATGAGGTAAGCATTTCTCGCGGGTGTTGCAGGTTGGTTTGACGATAGCACTCGCGCACACGTGCGCTGGGCTGGGAGGGTGTTACAGTGGCGGGGCGACGAGGAGGAGAGCGCCCACGCTGTCACCGGGCTATGACCGCGATGCCCGCTTTGCGCCGACGGTAGTTATACGTCGGGCAGGGGGGGTGTTGCGGTGGGGCGGGCGCTAGGATACCGAGATGCACAGCGGCTGTCCGAACCAGCGTCGCGTGGAGGATCTATATGGTCGCAGAGACGGAAGAGCAAGCTAAACAACAAGCATGTCGAAGACAGTGGAATAACAGGTCGTCACCGAGACGCGAGGAACCAGTTGGGTCGGCAGCATCATCAATCGCGACCGTGTACAACACCACCAACAGCGATCCAGGGGGCTTTTGGGCGTCGGCAATCTGGCAACCTGGATGCTGGGTTTTGGGAGCTTCAGTATTTGGAATCCGGGTGTGAGTTCCGGAGGACTGGCTGATATTCCCCTGCATGAGGGTAACCCGGGCCTGATTGCGATTTGGGCTCTGTAGATTATGAGATTTTATAAGTAGAGTACCTCGCCGGTAGCAACTTTGTAGAGTACCTCATTCGGTTGAAACGTGGGGTGAGAACTTTGTCAAACGCCGCCGATCGGGAGATGAGGTAAGCATCTCTCGTATGTGTTACAAGTAGATTCGGAGGTAGCACTTCGACGTTGAAAGGTAAGCACCTGTAATGCTATTGTCGAGCGGGTCGGCGAAGGTGAGCGCCTTAACCGGGTTCTGACTTGTGATAAGGACCCGTCTTTGTTTTGATGTTTGAGTGACACGTGGCTGTTGGATCATAAACGTCACCCAGCTGTTGCGACGGTGGGAATGTTCTTCTTGGACGGCGCAGGGGGCTCAGCAAGAACAAGAGTCGAGCAGAAAGCTTCATGGCGCGCCGACAGACTTCTACAATGGACAAGGAGCGCTTGGTAGCACGAGGCGTCGGTTGATCGAGTTCCGCTGTCTCAGGAATGGACAAGGGCCAGCACGGACACACGTCTCGCCGCTGTACAAGGTCCGCATCGCCACACCACGAAAATTCGGGCCGACGGCGTAGGACGGAGGAGGAAGGTACACTCCCTGTTACCGGATATTAACTGGGCTGCCCGCTTGGCACCGACGCTCACATGCGCCGGGCTGGGGGGGCATGACAGCGACGGGTAGCCGAGGAGGAAGGGTATATCGGTTCATCGCATGGAATGCAAGCTTGGTACCGGCGCTTACGCGCGCCGGGCTGGGGGGGTGTTGCAGCGACGGAGGCGCCGAGGAACCAAGGCGCACCTGACGGCAGGGAAGCCCTCTCTGGGCTGACGATAGTCCACACGTCGGGCAGTGGGGGTGTTACAAACGCCGGACCGACGACGGGGATAGAGGAGGAAGGCGAGCACGCTGTTACCGGGCCGTGGCCGGGATGCCCGTTTTGCACCGACGATAGTTATTCGCCGGGCAGGGGGGTTGTTACAGCAGGCTAGCTGCAGGGGTTTGTGCTGTGATGTGTAAGCGACTGTCGTGGCCAGTGCTACGCGGAGGGTCCATCGTTACAACGGGGATCAAGCTGCACGAAGCTCCCCGCTTGAACGATGGAGGTTGAGGATGGGTTCCCTTCATAGGAACGCCATTATTCCAATGGAACGCCGAATCAGGCCAAAAGCTGGGCCTGCTCAAGTGGGCTTCTGACCTGGTTTTAGTTAAAAACCACCCCCAAGTGAAGGATCAAAGTCATACCCCACGTCTATTGTTCAGTGATATGTCCATTTTTCATGTGTCCACCTGTATGTTGCCCGCTATGCGCTTGGCTTACGCTTAGCCAACGCACTACGCGTCCAACATCGGACACTCCGGGTATTCGAGAGCTATGGCACGAGAGCTTGGTTAGCCTTTCAGGAGGCAACTCTATATCTCCATTGAATTCCAACCAGGAATTCGTTGGGCCTTCTCTTGGGACTGGCCCGAGAGGCGGGCGCTGCTGCAACAGTATCACAGTTCTCACACCTCGGTCGATTGTTTATGGAGGGTACCTACCAGGCGTCTGATGAAAAAACATCTGGCAGCTGATGTGCTGAAAACAGACGACGAAAACGTTCGCTCCCTCTGATATCATACGTAGTTGATACCATACAAGAAACAGACCATTTTTCAAGTTTGACATCGATCAACAAACCCAACGAGTGCGTTATTAACTCTCAATGCATCGCGCTGGTCAGGGATTCCGACCCCCTCTAGTATCACAGTTCTCACTCGCTGGTCGAGAGTATGTGGCGGGGGCCAACCAGGCGTCTGACAAAACAATATTTGGCAGCTGATGTGCTGACCACAGACGACAAGAAACTTCCGATCCCTCTATGACATCATACGTGTACGTAGTTGATACCTGGTATCATACAAACATAGACAATTGTTGAAGTTTGACATCAATCGACAAACCCAACGATTGCGTCATGAATTCCAAACGCATCGCGCTGGTTACTAGGGGCTTCGACTCACCCTACTATAACAGTTCTCACACCTCGGTGGATGATGTATGGAGGGCGCCTACCAGGCGTCTGATGGAAAAACATTTGGTAGCAGATGTCTTGACAACAGACGACGAAAACCTCTCCACCCCTCTATGATATCATACGTACGTAGTTGGTACCTGGTATCATACAAGAAATTCACAATTTTTTCCAGTCTTACATTGATCGACAAACCCAACTAGTGCGTCATGATCTCTCAACGGAAAGCGATGGTTGGGGCCTCCGACCCACCCTACTGTAGGATCACAGTTCTCACACCTCGGTCGATTGTTTATCGAGGGCGCCGACCAGGCGTCGGATAAAAAAACATCTGGCCGCTGATGTGTCAACAACAGACGACTAAACAAATTCAATCCCTCTGATAGGGACCTTCGACGGATGGGCGAGGGAGCTTTCAAAATGTGATGTTCGAGTGTGTGAGAGATATAAAGAAAAAGACAAGTTGATATTAACGACAACTCTATTTTGAAGTTAGTATTTGGGCATCACGCGATAGATCTTCATCTCTGGAAAAGAGAAAGTATACTCGTATAATAACATACGAGTATGACAAACTATTATGGGAAATGTTTGAGCCGTGATTTCTAGTCATTATGCATCTAGTTTTAAGGATCCAGATATATATACATATCATATGTGCATGAGAAATAAGGACCATCTTGGTTATGGGTTCTCACTTTTTTAACTGGTTCTGAAGAGTATTGGCCTGTCTTGTTTGCGTCGCAAAAAGCCAATGGCTGCCGCGTCGCCGCGAGAGTGGTTTCGGCATCCAAGTACGGGTGGATCTTCGCCGGCGACGTCGAACCGCCACCGCCGCCACTGCTGCTGCTGCTGCTGCTATTGCTTCCATGCGAGGGGGAAGCAATATCTTAAGCCAACAAGCGTCACAGCCCGTAGGTACAGCTCGCCGTACGAGGTGTGATGCTGTGGGTGCCGACCCAGTTGTTACTATCGCTTCTATGTGAGGGAGACGCCATGTCCAACACGAGCGGCGTATGCCGTAGGTACAACTCGCCGTAGGTGTGATGGTGTGGCTGACGCCGGGAGATGCACAGCGCAGGGTAGGGATGCAGGGATGGACGTACACCCAACAAGATTATAATATCCTAATTTCTGGAGGCACGAGAGACCGCCAGGAACTGGGCTCAGTTCCTGGAAGTTTTTCAGAGTTTTGCCTCCAGAAACTGAGACCAAAAATAACCAAGGCCTTCCTCGGGAAAATTCCCGCAGGATTTCACGGGAAATAGTTTTTCCCCCAGTTCCCGTGCAAATATCGTTCCCGTGATCCCATCCAAACAGTTCCCGAAGGAATATTGATATCCCGTTCCCATCCAAACAATTATGGTTGAATTTTCTGATTTCCCGTGGTTTCGCCTTCCCGTGCCGTAAAATCCCGTGGATATCTAGATTGCCCAAATCCCGGGCAGACCAAAAGTGTTTTTTTTGTTTTTGTTCATCCCATTCATTATCTTCGCCCTATCTTTCTCTCTCCTTCCCGGTCGTAACTTAGATCCAGGGTCAGAAAGTAGGCTCTTCTCCCTCCTCCCCCACTACGGTTATTGCCTTCATTTTTATCGTGAGAAGGTTTCAGCACTTTCTTCCCTCGTCCACTTGCGTCGGATTCCGCCTAGCCACGCCACGAAGGCGCTCTCAGCAATGAATGGGTTCCTTTTTATTTTTTCAAATAAAGTCAAAATCTCTCACCACGGTGGGATTTGAACTCGGGTACCAATGATAGCAGCCTTTGAAGCTGACCACTGCTCTACCGGGGCGACCGGCACTCACGATCCTACTGGGAATCGAACCCAGAGCGGGATATTCAGAGTCTCCAGTGTTACCGATTACACCATAGTAGGATCACGTCGACATTGTTATTGTTATATTGTTGAAAATAAACATTACCGCGGGACTTTTTGCCGCGTCTTCAGCGTGCACGCGATCACCACAAACGGGATCAGCACATCAGCACGTACACCGAACGACGCTACGAGTGTGTGTGTTCTTCACATTAAACCCTTCCTTTCTACCCCTCGACATCCAGCACACCCAGTGTCCGTGCCGATTCTTCATCCTAAAAAGGTACCGGTTATGTGGTCACAAAACTACGACACAGAGATACACTACGCTCAGTGCAGTAAGCAAAGCAGACAATGCAATACCCTATACGACAGGCAAGAGCTACCCTGGGAGTACAAGTACTCGTACCTACCAGGTACGTATATACGTATACATTATAGGGTACAGTCGAGGTCCCTCTATAGTGCGTGTTATATAGTGCGGGTGCCCGGTATAGTGCGGGTGAAATCGCTTGGCACAACTTAGACCCCTCAATAGTGCGGGTGCCGCACTATTCGGGGCACCCCTCTATAGTGCGGGTTTGTTACCTCTCACGGCCCTCAATAGTGCGGGTTTGACGTCACTCCACGTCACCACCCGCCTATTGATGCGGTCAAACCCACACATTTCTCGCCACACACACATACATACCCCGACCAGCAGCAGTACCACAGGATGCCGTGTGCAGCAAGCGAACTCTGCCAACTTAGCAACCTCACACCAAAAGCCCCCGACGGCCACCAATGGCGAGGAGGATGTGGCGGCAGACTGCACGGTATATGCGGCGAGGTGGAGGAGGAAGGCGAGAACGAAATGAACCGCCTCTGTCCCGCGTGCTTCACCTCCAAACAAGCCTCTACGGCTTCCGCGGGCAAGCGGAAGGCGCAAGATGCGGGCTTAATGCCGAAACATACGAAAGCGGGAGGCGGGAAAAGGGCGGACAGAACTGCGAAGCGCACAAAGTTGAGTCTGGAGCAGAAGATGGAGGTCCTGGCCGCCCTGGACAAGAAGTATTCTCAAGAGACCGTAGCAGACAAGTTTCAATCGAGGACCAGGAGGATGTCGTGGAGGCGGTGCGGTTGGATCAGGCGGAGGATGTGACGGCGGCCCTTAAGCACCGAGCGTATGATTGTATCAGACCTTCTAGGGCGCACAAAAGACAGGCGTCCACAAACGTTAGCTCAAGTTGATGTATGGATGCTGCTACAGTAGGAAGGGCTAATAATTGGGCACTTCTCTGCCGCTGCAGGTTTCTGAAGCGGGTAGCAGTTTATACTCTCTGCGGGACGCTTGCCTCATTCGTGCAGCTGCGCTCGCTGAATCGGATCCCCTACAATACAATAGCTACACACTGTAGAACAGGCCACGTCCTTACTCTAAGATGCAGTCGATACACGTGAAGGGCAGAACAGTTGAGAGGTACGTATGACTTTCGAGCTTGCACCGTGATAAAGCTGTAGAACTCGACAACATCCTTGATACAGTATTCCCACGTAGCACAAGCACCTCAAGAGTATCGCTATACTACAGTAGTATCCCCAAGTATGTCGTTCGTCGATGGTTATCCCCGTTTAAAAAACGGGCACAACTATTTGCCTGTCCCCTCACAATTGCACAATTATTAGTATGAGCGGGGTTTCGTCCTTTGCCTTGCACTGCAGTACCTCGCCGGAGGAGCCCACAATTATACTACAGTAGTACGAGTATTGTATTGTACATCGGTTATCACCCCCTTTCCCCCTCGTTGTGTTCCCCATCCAACGGTCGACTTGCTACAGTTTCCCAAACGTGGCCCAGTGGGAGGGGGACGGGCTACAAAACGACATAGGTATTGAGGCGGCTGGGAAAGTCCTGTACAAGTACACCTACGCGTGTGTGGTCCAGGTACAGTGCCGCTACCTGAGTGAAACACGCGCGCACGGGAACCACCCGAAATACTAGAAATAGGAAATGAGCGACCATTCGGCGTCCGCCTGAATATGACGGCTTGTAATACGTGTAATACAGTCTAGTTGGATGGCGTGGGTCCTATTGACTCTAATTCGTCATGTGGAGATATGTGCGGTGCAGGTAGATGAATGAAAGCGTTACCCTGGACATCTTAGGCGTAACGGGTTTATTGGCTTTCTGGTTTTCTGCTTGAATTTTTTCTTCACATCTTCACGATGGTTGCGGTCAGTATGATGTACTTGTTGAGAGCGAACAGACCATTGCGGTGCGACCGATGAAGTTATCAAGATTCCTTAAAGCATATCTGAAATGCAGGGTGACGGGTGCAACGTGCACTTTGAAAATGGCGATGAGCAATAAAACGGGGCGCGACTCACGTATGTTGCCCCTCCTGCCCCCCGTCTTTGCGCTTCCCAAAACGTGGAACGTCAAGGCGATATCGTACGCCGAACATAATTCGGTTACAGTTCCGACCGATGGGGTGATTGTGGACTCGAGCCCGCGATACAGTTTTCACTCTCTAGTGCCTTACAGAATAAAAATGGCCCGTCGTGGCGCCAAGTTCGTCATGGTTCTTCGGGATCGTACGGACAGGTACTTCTTTGACGATTGCTCAGTAATCTATTTGACCCCCAACGCTTGAATATATGGGTAGGTTGTTGTGCTCGATACCTGATGTTGCCTTCTGCGAATGGGAAAACTGTTACTCGAGGTGTTAAAGAGGGTGGTCCGTGGCGCACATTGCCTCGCTTGAACTAAAACGTGATGTAGACGTAGTGAACTCGCGACGATCCTGCAACGAACGCATGATATTGTTCGTGGGAATGCCGGAAGATCGGATAAAATGCTTCATCGGTGGCAGCGAAGCCCCAATGTTGAGACAGAGCGTTTACTCTTGCAAGGGAAAGCGACGCCGCGCGAGTTATCCGAGCCAAAGTACGAAGACAACAAGAACACAATGAGCATCTTAGATGACGCATCCTGCAGAAGTGCGTGGCCCCTCTCTAAGCCAAGCGTTCGACGAAATACTGAAAACACCTGTCGGGGGCGATATGTGATAATTTACTTAGTCTCACTTGGGGTACGCCTTGTGCTCTGAGCATTGAGTGCAGCAACATGAACTTGACAAGCACCTACCTCGTTACTACGGCAGATATTTATCTCAGCTGCGGATGGATATGTGCAAACGAAAACCCGACAAATACTTCAGGACGATGGCGGAGATGACCCGCACCTTTCACTATCCCGGGAGGGCAAAGGATTACCTGGTTAGGGTAAGTAGAAGGAGTGAAAAAGCTGGAGTTTGTTACTTTTGCGGTATGCGTCATGCTTCCTTTGGCACTACATAATGCGGATTGACCGCACCTATTGGTCGGCCGTGCATGTATCTACAGTAACGTTTTGCTGGACCACCGACAGGGTTCCCTGGCCTGTTGCAGAATCTCCAGATGTCCGAGGGTATACCGCCGCTTCGCACCGACGGCAGCGCGCAATGACAACACAATATCGAGCACGACAAATTACTCTAAGCAAAGCGCAGCGATTTCAACGACTGGTGCTCGCAATTTCACAACTGACCCGTCGGGCTAGGACGAAATCCACCGGTGTGGAGGCCGCCACGCCTACCAGGGTACCGTCAAGGAGTACGACAGCTCCATATCGATAGAATATGGAGCGCTGAAGTGGGCATGTTTCAAGTCAACCTTCTACTGTTATCCGTACACTGACGATACGCC
Source organism: Saccharina japonica (assembly GCA_008828725.1). Classification (NCBI taxonomy): domain Eukaryota; class Phaeophyceae; order Laminariales; family Laminariaceae; genus Saccharina; species Saccharina japonica. The sequence continues at coordinate 53,671 of MEHQ01003248.1, forward strand.
CTTGACTCCTTTTGACCAGGCGGATGCGGGCTACGAGCCGTACACGGTGCTCTGCCGAGGGGAAAACGCGTCCTCGTCCGACTTGTGGGAATATTATCAGACAGCGTTGGCTTACAACCCGCTCTACAGAGGTCTGTACGCCGAGCAGCTTGAGAGGTGGTTTAGGGCGTTCGACCGTTCCCAGGTAACGAAGCCCTCGGTGATGGCGGGGCATGAAACAGAGCAAGCGATAAAAACGCGTGTCAGGCTGGAATAACCACGTTAGTATGAAACCTCCAACGGAATACCTACACTTAATATGGCTCCAAGAAATGTTCGAGGGTGTTACCATCAATTCGGCCCTTAGCCTGGAGATTTGGAGCTACATTAGCGTGCTATGGCGGTACAAATAACATCCCGTGCTTACTGCCGTGCACCTCGTTCGGGAGCAGCCACAGTAGATGTTTCGAAGCAGTGGCCGGGCTGCGAACAGTACGTGGGCCTAGAGGGGTAAAATACCCGCACCACGTTTGACATGTTGGCAACTTGCTGAGAAACCGTACAATTTCGAGGCTGACACTCACGTCCCCTGTCCCTCCCCCTGCAATGAATCGCCACAGATCATGGTCATTGATTCGTATGAGTTGTTCGAGGACTTTACAGCCGTTGTGGCTGCAGTGGCGGAGTTTGCTGGCCTGCCCGAACACAACTTTACGTACGATTCTTCGCACGAGTTCAAGGGTGGTGGTTGCGACACGCGCAGACTCCGCCACGGCCGCGACACGTTTGCCGAGGGGGGAAGGTTTGTCAAGTTATACTACTGTAGAGACCTCAAAGCCTGATGGCGTCGGGAACGGAGAAATTGTCGGAGCGGCCGCATTACTGGAAGTGCACGTCGTCCGAAACCGCCGGACGCAAGCAAAGTGTCTATGCAGCTCCTTGAGCAAGAGAGGTTTGACGACCACAATGTTTTCAGCCCATCCAAGCCTTTCAGAAGGAGTATCAGCCAATTCCCTGGCTGGTGTCAACTTGCAAATTGTTCATTAATGGCCAGTGTGGCATTTCAACGGGTTTGTCATAAGGGTCTTATTGACAATATTATATCGACGGGTTGTCGCGAGTTAGGACGAGTACCGCATGTTTGGCTGCTTACTTTCCTCCGTAAGTGAACAAGCTGATTCAAAAGGGCACGTAGTCTCACCTTGCACACACCTAGCACCGCAAAGGGGGCCTAGAGGGCTGGTATGATTGACCTGAGAAGGTGACGATTCCGCCATCAGTTGACATCGCCGGGTGCTGGCGGTTTCGCATGTTTCACGGGTGCACTAGTGGCCACTCACCCGCCCGTACTCCGCACATGCTGTATAATGAATACAGTACTGTCAACCTGCGGAAATCATTTACTGGTTCTTCTTCCCGCCGTTCACACGCGTGTCTCCTCAATTTACGTTCAGGTTCGATCAGATGGTTGCAGAGGCGGAGCTCTTTCGTGAGTGGTACCGGCCGCACAACCAGCGCCTCTACGAACTCCTCGGCCGCGAGCTCATGTGGCGTTAGAGTTTAGCTGCTGTGGATGAACGTGCCATGTCACCTCCCGCGCTTCGTCAAGGAAGTACTCTCGCGAGCGATCTCGGACACCACTCTTTCTGCTCAAATACTGTCGGGCGTGTCCAGACTCCTGCAACGTTATGTGCACTTTGTCGGTGCTAAGTTAACCTTCCATGGAGTCGGAACGTGGTGTCGTCATCTTACTGGGTGTATTTTGAAAGGACCTGGACGGGTCACTTCGATATCGAGGACAGAAGTAGCATTCTGTATTTTCGAACGTGACGACCTAGACGATATAACGTTGCACCGCACTAAGCCGCCTTTGAATCCCCGCTGGGAAAGACCAGCGCTTAGTCGACAGCGGATATGTATGTACTGTTGGTTATTTATAAAATTTGGTTTTGGCGAGCCCAAGGTAATTTTGAACGGGAACATTGCAACGAGGGTATACCGTTACCGGGGGTACATTCGGTGGGCGTACCGAGCATACGGAAGTATCGAGTTCTGGTATGGAGGTCATTCCGAAGTTACCGAAGTGTCGGGTACCAGAGTGTCCGGTAGGGATTTAATGCTCGATATATTCGTACCACTGTCTGAGAGGTGCAACTGCATGTTCTATACGGAGAATGGCTAGGGGATACGTATGTTCCCGTTCGGGAAGTTGTTGGGTAGTTGGGGTCCCCTAGGTTTGACTCCAGGGGATGGTCACATAGAGGAATGCCGGATGATTAATCTGATGGTTCCCCCTCTGCCCGGGTGCTGCCCCACCCGTGGTACACTGAATACTCTACGTAGATTGTTCCGGAACCCCCCGCCGTCGCTCCTCGCAAGGCCAACAACCCGTGCACGAAGTGATCGAACATGCTAGCATAGCGTTTTCAGAGAATCCGTCATTCTAGGGTTGTGATAACGAACTCTTTCCTCAGCCTCACTGCAGAACAAAAGCTGGAATATGTAACCCGTGTCAAGAAAGAAGCCGCTGCGTACCTGGACATCAAAGGAGTCGAACGATATGGCATGGAAACCACTGCTGCACTCACAGCCTGTCGGGACGCGAACACCTCCAGCCGAACCAACGAGCAAGCCGACCTCGACGAGAGACAGACTCGGGAATGCGCTGTCCAGACACAGGACCCCTTGGAGTGCATAAGAACGTTCGGGGACGTAGCAGTGCGGTACTAGCAGCAGAATCACTAGCCAGAAGTTCCGAATGCAGGCACGGACGTCATTCCGCAGAGCATTGTGGAAGCGGGCCATGATTATAGTTTTTGGATTCGGCAGCCGCAGGAGAAACAGCCGTCGGCGTTGTCCTCGCCACTCCGAGCAGAGGAGGAGTAGGAGCAAGAGAAAATGAAAGAACAGGAGGATCAGGGGGCTAGTGAGTAGCAGCGGGCAGAGAAAAGGGAAGGGATGCACGAGAGGCTGTAAGCGCAGGAGGAACGGAACAAAGAGAAGGAGGAACAGGAAGTGACGGAGAATCACGAGTGGCAGCAATAACACCAACACCAACAACAGTCGCCACCGCCGTCGTCGCCGGCCCCGCTGCCACATCAACGACACTAGCAGCAACATCAGCACCAGCCGCCACTGCCACGGCAGTAACCGCAGCCGCAGCCGCGCGCAACGCCAACGTGAGTTTCACCTTGGCCGGAAGTCGTGCCGTCATAGACGTCAGAGTTGTCAATATGGTGATGCCCAAAGAAGTCGAAAACGGAGGCAGGACAAGACAAACGTGAGCAGGAGGACAAAACAAGGCAGGGAGGAAACGAGCGAGTGGGGATGACTACTGGTGAAGGAAACAGCATTTGCGTGGACTCAAACTGGTTCGTTTGGACTTTTGGGTGTTGTTTGTGGAATTATGCGCTTTTGTTTAGTTGGGATTGGGATGTTTGGGTGGAGATCTTGAAACACATTTATTGACAGTACGTTGGGTCTTTGTGGGCTGTGGAGCTTCAATTTGGATTGGTATACACAAATCTCGGATTTGTTTTCGTCTCGAGATACGTGTCGTCGCAGCACTGGAATTCCGAGGGCTCCCAGCGGTTCTAGGCCTTTAAGCCTACGCGAGGTGGTCCGTTTCGTTTGATTCTTCCGCCAGCGTCCCCGTCTGCCTCGACGGTACCCACGGAGTGCCTCCCCAGCGGTCTGTTTGAGGGTTCGTGCGCCCCGGGTTGGCGCACAGTATTATCACAGTCGAACTGTAGTAGTCTCGGAGAAGCCGCAAGCAATATACGTACGAGATAATAATCAAGAGAGACGTCGATATATTTCACCTGAGGAAAGAGCATAAGGAACGCCGTCCGAGTGAGTTCATTTGTTATACGAAGGCTGTCATGTAACGGTTTCGTACTGTTCCATTTATTTAGTGCGTACCCGTTCGTGCGACCAATCACGAACTACTAACTGCTGCTGCCGTCAGCCGTACAGGCAGCCTATACAGCAGTGGTAGTACGTACAGTAGTAGTAGGTCATAAGCAGTGGTACAGGAATCTAATATAAGCACTGAAGTGTAACATTCGCCTCGATCTGCAGCCTATTCAGCAGTATGTAGTACTCGTAGTCTACTACTGTACCTGCACTATACGGTATATATATTCGAACGTTTGCGGGTATACGCGGGGAAGCGACGGGCATCAGCCGTCTGCAGCGAAGCCCCCCTTGTAGTACGAATACAGCATCTTGATTTGTTTGCGAACGTTTGGGGTTGGCGGTGATTGGGACCTTCACGCGTACTGGTCAGACGTGGATGCTACTGTGAGGTATACTTGTTCCGGCCCTATTTCACGACGATGAATGTCGTTTGATCGCCAGACAGAGCCCTTCCGGTAGTTACGACTTACGACGTCGCCGTGTTGGTTACCGGGAAGAAGTTCGAGTTGCAGCCAGTATCGGTGTGGTCGCAGCCAGGAGGTTGCTGTTCGGTTGTACGAGAGTAGGTTTTGGAAATTCTGTTTTTGGAGTGATAGCACTTGTACTTACTTACAGTTAGTGTATTAATAGTGCCACACCAAGAGGATTTATGTGTTGGATTAGTGTTGATCTACAGTAGAACATAATAGTACAGAAGTTTTACCAATCATGGAAGTGGGCCACCACTAGGGAGGCTGTTGGAAACACTCGGACCACTGTCTGAAAGGCGCACCTGCATGTAATCTACGGAAACTGGTTCGGGGACCGGTAGGTTCCCGTTCGGGTTTGTCGGATAATTGGGGTCCCAGTTGAAACTCGAGGAGATTGCCACACAGAGGCACTCCAGATTATCTGGCGTATCTATTTTTCCCCCCTCTGCCCGGGTGCTACCCTGCCCCTGGTAAAATAGAGGCTCAACTGTACAATGGATATAACCCGGGACACCTCCCACCGACCCTCATAAAGCCAACCACCCGTGTACGAGGTAATCAAACAACTGAGGTCGTACATAAGCACTTTGGCAGGGTAAATACTCCTGCCACAGGTATCCTCTTAATGGATTGACGGGTACCGGTGTTGTGGGCGTATCGAACTTAGCAAATTGTCGGGTACTGAGGTCGTGCCCAACTTACGAAAGTACCGGGTGCCGGTATCGAGTTCGTGCCGAACTTTCCCGGAAGGTTCGGTAGCGTATTGAGGCCGTACGGAGCCTTACTGAACCTTCGGTAAGGTGTTTATCGAGCTAATACCACCGGTATTACTAGTAGTTGTAACTTACCCCACCCAGCACACCCTTGGAACCTTGGTATGCAGACGAGGATTTGGCACGTCGTGATTGATGACGTTTCCTTTTTTCAATACTTGGGGACATTTTACAGCACAGCATCGGCGACATTGCATGATACCGTATATTGCCGACGTTTTGCCGTTTGTATATATTGGGAAGAAGTGAGATCTCCAGTGGAGCTGGACATTCCCACCCAGGGTCGCGACCACCAAGGGGAGCGTGCTGAGCCAATGTGGTATGCCTTACGCCGAGAATGACCCCCCCTGATACAAATACAGCAGTAGTGTGCCAGGTGTTTACTGTGCACCAATTACGCATCCAGCGTTATGTTGTCAAATTGGTGGTGGTTAATATGTCTTGAGGAAATATGGGGGCCCCAGCCACGGCAGGTCGTCAGGTGATCACGGTTCTCATAATTTGGCCGTGGCTTGCAAGGTATCTCCTTCCATGTCGGTGTGTCTCCAGTGTACCTTGACACGTCTGCACTCACACGACTCAACGGAGTTCAACCCGCCAGGCAAGGACGGTTATGTTAAGACATGGGTTATCCGTGGCAGCCTGTTCCTGCCGCGGATGGGTCGATAACAGTAAGGGTGAGTCGTGACTCGAACGTGCACTTGGAAGTAACGCCGATGAGCTTCCACCCGGCAATCTGCATGCTGAGCTTAATGGTAGCGCCCGCCCAAATGCTGGTAGACAACCCCCAGCATCGTACATATCGTTTCGTTTAACACGACAATGTACGGAAATTGGAAGTGTTGTCGGACACAAGGGCACCCATCCATCTCGGCTGCATCAGTGCGAGTTGCAAAGTCTCCAGTTCTCCCCTTCCGTGACATGTGTTGTCGCATTGCTCCCATACCTATTACTAGCGTTCATGACTCATAAACATCAAAATTGCAGTCATTAATCACATACCCCTGCTTCTAACAAATGTATACATGTCATATGAGACGCTCGCAGTTGGTTTTGGTTTTCGACGAGCATGGTTTCGAATGCACGGAAGGAAGCATAAATGGCTGTGACTGCGTTACACAAGCGGGTGCCCCTCGTCGCCCTTCGGGGCGGGAGAGCGCCCTACTGCCCTCCTCTCAAATGGCCACATAGCTTCGCCTCAGCGTGTGGTTTTCTACCACGATAACATGACGTCGTTCCCCGTGGAAATGCTGGGAAACTCCGGTCACGAAGCCAAATGTTTCGGCCGGGATTGGACAAGTTACCACCCACAAGGGCACCACCCCCACCCCCCCCCACCCCCCGTTGAGCTCGGAACCCTTACGGAATTGTTGGAGCGTCTTGCCGTGTCGCAAGGTAGTGGGGCTTCGGCCGGGTTGTTTGCCAATCGAAGTGACGGATACTGTAATAGAACGTCTACAGAGAACGTTGCCGCTTGCCTCAACACGGTTGGCAGCTTTGACACCCAATACACTTTGAACGCTTCATCGCTTTTCCCGGTCGTCTTTGCACGCACAGCACATAGACACACCATATTCGAAGGCGAGCTTAAAACCCGTGGTGGAACCCTCAGGTATATGTTGTCGAGTAAGCGCGATTGGGCCTTAGGCCGAAATACGGGAACGACTTGGAACTACAGCAGTAGATGATTGCAAAACAACCCTTTCAGAAACAGCCCTCCAAAATATACAACAGTCCAGAGTTTTAAAGACCTTTTTGCCATATTGTTTAGCCTATTAATGTACTCCTGTACTACTGTACCTCTCATGGGATCGAAAACTCTCCGCACGCAGGTTTTTCGGGCACGGCGGCTTAGCGGTTTAAACGCTTCGCGAGGAAGCCGACAAACGCTTGGTTTAATCCGTTTTTTTCTGTCAGTAGCTGCCGGCGCGTGAAATCAACTATTTTGCGACTTTGCGAGGTTTGGGTGTTACTAGCTCGCAGCTTCGAGTACAACAAAAGTTGGTGAGTTGTTTCTGGCTACCTACTACGGCTGTCGTAGTACCCAACGCCCTCACACACCCCGTTCAGAGCGTGCCATAATTGCCGAGTGAACGTACCAGCTTTGATGAATCCTTCTATGGAACACACTGTGTCAACGAGAAACTGATGGGGCAGACATAACGGAATTAGCCACAGAGAGGCAGGAGGCAGGCACAGGAGCTGTGAACGACGCGTATTTTCTGCGGCACTTGCGCTCTGGCGGCCAACAAGCACCACGCCAATGTTGCGTTTCATGAAGTGGCTCAACCTCTAGAGCTACTACTACTGTGTACAAACTTACCTGGTCGAGCAATATCACAATCTGAAAGCAACAAACACTATCGAGCCAAGCCCACTGGGCACTACGCAGGCCTGACGTCTGTAGACTGTATTGACGGCACAAATGATATGCCGCCTGAGCATCGACCGCAGTGTCTTAGCCCGGAATCCGCAGGCCTGGCGTCTGTATGCTGTATTGACGGCACAAATGATATGCCGCCTGAGCCTCGACCGCAGTGTCTTAGCTCCGAATCCGGGGGCAAGCGCACAGGAGTTGGGTATCGAGAGTTCGGGCAGGGATTCGCCACAACGACCACACTCGAACATAGAGGAGACCCTCAACAGTATCAGGGGCAAAAAAGCTCTGAAACTTCTGACATTCGCATTAACAACGAGAGAGACGGTTGGACCGGCAACAGCGGCGAGGAGAGTGACAACAGCGACACACTTTATCACCTGACACAGCGAAGCTTTCACGGATTGCAAGTCGATTGAGGCGGGTTCAGGGACTTATCAACTAATGTACAGTGCTTCTGGTGATGACTACAGCAGTACAGGGCATCCACTACTTGGCACACCTATTCTTACAGGCGAAACCATTTGGAACTGTCATCAACTGAAGCTTCCGCACAGAAATCATCAACCATCCATGAAGGAGGAGGTGGCGAGCATATATGCTTGCAACGTCTGCGATTTACTATCTACACCGAACGCGATCTCTCACATTATTTATATTTTTGGTTTACTTCCATGGAAGTTGCCATGGAAATTTAAGCTTTATTTACTTCCATGGACGTAAAAGTAACTTCCACATGAAGTTTTTTACTTCCTCCATGGAAGTAAAGAACGACCCTAAAACATGGAAGCGAGGGAAGTTTCCATGAATTCACTCCCTGATCCCACTTGGTACACCGTCCCACCCAAAGTGGGCCCATCCTGATTGTCAAAACATGGACCACAATTACATATTGGATATGAAAAGCCATGCAGCGAGCAGCGCGGAATCACACTAGACCTGTTGTCTATTACGGGGCACCATAGTAAATAGGACCTACGGTACATACAAAAACCTATATATTTACCTATTTTTACTAACAATATTTGGTCCTATTTAATATGGTCCTCCGTAATAGTGGTAAAAAAAGCTTCCACGGGAGCCGTTGAAGCTTCCATGGAAGCTTCCGGCGACTTTCACGAAAAAAACAATAGTGCACCAGACCCTGTAGGTGTTACCTTGTGGAAGGTTCAGTTGATAGGAGTTGGTGGACACCAACAACAACAGTGGTGGAAGTTTCAACGTACTTCCGTGGAAGAGAACCTTGCTTCCATGGACGTATATACTTCGTACTATTTTATTCTCCATGGAAACTTCCATGGAAGTAAATACTCTTTACTTCCATTGAGGAAAAACATTACCTCCATATGGAAGTAATTACAAAAGCGAGATCATGTGGTGGACCCACCGAACGGGAAAACTATAATAGGATCAAGGTGCCACGTGGGCCATAGGCAACAGCAGCACTACTGGTGAAGCAGCAGCTACTACTACTGGTGTTTACATTTTCGAAAAATGTCAAGCGAGCAAGATTGCATGGCGCATACCAACGCTACGAGGCCAACTTACGTTTTCTAACTACTGTACCTGGTCTCTAACTTTTCCCTTTTCTGGCAGTTCCCTTTATCTTTCCCACTGTACAGATCTGTGAAGAAGACACAGTGTGCAGCTTTCTACGCGAGCTGGTTGCAGCGAACAAGATCGTCGTACTCGTACGTATTCAACGTCGAGACAACAGATCAGCTAGCGACATTTTAAGACTACCCGAAGTTCAAGGCCATGCTGGACAAGATATGCAACTCCGCTTCTTGAACCGCCCTACAAATGATTATCCTCGGGTTATCAACACCATTCGCATTGTCCCTTTTTTACAGGGGTGCTCAATAATTTTGTTGTTTTTTCTATGCGCTGTATGCTTATTTGGATCCTTAATATGTAACGGTATACGAGTATGTTTTGCTTTTTCTCAAGTTTCAGACTTTGTGCTCATATAAACGCATCCCAGCTCTTTGTTATTTGCGATGTTTACCAAATGTACGCTGGCGCGAGGTTTTGAAGTACGTACGTGTATACTCGTAGGTTCTGAATAATTGGTCTTGTTTACGTAACAGGCTTGCCACGCTCACCACGATAGCAACCCCGCGATGTAACGGGGGGGGTGTAGGAATGAGGAATGTCTGGTGATGTCGGGCGCTCGCTGGGACCTGTGTTCATTGACGTCTACGATTCGGACGCGTTTTAAGTTATGCAAGTTCCACACGCTTTGTAAATACGCGTGCAGCAATTATTTCAGCCAAGGGGCGGCTCAGACAGTCAGATATTACGCTGTTGTAACATATTCGCTACGGCATGTGTGTGTTGAAGCCTCTTGGTCCAGGTTGCACCGCATTTACTGCAGATCAGGTTGTACCGCATATTTTATGAAACGTATATTTTCCATGCGTACAGTAGAAACGTATATTTTTAGATACGTTCGACGTACATATCATACGAGTAAAGGTCTTGGTCGGATATCGAGCTCAGATCAGTTCTTCACCTGCCTGTCCTGAGATTGCGACGGGGTTCGTCTATATTTCCTTAGTGGGGACGTCTAGCTCTGCCTAGTGGCTCTACCGCATTGCCTCAGGACGAGTGGCCGCACAGACAGGTATACCAAGTTTATATATTGCGAATTGAAGTTACAAGTGAAATGCTCAAGACATCGTGTTTTAACAAGCATTTGGTTTTCCTCTGTTGAACTGCAGCTGTGGCATTAATATCGCCTACGAGTACACATAGATACGCAGACGCTAGTTCTATTGTGGCCCTTGCATCCGCACTTGCTGGCTTCTACACTACACCCAGACAACACACAGATCAAGATTACACCGACGTGCAGCAGCGCATATTATGGTGCGCGAAAGCTACTGGTTTCATGCGTTGCTGGTTGTTGAACGAAGCCCGCTACGTAAGTATCTACGCTACGTAGTAGGTATCAATAGTGCAGGATCCTGGGGCGAAGATAGATGCCGTTGGCCATCTGCTTGATGAAGACGTTGGAGATGGTGTCGATGGTGTCGCTGAGCTGGCGTCTGGTGAAGGAGTCTATTAATACCGGGTATTGTATATGGACGGCGACGCACTGAGAACCGTACTATGTATATCGGGATAGTTCCAGGTCCGACTTGTTGTGTGCGGTTATTTGACTTTTCTGGCAAAGGCACCGCAATGCGGTACTGCTCGTATTGTTTTCTCGCCACACACAATCAATGCAGTCCGTGGCCACGTGGTCACAGGGCGGGCTTCAATAACTCTGGAATCGAATTTGGAATATTGATTACGTACCTCTTGTAGAAAAAAACAAAAAAAAATGAAACAAATCGTATTCCTTACGTAGGCAAAAAAGGGAGTAGTACAGCATCAAGTATATGGTGGGACAACGACGGGTGTGTGTGTCCTTCAACTGTTGTTGTTCGCTGTGTGTGTTCCTCACATAAACGAGTACCGATCGACACCCAGCACACCCAGTGCCCGTGATGAAGTTCTTCATCCTACAGTAGAGTGGATATGATAACGTAATCAAATAGGGAGCGTAGGTTATGCTCGAAAGTACCTGGTGGTACGAGTATACGAGATGCGTGCCTGCTGGCCGTTCGCTCTTCTTGCGACCTCCAATTAACGACATCAAGCTGTGAGATCGAGGGTGTATATCACACATATTATGCTCTATGGTGTACGAAGTATGCCCCCAACAACCCCATCTATCCTGCCTTGCGCCCAGCCATAGCCCAGCATCTACTCGTGCATTTTTTCTCCAGCCCCCCCTATATAATCAGAACGGCGAGTACCTACTCTGTGCACTACTGCTGCTTGCTGTAGGCACCTTTCGTGTAGAAAAGTCGACCAAACAAAGAAAGACTACTACTGTACGTATACCAAACAGTATACCATCTCTGGCATCCCTCTTCGGCTTCTTCTCCGGTAAGGAACAGAAAGCTGCTGTGCGCGGCCGAGCGGTACTCGGTGACCCATGGACCGTCCACTTCGCACATGCGACTCTAGGCCGAGCGCGTCTTGGAAGCAGCTATGTTGCATTGCTGCTGCTCTAGTTTTCGCTACCGCTGGTGGTGGTCTTCTCGCGGTATCATCGGAGCTGCTGAACGACTCCGGGCTCCGCGCACAGCGCCAGCGTCTTGTCAAGACCTTGCCTGATGAGAACGCGGGCGTGTTCGGTGCGGGCACTGCTAGCGGTGGGGCTGGTGCCCCCTACACTACGCGCGGGATGCAAGACTTAGTGGTGGAGGAGAGTTGGGACAACGGTACGCTGGTAAGCCTCTCGATACCCTTTCGTATAAACAAGTATCCGGCTCTAAAATAGCTTTTAGTCGATGAATCCAGTAGATTCGTAACAGAGGTTGGACATGGTAGAGCTGCACAGCAGTACGTAGTGTCGCATATTGATTTTCTTGGGTCGCTTCGGAAGATGTAACATCAATAATGTTGTATGGTTACCCCAGGGAAGGTGTGCGTAATTCCGTAAACCCATGTATTTTACTCATCATCATCAGCTTGAACGACGTGTATAGAGACTTGATAGAGAGATAGCCCTGATTTGGCTCAGGCCTGATCTTACAGCGGTAGAAGGTGTCTTGCTTGCTCCGACCCCAGCTGACGGCGTTCGCACGCCGTGTGTACTTGAGGGTCGTGGCTACTCGCTCCACGGTCAGCACAGTAGCTATTAATTTGCCAGGTACAAAACAGCGGTAGTACTGTAGTACTGGTCTGGTATGTTTTTGGGTATGTTTTTGTATTCACTAGCCTCGCCTTTGCTCTCCCTTCTATAGTCGTAAATATCTCAGATTCGTGGTCACATATATATATCACGTCCTCCTCCCCCCTCCCCACTACGCTTTGTTGCCTTCGTTTTTATCGCGACAAGACTTTGCCCTTTCTTCCCTCGTCGACTCGCGTCGAATGGCGCCTACCAACGATAGGCGCTCTCAGCACAGTTACTCCCTTTTCCATTTAGAAATACACTGTGGGATTTGACTCATGAAATCAACCCTACAAAATAGCTAAAGCATACCTGGTATGAGGGTAACCACTAGGCCACCGGGGCGACCGGTTCATAGGCTTGGTAACCATATTGTCGGTATTTCATTCATATGGCATGAAAGTCGTACGAGTGCTATTAATAAGAGTAATGTAGACTATGTATGTTTGATACATACGGCGTATGGGTTTTTTCCATCCCGTTATAATTATCCCCGTCTTCTTCTTTTCCCTCCATATTAATGGTCGTAAGTTATATCCGGGTTAACAAAACAGGCTCCTCTCCCCCCTCCCCAGTACGGTGCGAGCCTGTTATTGATCACGAGAATAACTCAGCACTCGTTTCCCTCGTCGGCTCACGTCGAATTGTGCATAGACACGCCAGGCGCTTTCTTCAGTCGGTTCGGTTCAAACTAAAGAACCCCACAACATATCGTAGCAGGGCTCGAAACCATGACCTTCCACGTAAGGTAGTACTCGAGGCTAACCGTTATGGACCACCGAGGCGATAATGCAATATTGATAGTAAAATAACAATAAACGGGTACGCGTGTATACATTGTTTTTTTTGCTTTTGTGTTTGCCACATCTGCTCTGGGAGAGGGGGGGGGCGACACTTCTTTTTTTTAATGAGATCCTTTTGTTTTTCGCTCATTCAACGGATCTTTATTTCTAGCATGTGTATGTCGTGCCTGTCGTACCCAGTACGATGAGATGGCGTCACATTGTATATCCTGCTTAGAGCACTCCAATGCAGTATCTATATGTCGTGAGTTTGTGGCAACAGAGCTTGTGTCTGGTATCTACAGTATCTCTCTACAGCAGTAGGATAAAGGGTCGGCACGGACACTGGGTGTGCTGGATATCAACGGGTAAAAATAACTGTCTAATGAAAATAACACACCCGTATATCGTATGATACGACTGCCGATTGCGATGTCTATTCGGATGTAACACATATATATATGCTTCGAAGTATATATATATGTATATCGTATAAAAAAAATGTCGTCGCTTACTGACCGCCAAGAACAGCGAATAAGAGTGACAGCCAGTTTTGTAACGGACGTCCTAGTCTAGAGTTGTTAAGCTACCGGCGAAAATGTGTCCTGACCAACCGGGGGCCTTCAAAATGGTCAATAACAGTCAGGTGTTTCCGTAGGAAGAAACCGTTTTGTTTTTACTTAGTGTTTCCAGATTCGAGATACTCCGAGGCATGTCTGTAAAAAAACACGTTTCGCGTAAACATTCGAAGGTTTGACTGCGTAGGGCCAGTATCAAGTCGGACTGCGTCCCTCATTCGAAATGAGTTGCTGTACAGTAATTGCACCCCCCCGCGCCCCCAACACCTCCACCTCCACCGACGGAAAGTCACTTATATATTTCACGCCCAAGGATATATTTAACCCATTTATTTTTCCATCGTTTTTATTTGGTCTACTCTTCACGAAAAAAAACTGTTCCCTAGTATGTATAGTATCACGTGGTACCCACGTGAAACTGTGGCGGGTCATCCTCAACATTTTCCCCCTGCCCCCGCTTCCCCGTCTCCTATACCAGCTATTGCACGCGGCTGACCTGCCCACCAATCTGACAGACAACCTCAACAGCCAAAATCCCATTCAGAAGCCGCATTCTCCGCCTATGTCTCCCCCCCCACCCCTCCTCTTCACACCCCACCTCGTCCCCTGCCCCGGCTACGTACTCGGCCCGCTCTTCCTACCCACCAGCACTCTGTAGACCCACACAGGAAAATCCCCCATTTTCGACCTCACGCATCCCATAAACACCTGCAAAGCCCATCTCCCCTCCCTCTGGATCACCCATGGTGGAGCTCCCATATCAGCCACCCTCATTGCTCCTCCCATCCTCCCTGAATGCAATGTGAACTCCTTCGGCTTCAGTTCCGCCATCGCCCCCTTCCCCTGCGATCGAAGGTTTCCCCCCCATCTCTTTCTGCTGTACCTACGTCACCTGCCCTCTCGTCCAACCCTTACATCCCCCACCCGCTCCTGTAGGCCATCCGTGAGGCGTTCTTCCCCCCCGGGATTATTATTGGTTAGTAATCGAACAACTCCACCAATAAATCCACAACGTTCCCCCCCTTCCCCCCTTTTTCCTCATCATGATCGCCCCTTTCTTTCCCTTGTCCCCTTTGCCTCATTTGAAGTGTACTTCCACGGTGTCCGTCGCCCCCCACTTCCCCGGCCCCAGCTACACGAACTCTCGAATGAGGCTATCCCCCCCCTCCTCAAGCAGTAAAGTTGGTGTACGCCCCCCCCCCCCCCCTGTGAACAATTCCGATGGCCTCAACAACAGCTGGTACGACAGGGCCAATCCGATCCACGCTCTCCTCCCCCTCACGCCCCATTCGCCTACGCTCTCCTCCATCACTTTGATCATCTCCAACATTAGAGGCCTCCTCATCCGCGTCGGTTCCGTACCATCACGTGCACCTCTTGGTCCCCTTGCTCACCGCCTAGATTATGAAAGGTTGCAGTGGCAATGACAACCCAATCCACTTCTCGTGGTAAACCTTCGCCCCAATCAGCTTCCCCGCCACGGCTTCCACCTTGTTCTTCCTCTCCACGCAGCATTAGACCATAAACTCCGTCAGCTCGCCCACCACTTCCCACTCGCTCATCTACCCCCCCAACCAATTCCCCGTTCGTCGCATGACTCTCCATCTTACCCACACTTTCCAATCTTACGCGTAAGTCTTCCGAGTCGACCTCGCAACTCGTCCGAGTGCGTAGCTGCCGTTAAACATCTCCTAACACATCTTCGTTCCCCCCACTCCGAGCTCCTGGGGCTGCCACAACACGGTGGGACGTTCTGCGGTCAGCCTGGTGTGGATTTTATTTTCCTTCCATCTTGTTATCTCGTCGGCCAGCAGGTTCTGCACGCCCCGCACATGATTTGCCTGGAAGGTCCAGGCCCCCATCCGCTTCAACACCTCCACAACTATCATCATCCTCCCCGACCTCTTCTCTCGTTTGCCCCCTCCGCAGTTTATTGTCCACTGCACCGTCAACGAATTATTGCTTCTCATCAGCACACATCATTCCTCCTTCGCTGGCCTGTCTTTCCTGATCATTACTATCAGGCAGGCTTTCATTACAATCCCCCTCAGCTCCATAACATTGATAGACAAACGGCTCCTGTCCCCACTTTTCCTGCTCCTAATCGTCCTTTTCTTCTCTTCCTCGGACGAGCTGTATCTGCAGTACACCTCCGCCTCCAGGCACAACCCCCCAACGGCCTTGGACGAAGGGTGCGACAATCAGCTCCTGTGGGTCTGCTTCACGAACCTGAAGAACGGCATCGCCAACCTTTCTCCTTCCACGGCCATTCCCTCCTTCAGGCACCATCTCCCGCCCCCCCACGTCTTCCAAGAACTCCTCCGCCAGCCTCAGCACCCTCCTAGCTCCCACCTTCTTCCCAACCCCCCCCCTCCCCCCTGGCGGTCGGATGAGATCATTTGTCAGGGGTGGGGAACCTTTGCTCCGCACAAGGGGAATTATCGTATCACGTAGTGTGTATATGGTAAGGCGCCCACGATGCAGTTACATAGTGCTCTCATTGCTGTCTCAGGAAGTGGCCACACTATAAATTGAATTAACTCATTGAAGCTGTCATCCATATGCAAGTCCGCCTCACAAGCGGTTCTTAGTAGGATGCAGCTCATCCTTCATGCGACTCGCCCAACACCTCACGGCGCTTTGCGCTTGGTGCTGGTAATGTCTGCCTGGTCGGTGAAGATTCGACATGCTCCGTCCCGGCATTGTAGGGATGCGAGGGTCTATGGTCGTACGACTACGGTCATGCATGAAAATGAAGTACACCCCCCAAATCCCCTAGCTGCGGCCCCCCCGTGCATGTTGCTTATCACCGGGGATGTATTGCTGTAGCATACCCAAGATCGAAATATTATCACCGGGGTGTGCTTTCTTCCGCGATAAACGGTGACATAATTATATAAATAATACATTTGATGACTGTACGTGCTTGTATGATATGTTCTCCTTCGCTACAAATATTGCTTCTTTTGCCGCCATGCTGAATAGGAAGACGGCCTGAAGAAGCACTACTCAAGCTTTGCCGAGTACGCGCTCGAGAGCTCAACGAGTCAAGGCTTAGCATCGCTTCCTGTGCCCGTTGTCAAACCCATCGGGCAAGAGTTTGCTGTGTCCATCCCGATCATCACCATCATCGGGGTTCAGGTGCGTGCGCGGTATACATGTCTTGTGTCTTGCGATGTTTTGATAAACTTTCCGGGGAAATAGCGGTCGATACTGCGTAGGGCCCTTGAAGGAGGGGACATACAAATCCAGTCTGCCCGAAACGAACACGGCACACATACCGGGTGCGGTCGACGTATTCGGCACTGGAGAGGTAGAGGAATATTTGAACACCACGAGTATTGTAGTGACTTTGTATCGGTTCTGATACAGTCAACCCGACCCTTATCTATCTTTACATTTCCCTCAATAAAAAGTGTCCTCTGGTTCAAACTACTGTAGATGTCTTACCAAGCAGCCCCTGGAGGTTAAGCGAGGTGGAAACGATATTAGTCGTGCCCACGCCGCTATACGATCACAGTTGAAACTATACGCAGTAATGTGCCTTGCCTTGTGTTTGTTTTGTATGGCCTGTCTTGTCCCCTCCAGGGGCGTACCGCAGTGCTACTGCCGCCGCAGTTGACGTAAGTATGAGGAGGGCGGGCTTTCGCTCCTCCTCTTCTCGGGGGGGTTCTATTTCGTGGTATTGTTTATTTCGTGCGCAGCCTCTTCGGCTTGGTGTGTTCCCCATTTCCTTTTAATTTGACTGTTGTTCGTGCTTTTTTTGTCTCTCGCTACTTTGGTTTACGGGGTACCTTCCTTCGCTCCTTGCACATCCATTATGTCTCCTTGTTTTTTTGTACCCTGTACGAAGTTTGTTTGTTTGCTTTCGTTTCACTACGAACGCAGTGAGTTTCTAAGTTTGAAACGGTGTAAACAAGAACGGGTCCCTTGTTTGCGGTATGCGGTTGCTTGATACTGGTTACCAGATATCTGGGAGTTTCGTACTGGTCTACGGAGAATGGGGTGTATATTGTGTAACGAGGCATTATGATCTGAGATGATACCTGGATGCCTCGGCGTGGATGCTTCTCCCTACGGTGGCAGTCGCTGATGATAATAATACGACCCCGGCTTTGATGATAACGATACTGCCCGTATATATGTGAGTGGTGCTGCCGGTGACAATCCTGGTGCGGTTTACCTCCTGTGTGGTGTATGTTGTGGGGCCTCTGACAAAACGGTACTGGCCCATCTGGTGTGTGTTTAGTATTTGGTGTATAATAGCGGTATGGCCACGGCTCCGCCCGTGGCGCTAGCCCTGCGTTTCCCATAGTACTATGTAAAGTATCTGGTAGGTGGTAGTACCCGTATGCTGCGATGTACAACATATGAGGACCATCGTACCGGCCGGTATCGACCCGGGGCATGTCTGTTTTCGTCCCCGTGTTGTTGGAGTTGTAGGTGTATGGAAGGGTTTATTATCCGAGGATGGGGACTTATCATCCCCGGGTGCGGCCGGAAATCGACCATGAGCCCCCCAGCCAAACCAACACAACCAGTCAGTGGGTCGGATATGCCATCATGCGTTTTGTGAATATATGGCGTAGAAACTCTCAGCGGGGTCGTGTGAAGGGTTGTGTCGCTGTGTGTGCTGACTCTGCATCTGCTGGGTTGTGTTCTGGATATAGCACTACTGTTGTAGGCAGTGGAGCGGTTTAAACAATGTATTATTGAAAGGTTGAAGTCAGCATAACCTGACTGGACACCGTTCCAGAAAATAGCTGGAAAATATTCCCAGAAAATTGTGATGATCTCTACAAGGTGAAGGACCCTGCTCGCTAGGGTAGTAACACTCTCCCCGCTCGGACGTCCTACCCACTAGTACCACATACATGCCAAGGCGGTTCGGTGTGTCGCGACATGCATTTGGTTCGTGTTTTGATGGGTACGTATCCTGCAAACTGGAGCGGAACATGTACGAACATGTACGTACGTACATATTTGTTCACCAAGTTGACTTCGAGCAGCATTGACCGTCCACGTGGCTGAGTTATTATGTGTTGTGGTTTTGTTTTGTCGCAAGTAGACTGCGTGTTTTCCGCTGTTGCTGCTGCTACTGCTGCCACTGTTGCTCTGGTGGGTACCTATCCTGCAAACTGGAGCGGAACATCTACAAATATGTACGTACGTGTTGACCAAGTTGACTTCGAGAAGCATAGACCGTCCACGTTGCTGAGTTAATTGTTGTGTTTGTGTTTCGTCATAAGTGAACTGCGTGTTTTCCGCTGTTGCTGCTGCTGGAGCTGCTACTGTTGTTGTTGCTGATGCTGCTGGTGCTGCTTGGTGCTGCTTGGTGCTGCTGGTGCTGATGGTGCAACTGGTGCTGCTGCGCTGCTGCTGACCGCTAACAATGAGTGATGCCGAATGCCAAATGCATGTCGTGGTGTAACCAATCCGCACTGAACTGCTGCAATCAACCAATGGGCTGCCTGTTTCTTATCTGAACTGCAATAAAGCTAGACCGAGGGACTGCTCGCCATTGTTGGCAGATCAGAGTGGCTGGCTTGATGGCTGCCCGCGAGCGATATCCCGCCGCATCTTTATCCCACGCAATGCAATTGCCTGAGAGGCTGTCGGCAATGCTCAACGCGCAACGGCCAGGACTCGGCGCGACGCGAGGCCCAGTATCCCGATTATTGTGTCTTACACTCTCTCTTCTGATTATTCGAGGCGGGACTGAAACGCTCGTGATCGCGAGACTTGCGCGACGATGACAACAGCAGTACTCATAGTGTGGTGTGATGTACCAATATTGACATAAATATAAGGACCATTGGTGAATAAATGTAGAGTTCAAATGACCCTTACATTGCGGTCGGTTGTCACTGTTGTTGGGATCGGGGCGATGCTCAGCGTGCGGCAGCCAGGACTCGGTATGGCATGAGACCCGGTATTCCACTGGTTGTGGCACCCAGCCTCCGTACCCATGGGGCAAAGCGGGTCTGAAGCGCTCTGGATCGCGAGATCATGATTCCAGACAAACAGACTAACAGCATTTAACAATATTGATTCGATGAAGATCGACGAGCGTTGGGAAGGCTGAACCCTCCGCGCGATAAACATGAAGGCAAGAACCGTAGTGGGGGGGGGAGGAAGAGGAGCCTACTTTGTGACCCCGGATCTGAGTTACGACTAGGGAGGGAGAAAGACAGAAGTGCGAAGATAATGAATGGGATGAAAAAACAAAAACAAATATATATACGACGTATATATAAACTCTCCTCGTCCACGGCATCGCGGTAGGCCGCGTGGGTAACCTTGATCACGCTCGACAGTAGTAGTGTATACAAACACGATAATAGGGGTTCAGTGCTGGAGCTACTGGAGGGGTACTGCATGTCAAGGGAGAGTGGTATTGAGAGGACTGGCTATGGAGATGGTTCTTGGCTTGGAGAGTTTTGGGAGGAGATTTGGAGGTGCCGATCAACAGCAGCAGCGGCAGTATAGAGGCGCTAGGCAGCAGCACCAGCAGCGTCAACAGCGGCAGTTTGGAGGTGCCAGGCAGCCACAGCAGCAACAGTATGACTTTGGTGGACAACAGCAGCGGCGGCTGTATGAAGGCGCCGCGCAGCAGCAGCACAGGGGTGAAGGCGAGCGTTACCGGCCGCACCAGCACCAGCAGCATCAGCGTCAGCACCAGCAGAAAGCGGGGGGCACTGGTTGGGCTGGTAGCGCCGGAAATGGCTGGTACCAGCCGGAGTCGCCTCCGCCTCCAGGAGCGTCATTGGGCAGGTTCTGCACGTGCACGTGTTGTTGTGATGCTCGAGGGTACAAGGACGCGATTTGCCGTACGCCAAACCGTGTATGCGATTGCTATCTAGCCTATGGTCACATGGCCAGGCAGTGCTCTGTCCAGCTCACCATCGCCTACGCGCCGAACTACAGCAACGTGCCGCAGGCCGGAATCCCTGCGCTCCAGCAGCCGCAGGTGGAGCCGAACGTGCCGAGTTCGGTGACGAGGAGGGGTCGCTATGCCAGGGGGAGCGAGCTGCTTCGGCAGCAGACGAATGACATAAGGTTGGAGCTGAGTGTCATCAACAAGGAACCGATAAAGGGGCTGCGCGTGAGGAGCTGTGGATTTTTTTCAAGAAACTCGACCGCGTGCCGTCCTGCAGAGGCAAGACTGGTGGGAAAGGTTGCAGTCTGCCAAGCGACGAGCTGGAGGGATTGGTCTTCCATACTGAAGCTTCGACGAGCTCGGTGTTGCTGCGTCCGAGGTGAAGGAGCTCGGTGATGCTGGTGAGCCGCTACCTACGTCTGCACAGAAGCAGCACGAGGCTGAGAAGGATGAGCTCGGTGATGCTGAGGTTGAGGTGGAGGAGCTCGGTGATGCTGGCGAGCCGCCAGCTACGTCTGTGCAGCAGCAGCACACGGCAGAGCAGGGGTATGGCAACGAATGGGAAGGGGTAGGACTCACGGGAGAGGAACACGGCAGCAGCAACAGCAACAGCAGCTGCAACAGGAAGAGGTTGAATGGGAACTGGGTTGGAGAGCGGACGTTCCCGTTTGATCCTGGGAAGACGCTGTCGTCAGCAATTGACTGGTATGTGTGAGCGAGGACTGTAGTTGTGTGATTGTACCCTGGTATGATGGACCACAGCTTGTGTGTCTTGCTGTTGAAATCACGGGGGGGGGTTGTAATGCCATGATTCTACAGACAAAGTGCACTGCTGTGTGGAACCAGTTTGTGATGGACTGATTTTACAGCAAGCAGCAGTGCATGATAATTTGTGACGGCTTGAGTCTACAGCAGCAGTCCATGATGTGTTACACCGCTGTGTACAAGTAAACCGTATTATATTTTCGGATTGAAGGGTGTATTAAAAAATTACTTCTGATTTTGACTTGATTCTACAGTTCATGATATAAATGTGTTGGAAACGTGCTGCTGATTTTGACTTGAGTCTATAGTGTGTGTGTGTGTGTGTGTGTGGGTGTGTGTGAGAGAGAGAGAGAGTGTGTGTGTTGTCTTCACATTAAACCCGTTCTTTCTACCCAACCACATCAGTACACCCAGTGTGTTTCCTGATTCCTAATCCTACGTAGAGAGATACAAATTATGTGGTCACAGACTGTGAAACAGAGAAAAACCAAAACAAAATAAACGCAAATTAACGGGCAAGGCAAGTGAGATGCTAACGTACCGGGTACGAGAACACAACGACACAAGCCGAACCGAAAAATAAGAACAAAAAGACAACTAAAAAACGAGTTCTGAAACGAAACAGAATACAAATGACGCGGGGAGACAGAAGCGCCCCTAAAAGACCGTGCCCAAGAGAGGAACAGATAACTGCCGCACGGCCGGGGCAACACAAAGAAAAGGAAGACACCGGCATAGGGCGGTTTCAAAAGGAGAAACAAGGCAAAAAGCAAGAAAGCAAGAAAGAAGACACTAGAAGAGAGGAAAAGAGAAAAATCGTTGTCAAGGCGATGATAATAACAGATTCCCGTCTCTGCTACAAGACCGATACGGGGACCATGTCACATAATCTGCCATATCCTTCCTGCTTCTCAAAAGAACGGCGTCAAGAGCCGGTACTACCCCCCCCCAGTGAGCAAGTCAACAAGAAACAAACAAACAAACAAAATAAAAAACAAAAATAGAATTCAGGGGTTAGTCGAACTGATACCTTGCCGCACAATCTACCATTTCGTTTCTGCATTCGTCGACAGCTGTATCAGTACAGCCGCCCTTGCCCCCCCCCTCCCCCTCTCCTTGTCGCCTCTCTAGGCGTCCTCAGCTGCATGCCGTAGCCGGCTCCTCTCCGCTTCGGCCCTGTGCCACCTCGCCATTAAATGGTCCGCCCCCTCAACGACCCCCCGATACCAAACCCCACTCTTCTTAACCGCCCTCTGCCATAGCAACGTCTCTGCTCCGAACACTAAAGGGGAGCGTGCTGTGGAGCTCGCTGTCGCTCGAAAAACCCTGAGGTAATCTGCTATACATTGGGCCCAGTTATTTTCTGGGCGGCCAGGTCCCGGGCTCGTCCCACCGACGATCGTCCCAAACATCACCCGCCGAGTCAGCCGCTCATTGGTCGTGCGCTTGAAGGCTCCCCCAAAGAAGAGGCGGCGTTTGCGGATGGTCGTTTCAACGCTCTCGCATTGGCCCTTCTTGATAGCCTTGGCGTACGACATGAGATGGTCGGTGCGTTGTCGGCGCTGGAAACCAATGATCCGTAGGAGGAAGTTGTGGTGTGCCGTTCGGAGCTCAGCGAAAGTGTTCCTTGCCAAGGGTCCACGTCACACACCCGTACAGCAGTGTTTTCATCACCTCGGCCTTTAGCATGCGCACCTCCAGATAGAGTAAACGGGGCATCCTCCATATCGTACAGCTCCCGCTTGAAGCGATTGTAGCATGCCCATGCGAGTCGGATGCGTCGTTGGATCTCTGGCATAATGTCCGCGCTCGCGACGACAAGACCACCAAGGTACACAAACTGCATCGTCTGTTTGTACCTCTGGTCCGCTGCTTCGATGACGAGCGGGGAGGCCCGGAGTGCCTGTTTTGGCGTTCGCAGCAGCATAGTCTCCGTTTTCTGTTCGGATACGGTGAAACTAGCTGCTTCGAAAACGGTCACAATAACGGTCATCATCTTCGCAAGCCCTTCCACCGATTTAGACACAATACCTGCATCGTCGGCGTACAACATACCCCATATTGCTCTCCGTACACGTGCCAGTGGGTCCTCCCTCACTCCGTCCCCCCCGAGGTCCTCCTCGAGGTGAACCAGGTCCCTCAAGATGACTGGGTCCTCACTGAAGCGTATCATTACGGCGTGTATCACAGCAGCGAAGAAGACAGTGAACAGAAGCGGTGACAGCACACATCCTTGCCGCAGCCCCTGAGTGACATCGAACCACTCAGAGTGCTCACCGTCATCCGTACGCACGCGGGCTCGCATGCCTTCGTGGAATTGGCGGATAACGGTCAACATCTTCTCTGGTATGCCGAAGCGTGCGAGCACCACCCACAACAACTCTCGGTCGACGGAGTCATACGCCTTCTGCAAGTCAATGAAGCACATGTACAGGGGGGTCTTTTTGGCTCTTCCGAGTTCTTGCAGTCGACGCACGACGAATAGCATGTCGACTGTTGATCGTGCTGGGCGAAAGCCGCACTGCTCCTCGGGGAGTATCCCTTCGGCCTCGCAGTAATTGCTGAGACGTGACGC
This sequence comes from Saccharina japonica, assembly GCA_008828725.1. Lineage (NCBI taxonomy): Eukaryota > Phaeophyceae > Laminariales > Laminariaceae > Saccharina > Saccharina japonica. Next base: position 77,500 of record MEHQ01003248.1, read on the forward strand.
GACCATTTTCAGCAGTACTTCGCCTGAATGGGCAACAAGCGAAATCCCTCGGTAGTTGTTGCAATCGGATCGATCCTTCTTTTTATCAAGGACTTTAATGATCGCATCTTTCCATTGCTGGGGGACGTCACCCGTTCTCCACACATTGACAAGCAGGTTGTGTAAGTACCGGATGAATTCGGGGTGGTCCAGTTTCAGTAACTCGGCCGGAAGGGAGTCTGGTCCCACCGCCTTCCAGTTTGGCATACCCCGGACTACCGCGGTCATGTCATCCATGGTCGGTTCGTCTCCAAGCGATGGTGCCAACGGTCGTTGTGGAAATAGGGCGCTGATGGTTGGGTCGAGATTAGGCGATTTTGCGGTGAGGAGAGTGCCGAAAAACCCCGCTCATCGTTCAAGAATGCGCACCTTGTCCCTTTGTAGCGTGCCATCCTCATCCATGATGAACTGCTCGCTTCTCGCTTTTCGACCATCCAACCCCACCGTGCCCTTCAGGTGCTTGTAGAAACCCCGTTGGTCGTTGGGAGCCAGAAGCCTCTCTGTTTCAGCGAGATACTCTCCGAAGTAGGCATGGAATCCTGCGTCAATCACCCCTCGCAGATTCGTACACGCTGTCCTCAGCGTCTTCCACGCAGTTTTGTCCCTCTTAATACGCATGGATCGTCGGGCATCATCCCTCGCATCCCATGCTATTTTGAAGGCGGCCGCGGTTTGAGCGTTCTCGCACCACCCGAGTTTGTGTGTGCGACGTGGCGGGGGTGGTACCTCTTTCGCTACTGCATCCAGAATTATGCTGGCAAAGGATTCGGCCATTTCAGAGGTACTGTTCGGTTGCGGGGGTAGGAATGGAAGCTTGAAGAGGATCCGCATCATTACTCGCCGCCTGTAATCTCCGTCAGATCTACACTTCTGCCGATCGAAAGGCCGGATTTCGCTTTTCGTTCGCACGTGTCGGTTAGGTTCATAACGACCGCTGGGGCAGACCATCGCGTATACGATATTATGGTCTGAATCCGCCCTGGCTGGGGGCGGAGGCTGGGGGTGGACCTTCACATCACACACGCGAGATCGGTGTGTTTGGCGAGTTAGGATATAGGCAATCCGCTTTTGGTCGTTGCGGCTGCTGATGCCGTTGAACGTATGAGATATTTCACCCTTACGTGAGCTGAAAAACGTGTTCGTGAGAGCAAGCTTGTTGTTTGAAGCGAATGCCAACAAGCGTTTACCGTTACTGTTGAGCTCATGCATGATACTAATATGTTGGAAAATTACTGCTGATTTTGGCTTGATTCTGCAGTACATAATATTTATGTGTACCAGGTACCACCAGGTATGGAATTTCAGTGCTGAGTGAGTTGTAATGATAGAGCGGAGGTAATATGTGTTGCCAAACCAGCAAGTGTGCTCTTGCAGACATCTGAGTACTTACTGCACGACGTGATATGGCATGCGCAAGGCGTAGTTTCGTTGTCTACGCGCGATTATTCAATATAGACCGCTCATGTTTCTGGTTCGTGGGTTTGGATTTGACTTTGACTTTGAAGCCTTTCATGGTTGAGGGGTTTTGGTGTCACACTGATATCGCAGCACTTTACTATCAACCATGCAATGATTCGTTTGTCGTCTGCCGAGCAGGGGGAGATAGTAGCTGTACTCGGTAACACGATGGAGACTTTCCATCGCAGATAGTGGAGTCCAGTTGGAGCTACATCATACGCGGATGCGGACTACGCATGCAAGGCTACTGACCGGAGGTCTGTCTCTGGTGGAGCAGTTATGCGCGCTGGTCCCTGTGTATGGTTTGATTCTAGGACGTATATTTTCCCTCTATAATTAGCCCTGCGTAGGAAGCGCCGCAGACCGTGAGCGTGAAGCGCGACACGTGAACGGTCAGCATTCGTCGTTGTTAATGATATACTCTCTTGTAAGATATATTATTTAATAGTTTTAAGGTAGGTTGTTCGTGGTATGGGGGGGTATAATTAGTTAATTTAGCGAAAGAGGTGGTATGGGGGGGTATAACTAATTAATTTAGCGAAAGAGAGAAAATAATATCTGGAGAGTGTGTCTAACGGGTAGATTGAGATTAACACGTACGACCGGCAGAGCACCATGCCGACGTTTTCATCAAACCGTAGCACGCTGAGACGTTTCGCTTTGACCGTGACTCTGTGAACTTGTTCTGATTTCATTCATTGGTTTGTTCGTTTATTTGTTTCTCCGGGGGTTTTGGGGTATTTGGTTTTGTGGGATACTACAGTAGGGGTTTTCGGTATTCATGGGATGTTTTTGGAAAGTGCTTGAAGAATTAACGTGCAACTTCAGGAGTTCTAAGGGAAATGCAGGAAGTGTTGGGAGGTACCCATGCGTCGAGTAAGGTTGATACGCTGATGGTCTTAATAAATCGTACCGTATGCTTTGGCTATTGGTCAAATGCGCACAACGTGCAGGGAAACCAATTACTGATCCATATGGCACTTTTAAATTAAGATGCAGTAGATTATTGACTTCTTGTATACTTCCCAGGGGAGTGTATAGCAGGGGGGCTGAAATATTTTCGGTTTGAGATGTTCTATATCAGAGATGTTATGTTGTTGTGCTCTTACAGAGTACACAACAGGGGGGCCGATGTTACCGGGCGGTACGGCACCTATGTGAAGACGGTGTTATTGATTTCGTTCGAAGGTTTTACCAGCATACTCACGTTTGATGGATTTTCCCCTTGCCGTAGTTACTAATTTGGCAGATATATACTTGAATCGAGATTGCAATATTTGTTTTGGGATTGCCGCTTTACCTTGGCAACGATTTGTTATGGAGTTTGGAGTGTTGTCGTTTCACCTGACAATTGGTGACATGTTATTCAGAACCTCTCGTATCGCACACCGAATAGGGAGGCTGTTTATGGTATGTGGTTGCTCGATACTGGTTTCCGGATATCTGGGGGTTTCGTACTGGTTTACGGAGATAAGAGTTGTATATTGTGTGGCGAGGCATTATGATCTGAGATGATACTTGGATGCCTCGGCGTGGAAGCTGTTTCTTACGGGGGCAGTCGCTGACGATAACGACAAGACGCAAGTTTTGATGATAACGACACCGCCGGTGACAATCCTGGTGATGCTTACCTCCTGTGTGGTTTATGTGGTGGGGTCTCTGACAAAAGGGTATTGGCCTGCCTGGTATGTGTGTGGCATTTGGTGCATTTTATCTTCTCTCTTCGTCCACGGCATCGCGGTAGGCCACGTGTATAACTTTGATCATGCCCGACAGCAGTGTGTACAAACGTCCCTTTCGAGATGACTGCAGCCTGTTTTTTACTTGAGTAAACCCTTGCTTTTTTACGGCGCAACCTCACGTTTCCCACAAAACATGTTTTTTATTGGGGTGTGCTGCCGCTGTGGGTGTTGCGGCCCACCGGTGCATATCTCTCTCGCAGCCGCCGCGCTTTCAGTTCGAGCGGACGGAAGCGCCACGCTCTCTCTGTTTCGGGGAGGCCCTTCACTCCGTGTCCGCGGGAGACGCCGTGGAGAGCCTGTCGACGCTTGTTTACCGATGTAACGGCGTACACATTTACTGGCTTGTACGTTGTGTTTTATGTGTCCAGTATGTTGGCATGACATTGTTATACCCCCTTGCTGCGCATCACGTGCCAGTGTGCAGTAGCTTGCAGCCACAGATAGAACGTGTGTGATATATAAATATATATATATATGCATTATCCCCCTACAATGAACATGGAAGTGCAGCATGTCGACGGGTAGAAATGACGGTTTAATGTGAAGACCTCTACGGGTACATCAGTAGTAGTACTGCTGTATCAGGCGAACAGATACGTTCATGTTGTATGACTATTTTACGACAGACTGCTGTTGTGTATACCTGATCATCCAAGGGGAGCCACCCTTCTGTATCCTTCACGAGATCGTAAGCAACCCGTGTAGCATGCGCGATCGATGCACTACAGTATTACACGCAGCATTCAAAGGGGAGTTCCGACGTGTTTCGACGAAATTCTCCATTTCACAGCTGCTGAGTTTCTTTACATATATTTCAAATTCTCAAATGCCTCGCACATATGCAGGCTGTCCTCCTCGTATTCCCTGTAAACAAGTAAACCTAAACCTATGTACATCCTGTCCAATAGCGATGCTCAAGAGTTAACGTCGTCGCCAAATCCCATTGCTCTGAATCACGACCAATCACAGAAAGGGGGCACTTCGAACTTGCGCGGCAACCTGATGACGCACCCGATGATCAAGGGGATAGGCCCCGAGGTTCACTTTTTCGACGAGCCCCCATCAAGGTGAGATGTGGTGACGGTTGGGTTGCGTTTTGTGGCCGTTTGAAGAGTCGAAACCGAAATGGGTACCTACGGGATTTTAAAGTCACTGGTGCAAGGAGCGAATTTAAGCACCGAGTGTACGATTGTGGCAGACCTTCTAGGGCGCATAAAAGACAGGCGTCAACAAACGTTCTATTGATACGACCTCGGGCGCATGACAGGGCCTAGCACAGGTAGGCAGGGTCAGGGAGCTGGAGCGCTGCTCATGTAGACATAAACCACGTAGTTAAATATATATATATTATCGTCGGACCTCGCAGGCCACCATCGAGGCGCAGCGAGCAAGTCAAGCAGTCAAGTCAAGCAGTAAGTCAGGGAAGTCCCAGCAAGCACGAGACCTCACAGATGGAGAAAGCCTCATCAAGTATATGAACTCCCTAATATATGAAACCGTCATCATACCTGCTGTATCGAGTACCAAGCACAATCAATACGTTCACTTAGGTCGGTTGATGTGTGAATGCTGCTACAGTAGGAAGGGCTAAGATTGGGCACGTCTCTAACGCTGTAGGTTTCTGGAGCGGGTAGCAGTTTATACTATCTATCTCCGGGACACTTGCCTCATTCGTGCAGCTGCACTCGCTGTATCGGACCCCCTGCAACGCAATAGCTACACACTGTAGAACAGGCCACGTCCTTACTTTAAGATGCAGTCTATACACGTGAAGGGCAGAACAGTTGAGAGGTACGTATTACTTTCGAGCTTGCATCGTTGATGAAACTGCAGAACTCGACAACATCCTTTGTACAATATTCCCACGTAGCACAAGCACCTCAAGAGTATCGCTATACTACAGTAGTATCCTCAAGTGTGTCATTCGTCGATGGTTGTCCCTGTCTTAAACACGCCCCCAACTACTTGCCTGTCCCCTCACAGTTACACAGTTATTAGTATGGGCAGGGTTTCGTCCTTTGCCTTGCACTGGAGTACCTCGCCGGAGGAGCCCAAAATGTCTCTACAGTACGAGTATTGTGTTGTACACCAGTCATCACCCCTTTCCCCCCTCGTTGTTTTCTCCATCCAACGGTCGACTTGCTACAGTTTCCCAAACGCGGCCCAGTGGGAGGGGGACGGGCTAGAAAAGGACATAGGTATTGAGGCGGCTGGGAAAATCCTGTACAAGTACGCCTACGCGTGTGTGGCCAAGGTACAGTGCCACTACCTGAGTGAAACACGCGCACACGGGAGCCGCCCGAAAGACTAGACATAGGAAATGAGCAACCAGTCGGCGTCTGAATATGATGGCTTGTAATACGCGTAATACAGTCAAGTTGGATTGTGTGGGTCCTATTGAATCTAATTCATTATGTGGAGATATGTGCGGTGCAGGTAGATGAGTGGGTACGCCACGCAGGACATCTTGGGCTTAACGGGTTTACTGGCTTTCTGGTTTTCTGCTTGAAATGGTTCGTCACAGCTTCCCGATCGTTGCGGTCAGTATGGTGTGCTTGTTGACAGTGGACAGACCATTGCGGTGCGACCGATGAAGTTATCAAGATTCCCTGAAGTATATCTGAAATGCAGGGTGACGGGTGTAACTTGCACTTTGGTAATGACGATGAGCAGTAAAAGGGGGCGCGACTCACGTATGTTGTCCCTCCTGCCCCCCGTATTTGCGCTTTCCATAACATGGAACGTCAAGGCGATATTGTACGCCGAACGCAATTCGGTTACAGTTCCAACCGATGGGGTGATTGTGGACTCGAGCCCGCGATACAGTTTTCACCCTCTAGTGCCTTACAGAATAAAAATGGTCCGCCCTGGCGCCAAGTTCGTCGTGGTTCTTCGGGATCCTACGGACAGGTACTTCTTTAACGATTGCTCAGTAACTACTTTGACACCCAACGCTTGAATATGTGGGTAGGTTGTTGTGCTCGATACCTGATTTTGCCTTCCGCGAGTGGGATAACAGTTCATCGAGGTGTAAAAGAGGGTGGTCCATGGCGCACATTGCCTCGCTTGAACTAAAACTTGATGCAGACGTAATGAACTCGCCACGATCCTGCAACGAACGCATGATTTAGTTCGTGGGCATGCCGGAAGATCGAACATACTGCTTCATCGGTGGCAGCGAAGGCCCAATGTCGAGACAGAGCATATACTCTTCCAAGGGAAAGCGACGCCGCGCGAGCTATCCGAGCCAAAGAACAAAGGCGGCAAAGACACAATGAGCATCTTGGAGAACGCATTATGCGGGAGTGTGTGGCCCCTCTCTTAGCCGAGCGTTCGACGAAATACTGAATACACCTGTCGAGGGCAATAGGTGACAATTTGTTAGACTCGTTTGGGGGTACGACTTGTGCTCTGAGCATAGAGCACACCAACGTGACCACTACCTCGTTACTATGGCAGATATTTCTCTCAGCTGCGGATGGACATGTGCAAACTAAAACCCGACAGAGACTTCAAGACGTTGGCGGAAATGATGCGTACCTTTCACTCTCCCGGGAGGGCAAAGGAATACCTGGCTAGGGTGAGTGGAGGGAGTGAAAAGGCTGGAAGTTGTTACGTTTGCGGTGTGCGTCATGCTTCCTTTGGCCCTACATAATGCGGATTGACCGTACCTATTGGTCGGCCGTGCATGTATCTACAGTAGCTTTTTGCTGGACCACCGACGGGGTTCCCTGGCTTGTTGCAGAATCTCCAGATGCTCGAGGGTATACCGCCGCTTCGCACCGACGGCAGCGCGCAATGACAACACAATATCGAGCACGACAAATTACCCCAAGCAAAGCGCAGCGATATCAACGACTGGTGCTCGCAATTTCACAACTGATCGGTTTGGCTAGGCCAATTCCACCGGTGTGGAGGCCGCCACGCCCACCAAAGTACCGTCAGCTCCATATCGATAGAATATGGAGCGCTAAAGTGGCGATGTTTTTCAGGTCAACATTCCACTGTTAACCGTACACTAACAATACGCCCTTGACTCCTTTTGACCAGGCGGATGAGGGCTACGAGCCGTACACGGCGCTTTGCCGAGGGGAAAACGCGTCCTCGTCCGATTTGTGGGAATGTTATCAGACAGCGTTGGCTTACAACCCGCTCTACAGAGGCTTGTACGCCGAGCAGCTTGAGAGGTGGTTTAGGGTGTTCGACCGTTCCCAGGTAATAAAGCCCTTGGTGATGGCGGGGCGTGGAATAGAGCACGCGATACACGAAACGTGCCAGGCTCGAATATCCACATTCGTATAAAGCCTCCAACAGCATTCCTACACTTAATATGGCTTCACCAAATGTTCGAGAGTGTTTCCAACCATTCGGCCCTTAGCCAAGAGATTTGAAGCTACATTAGCGTGGTATGGCGGCACAAAAACATCCCGTGCTACTGCTGTGCACCTCGTTCAGGGGCAGCCACAGTAGATGTTTCAAAGCAGTGACCTACCGGTCTGCGAACAATACGTGGGCCTGCAGGGATCAAAAACCCGCACCACGTTTGACTTGTTGGCTTCTTGATGAGAAACCACACAATCTCGAGCCTGACACCCAGGTCTCCTGCCCCTCTCCCTCAAATGAATCGCCACAGATCATGGTCATTGATTCGAATGATTTGTTCGAGAACTTTACAGCCGTTGTGGCTGCAGTGGCGGAGTTTGCTGGCCTGCCCGAACACAACTTTACGTACGATTCTTCGCACGAGTTCAAGGGTGGTGGTTGCGACACGCGCAGACTCCGCCGTGGCCCCGACACGTTTGCCGAGGGGGGAAGGTTTGTCAATTTATACTAGAGACCGCAAAGCCTAATGGCGTCGGGAACAGAGAAAATGTCGGAGCGGCCCCGTTACTGGAAGTGGTCGTCGTCCAAAACCGCCGGACGCAAGCAAAGTATCTGCGCAGGTCCTTGAGCAAGAGACGTTTGACGACCACAATGTTTTCGACACCTACCCAAGCCTTTCAGAAGGAGTATCGGCCAATTCCCTGGCTGGCGTCAACTTGCAAATTGTTCGTTATTGGGCAGTGTGGTATTCCAACGGGTTTGTCATAAGGGTCCTATTGACAATATTATATCGACGGGTTGTTGCGAGTTAGGACGAGTACCGCATGCTTGGCTGCTCACTTTCCTCCGTAAGTGGACAAGCTGATTAAGAAGGGCACGTAGTCCCGCCTTGCACACGTAGAGGGGGCCTAAAGGGCTGGTATGATTGACCTGAGAAGGTGACGATCCCGTCATCAGTTGACATAGCCGTGTGCCGGCGGTTTCTCATATTTCACGGGTGAACTAGTGGCCGCTCACCCGCCCGTACTCCGCGCATACTGTATAATGAATACAATACTATCAACGTGCGGAAATAGTTTACTAGATTATTCTTCCCGCCGTTCACACGCGTTTCTTCCCAATTCACGTTCAGGTTCGATCAGATGGTTGCAGAGGCGGAGCTCTTTCGTGAGTGGTACCGGTCGCACAACCAGCGCCTCTACGAGCTTCTCGGCCGCGAGCTCACGTGGCGTTAGAGTTTAGCTGATGTGGATGAACGTGCCATGTTATCTCCCGCGCTTTCGTCAAGGCAGTACTCTGGCGAGCGAGGTATTCGGGCGAGCGATCTCGGACACCATTATTTCTGCTAAAATAATGTCGGGCGTGTCCAGACTCTGACAACGTTATGTGTACTCTGTCAGTGCCATGTTAACCTTCCCTGGGATCGGAACGTGGTGTCGGCACCTTAGTGGATGTATTTTGAAAGGAGCTGGACGGGTCACTTCGATATCGAGGGCAGAGGTAGCATTATTTATGTTCGAACGTGATGGCGACCTAGACGATATAACGTTGCACCGCACTAAGCCGCCTTTGAATAACCGCTGGGAACGACCGGCGCTTAGTCGACAGCGCAAACGCATGTACTGTTGGTTATTTGTAAAATTTGGTTTTGTCGGGCCCAAGGTAATGTTGAACGGAAAATTGCAAGGAGGGTATACCGGTACCCGGGGTACATTCGGTGGGCGTACCGAACTTACCGAGTGTCGAGTTCTGGTATGGAGGTCATTCCGAAGTTACCGAAGTGCCGGATACCGGATTGTTCGGTAGGGATTGAATGTTGGATATATTCGTACCGCTGTCTGAGAAGTGCAACTACATGCTTTATACGGAGACTGGTTAGATGATGTATATTTTCTCGTTCGGGTACTGTAGTTGTTGGATAATTGGGGTCCCAGGTTTGACTCCAGAGGATGGTCAAATAGAGGAATGCCGGATTCGCTGGTTTATCTGATGTTTCCCCCTCTGCCCGGATGCTGCCCCACGCGTGGTATACTGAATACTCTACGTAGATTATTCCGAACCCGCCCCCCCCATCGCTCTTCGTAAGGCCAACTACCCGCGCACGAAGTGACCGAACATGCTAGCATAGAGTGTTCAGAGAACTCGTCATTCTAGGGTTGGGATAACGAACTCCTTCCTCAGCCTCACTGCAGAACAAAAGCGGGGATATGTAACCTGTGTCAAGAAAGAAACCGCTGCGTACCTAGACATCATAGAAGTCTAACGATATGTCAAGGAAACCACTGCTGCACTCAGAGCCTGTCGGTGACGCGAACGCCGCCAGCCGAACCAAGGAGCAAGCCCGCCATGACAAGAAACAGGCTAGGGGCTGCACTGTCCAGACACAGGACCCTTTGTAGTGCATAGGATCGTTTGGGGAAATGGCAGTGCGGTACTAGCAGCAGAAGCACGAGCCAGAAGTTCGGAAAGTAGAAACGGACGCCATTCCGCAGAGCATTGTGGAAGCGGGCCATAATTATATTTTTGGGATTCTGCAGCAGCAGGAGCAACAGCCGTCGGCGTTGTCCTCGCCACTCCGAGCAGAGGAGAAATACGTACAAGGGAAAATGAAAAGCAGGAGGATGAGGGGGTTAGTGAATAGCACGGGCAGAGCAAAGAGAAAGGATGCACGAGAGGGTGGAAGCGCAGAAGGAACCGAGCGAAGAGAAGGAGGAACAGGGAGTGATGGAGAATCACGAGTAGCAGTAATAAAAGCAACACCAACAACAGTCGCCACCACCGTCGTCGCCGGCTCCGCTGCCACATCAACGGCACCAACAGCAACATCAGCACCAACCGCCACTGCCACCGCCACAACCGCAGCCGCACCCAACGCCAACGTGAGTTTTACCGTGGCCGGAAGTCGTACCGTCATAGACAGCAGAGCTGTCAATATGGTGATGCCCGAAGAGGTCGAAAACGCAGGCAGGCCACGGCAAATGTGAGCCGGAGGACAAAAACAAAGCAGGGATGAAACTAGATATTGGGGATGACTGCTGGTGGGGGAAACAACATTTGCATGGACTTACGTGGACTCAAACTGATTTGTTTGGACTTTTGGATGTTGTTTTTGGGACTCAAACTGATTTGTTTGGACTTTTGGTGTTTTTGGAATTACGTGGTTTGTTATATTTTGGATCAGGATGTTTGGGCGAAGATCTTGAAACATATGCATTGACTGTACATTGGGTGTTTTTATACTTTGGAGCTTAAATTTGGAGTATGCTACACAAATCTCGGACTTATTTTTGTCTTGAGATGCGTGTCGTCGCAGCACTGGAATCCTGAGAGCTCTCCGCACTTCGAGGCCTTTTAGTCGACGCGAGGTGCTGCTTTTCAGTTGCTTCTTCCGCCAGCGTCCCCGCTTGCCTCGACCGTACTCGCGGAGTGCCCCCCCGGCGGCCTGTTTGAGGGCTAATGCGCCCGGGATAGGCGCAAAAGCGTGTACGCCCGCATATTGCTGCAGTTTCACATATGAAAAATCGTTATCATCTGTTATCCCGACTGCCGAAGAGGGCGCCAGCGGGCTCGCCTTTTGCTTCGCGCGAAGCCCGAAGGGCCTGCCGTGAGCTAGAGCGGAAAGGGTGCCTTATCACAGTCGAACCGTATCAGTCTCGGAGAAGCCGCAAGCAATATACAACCGAGAGAATGATCAAGAGAGACGTCGATTCTTTCATCTGAGGAAAGACCATAAAGAGCACCGTCCGAGTGAGTTCATTTGTTATACTAAGGCTGTCATGCGACGGTTTTGTATGTTTCCATTTATTTAGTACATACCAGTTCATGCGACCAATCACGAACTACTAACTGCTGCTACCGTCAGACGTATAGGCAGCCTAGACGTGGTAGTGCGTAGTAGTGGTTCATAAGTAGTAGTACAACATTCACCTCGCTCTGCGGCCTATTGAGCAGTATGTGGTATTACAGTAGTAGTCTACTACTGTACTTGCACTATACGGTATATATTTTGAGCGTTTGCGGGTATAAGTGGGGAGGCGACGGGTATCAGCTCTCCGCGGTGAAGCCTCCCTTGTGGTACGAATACAGCATCTTGATTTGTTTGCAGTTGTTTGGGGTTGGTGGTGACTGGGGCCTTCACGCGTACTGGTCAGACGTGGATGCTACTGTGCGGTATACTTGTTCCGGACTTATTTTCACGGCGATTATTGTCGTTTGATCGCCAGACAGAGCCCTCCCGGTAGTTACGACTTACGACGTCATCGTGTTGGTTACCAGGAAGAAGTTCGAGTTGCAGCCAGTATCGGTGTGGTCGCATCCAGGAGGTTGCTGTTCGGTTGTACGAGAGTAGGTTTTGGAAGTTCTGTTCTTGGACAAGTAGCACTGGTCTTACTCGTAGTTGGTGTATTAATAGTGGCACATCAAGAGGATTCATGTGTTGGATTACTAGTGTCGATCTACAGGGCTACAGAGTACAACAAATATATACCATCATGGAAGTGTGCCACCACTAGGGGGGCTGTTGGACACACTCGTACCACTGTCTAATAGACGCACCTGCATGTAATCTACGGAAACTGATTCGGGGACCGGTAGGTTCCCGTTCGGGTTTGTCGGTTATTTGGGGTCCCAGTTGAAGCTCGAGGAGATTGCCACACAGAGGCACTCCAGATTCTATGGCGTCTCTATGTTTCCCCCCTCTGCCCGGGTGCTGTTTTGCTCGAGTGCTGCCCTACCGCTGACATAATGAAGGCTCAACTGTACAATAGATATAACCCGAAACACCTCCCACCGCCCCTCATAAATCCAAACACCCGTGCACGAAGCAATCAAACAATTGAGGCCGTACCGGACCACTTTGGCAGGGTTAATACTCCTACCACAGATACCCTCTTAATGAAGTGACGCGTACCGGTGTTGCGGTCGTATCGAACTTAGCAAACGGTCGGGTGCTGAGGTCGTGCCTAAGTTACAGAAGAGCCGGGTGCCGGTATGGAGTTCGTGCCGGGCTTTGCCGGAAGGTTGGATAGGATATTGAGGCCGAACAGAGCCTTACCGAAGCCTTCGGTAAGGTGTTTATCGAGCAAATACCACCGGTTTAATTGTCACTTGCCCTACCCAACACACCCTTGGCAGCTTGATATACAGCCGAGGATTTGGCACGTCGTGATTGATAATGTTTCCATTTTCAATACTTCGAGAAACATTTACATTGCAGGATCGGCAACCTTTCACAATGCCGTATATTGCCGACGTTTTGCCGTTTGTACATATTGGGAAGAAGTGAGACCTCCAGTGGCGCTGGACATTCTCACCCAGGGTCGCTGCCGCCATAGCGAGCCAATGTGGTATGCCTTGCGCCGAGAGTGATCCCCCCGGATACAAGTACAGCAGCACGAGTAGTGTGTCAGGTGTTTACTGTGTACCAGTTATATAGGCGTTTTAAGGACGGCTGTGTTACATGAGCGCTAGGTCTGAAACCCGTCACTAGTTGTAGACTTCGTAGTGGATGCTCAGTCACATGTACGCAACAGTACCAGTATATATGTTTGCTTATTCCGTCGAACGTAATATGCGACGAGACGTTGAGTAGAGCATGCTGTGATCCCTCTTCGATAGTGTACATTGTACGCCCAACTTACTTTCATCGGGAGGTTGACAACAATTAAGGGCAGCTATCACATATACCGGGTATGTACTACAGCTGCTGCTGTATTGTCACTATCAATACACGTTGAAGGGGGTGTTCAAGTAGGACGGACCGTCGGTCGGTGCAACAGCCCGTAGAGTACATATATCCGCCGTGTGTGTATATTACCGAGAAGATCAGACCATGACGTTAAGCCCCGTATTATCACGCTTACTGCTTACTACCCTGCTGGTTTCCACCCTTTCTACGTAATTCATACCTCCTTTCGTTTCCACGGTACAATCGCAAAACTGCCTTTCCTTCAAGACTACCTGGTGTCTGAACTCACTGGTATCGTTGTACTATCGTCACAAGAGTTCTCCACAGTCACTTCGTGCCACCTCTGCATCGGCGCGTAAATATAACGGTTCACGGCAAAAAACATGCGCACAAAGCAGCGACATTGAGTCTCGTCGCGCGTCATTGCAACGTGCTGCTGTTGGAAGGGTGAGATGACATCATACAACTCTTGCGAGGCTCAATATCGAGGTTGTTACTGTAAGCATGCAACTCTTCTTGCGAACACCATACCCAGCACAATGCGATGTATTTCATATATCAGCATCGATACCAGTATCTAGGGCTGGCAATGATACATTTCCGGTATGGTTCTACAGTACGCGTCGTAACCAATATTCCACCTTGACCATGTCGAGTTGGAGGCCGTTTGCAAGTCCTGGCGGAACATGAGGCCTCCTGTCACGGCAGGTTGATCCCACGCATACGTTGTGCCGGTCGTGCTCTTCGAGTTTCCACTTCCAAGTCTGTGTATCTGCTGTGTGTCTTAGGACATCTGCACCCACACTGCCCAACGGCGCTCTTGTCTTCCGGTGACCGTGATGAAAACACGTGAGTGAGCACTTCGTTGGCCCTGCTCCCGCCGCGAATGGGTCGAGATCAGCAATGGCACCTCGTGCCTCCAACGTACACTTGGAAGTATCGCCGATGGGCTTCCGCCCGACTAAAAAGTATGCAGAGGGCGCCCGCTCTCACGTTCGTATGAAGTTCGGTCGTACGAAATTGAGGATCGTTTTCTCACGACAAACACGAAACTTGTCTAAAGAAACAAGAAACAGTGTTCACGATTGGGTGACATACATACTTTCGTACAATAGCCAATTGCAGCCTGCGTTCAATGGGAGCAACAAAAAACAAAAATTGAGCCTCAACACCAAATCGACGTGTGCTACTAGCGGGCGCCTTCTGTACACGAGGTGCGCGCTCCTTGCGCAAAAGGCGCACCACGTTGACTCAGCACGACAAACGCGGAGACAGTAACTCTGAGAAAGGATCTCCAGTCCCACTGGGGGCCTCGCTTTATCCTAAAACGTGCAAACGACACACCACCAACATTATGTTACAGTGCATGATTCAATGGTGTCGATGCTCTACTGCAAACGCCTTGCAGAGTGTTGAACACGTATCGATCACGAATCTCGGCGTGCCGCCCCAACCCTCCACTGTAGACCAAGCTTCACCTCGACTTACCCGAGCTCGCCAAACCCGACCGGATGAATCATGGTCAAAAGGCTAAAAGATTCCCGGCTGTCGATAAAGCGCCCGTCGTCCCTTCGGGTATTGAATCATGGTCAAAGGCCTAAACGATTCCCCGCTATCGATAAAGCGCCCGTCCTCCCTTCGGGTATCCTGAGACCGCCTATTGAATGTTGCTGGGCAAAGTGACATCGACCACCGTAGGTTGCCAACATGTTCGATTACAAGCAAGACGTGAAACGCGGGGTTCGGGGGGCATGCCGCTCTGCCTTCAATGTTGAAGCCATCCACAACCGAGTTTACTCACTAGTCCATGTGGCGGGAAAGCCACGGCCACGTGAGCTCGCGGTCGAGGGGTTTGTAGAGGCCTTCGTTGTGCGGCCGGTACCACTCACGAAACAGACAAGCTTCTACGACCATATTCTCGTACCTGAACGTGCTTTGGGAAGCAACGCGGGTGTTTGCTGGGCGAGACGGATACTCGCGACAAGAATTGCTGTTCATGGCTGCTGCGACAGGGGTGGAACTGTTTTGGCGAATCTTTTCTGCGTGATGGGGCTTCCCAACTGACAACACTGCTCGATGTGGTTTGTATATACAGTAACCTTTTTTAATAGATATAGATCTACTGTAGTGTAGGCGATGGAATCGCTCATCGAATCAAGCGTGCAACGTTTTCTTAACACCGTTTCTTCAGGGTGACATATAGAGGTCCTATACTGTAATCAAGTGAGAATCCTCAGAAAAGTTGAAGGTGCGCCCCTACCGTTTCATGCGCCTGTTTCACGGCTATCATAGCTCTTGCTGCACCAGTACTGTATTCGTTTAGAGCGTTCTGCGCATCTCGGAGGGCGGTAGGCAAGGGCCCTCTACTCCAGACGCCGAAACAAAGCGCAACCCATACAGATTTGTGATATTTGCAGTTGGTGTCGAAACCTTCGCCTTTTCAGTAATCACGTCCCACTCCTCTACCCCCTCCCGGGGGTGTTGGAAGCTTTGGCAGCGCGAGCGTACACGCCCTTCGTAAGCGGATCGCTTATCGTGGGGGTGCCCAACCAATTGCGGTACATGTGAATTTCTGTTGCCAGGACGGTGCTGTTGACAAGTCCACTTTCTCTGCCGCACTCTCCAGCAAGGAGAAAATTTTCACGTTTGTTTGCAGCCATGAACAGGTTTGGAACAAACCTAACCATTCATTGACAAATATCTTGCTCGAGGAGCTTCCACTATTGTAGGCGATCATGCGTACGAAGCCTCGCGATCGCTTGTTTTCGTTGGCAAACCTCCTCCCATCAGCAAAGTAGTGGGAGTTATGACGACTGTCTTGTTTGAAACAGCGGTGACTGAGCTCGTGTGAAGGATCGTCTTTAAAGCTGTGTTTGGGATGGCCATCGAACGCCGCCACTGCAGCCACAGCAACGGTAAAGTCCGTGCACATTTCAGACGAGTCGATGATCTTCATCTGTGGTGATGTCAGATAGGGGCAGGAACAGCAGACAGACGAGGGTAGCAGGTTCCAGAGTGTCTGACTTGCCGGGAAACTACCAACGCCTTACACGTGCTGCGGGTCTGTGGCTCGTTGAAGCCCACGTACTACTGCGCGCAAGCAATCTACCCGCATTCAAGCCGCTGGGACCGAACCGTGGTGTGCGTCGCGTGAGTTCAAAGGCAGTTGTAGCTCCTTCGGAACGTCTGTACGCTGCGGTGCAAAACAGGGCGGTGCATTTAATCATGGTAATGATGATATACTTCCCCAAGTCAGGGGTCGAATTATTGCTGACACTCCCGACTATTTGTGAAGGCATGACATCCGTGACCATGCCTGTGGAAATTCCATAGGAACGGAGATATTATGGTCTGGAACGTTGCTTTTATCGCGTACTCTACATTAGGACAACCAATACGAGTAAAGCGTTCCTACCTGAGAACGGCCGAAGACTTTAGACCACCTCTCAAGCTAGTTGGCGTACAGTCCTCTGTGGAGCGGGTTGTGATATTCCAATGACTCGTAGCATTTCCACAAATCGGACGCGGACGCCTTGTCCCCTCGGGAGTGTGCAGTGTACGGCTCATAGACAACACCGCCTGGTCGAAGATGACCAACAACGCGGATTTTCGTGTCTGAGGATTGCCTTGAACTTGTGACACGAAGTCCATTGCCGCTACGTCGCAAGTCGATTTGAGACGGTCTCATATTTGATGACGCCCGGGCTGGTTTGGCGGCCTATACCCAGTGGGTATTGCCCTTCACCTCCGGGCCATACGTACGTACAAGGCCGTAATTGCTGCTCTTTGCTTGGGCTATATAGCCATGCCTGCTATCTCTAGACGATTGCGCACGGCCGTTGGAGCGAAACGAAGTATACACCGTCGGTTATTTGGCATTTCAACAAATCTAGAAACCCCATCGGCGGCCCATGAAATGAAGGTATGGAGTCAAGCCTGGCCATTCAATGAGTACCGGCAGTGTTCTGCCGCCGTAGCATGTGCGAAAGGCAGCACGGTATGTATCGCAATAAACAAATAACAAGCTTCTTCCGTTTCGATGCTCTCCCTCTGCTCACCCTGGTCAAGTACGGTAATCCTTGTCCCCTCCGGGAAGGTGAAACCTGGCGCTTATACGTTCCTTTTTCGATGCAAAGCCTCCGCCAGGGTCTGTAGTGCATATATCCATCCACAGCTAGCTGTGAAAAATATCTGTCGAATTAAGGAGGCAGGTGGATGTGAATGTCAAGCCCGTTTCAGAGTACTGAATGTCGAATTTCGAATGTCGAACTCTCGATTGTATCATTCACATCACGCGACGTTTCCCCCACGAAGTCCCTTGTGGAAGCGTTGGACTTCGGGTGCATGTGCATCTACTGGAATTAGCATGAGAGTTGAAACGAAGACTTTAATTATTTCGCCCTGTGCAGAGGGCGGCGAGATTCCAGATTCCAGACTCCAGACTCCGACAAGCTATTTCGGAGCTGGTGCACGACGTGTACCTCTTAGTGTGCCTTCATGTATCACTAAACGCTCTGCGTGGGGTCTCTGGTCCTCTGCCTTCGACTGGCCTCCTCTCAGTGGTATACGTTCTCAAGTGTTACCTGGTAGTCAGAAGGACGCAAGCCATCGTACTACTGTAGACCATACACATACGACGGGTAAACCTGTATGTATGATCATCGCAACGCGAATTGCTGCGGCTGCTTCGAGTGTGATCCTGTTGTGTACCGGTACGACAGTCAGTATTGACGTTCGTGTATTTAATCGGATGTCTTCCTTCTTATGGTTATGCAGAAAGCCTTGTTTTGTCTTGGTGTGTACAATTTATACAGCAGTATACTGCTGTAGGGAGCCTGTCGTCCTAGGTATTGTTTTCTGTTTTTCAGTGTGTTTTTGTTTTGTATTGTTTGTCGCATCTCCCCCGAGGGAGCACGACAGCGATCGGCATAAAGTACGTGTGCATGTACGAAAAAGACGGAACCCCCTTCCCTTTCTTCACCTACCGGTGTTTTCTCTCGCAAACGTTTTGTTTCTCTCGTGCAGCGTCTCCTCAGTTAGCTTCATGTGCTTCCCACTAGTTTTGGTATGGTTTCGGTTTCGTTACTCTGGCCCATTCTCCCTTCTCGTGTACCCTTGTCCATGGGGGTACCAGCATAGGGTCGCGATGATAATAATAGCGGTATCGACAAGGTATCGATGTCGTTATCGCCAAACATATGGTAAGGTGGTGACAGACCGTGTGGTAATGTTTTCAGTTTGCGCGTTCGGAATTCATCCATGCCGGCTGCTGCCTCGAGTCCAGGATTGGTTGTGCGCGGCCTTGCTTTCTGCTCGTTTTAGTTTGGTTTTGAGGGTACCTCCCTTTCTCCCTACGTGTCCAGTTTGCCGGGTCTACCACATTATTTGTCTTTTTTCATTTACTTCCATGGAAGTTAAAAATTCCTTCCATAAAAGTTGTTTTACTTTCATGGAAGCATTTTTGTTTTGCTTCCATGGAAGTATACGTTTACTTCCATGAAAGCGTCATGGAAGTATACGTTTACTTCCATGAAAGCGTCATGGAAGTAAACATTCACTTCCATGAAAGCGAAAAAGCTTTCATGGAAGTAAACTGACTTATTCTGAAGTAAAGTTTACTTTCATGAAAGGTGTTTTACTTCCAAGGAAGTAAACGTTTACTTTTACTTCCATAAAAGCGTCATCGAAGTAAACTTTTACTTCCATGAACGCGACAAAACTTCATGGGAGTAAATTAACTTATTATGAAGTAACATTTACTTCCACGAAAGGCGTTTTACTTCCATGGAAGTAAACTTTTATTTACTTTTACTTCCATGAAAGCGTCATCAAATTAAATTTTTACTTCCATGGAAGCGAAAAACCTTTCATGGAAGAAATTGACTTATTATGACCTAAACTTTACTTCCATGAAAGATGTTTTACTTCCATGGAAGTAAACTTTTACTTCCATGAAAGTTTTTTACTTTCATGGAAGTAAAGTGAAAGAGTTTTTACTTTCATGGCAGTAAACGTTTACTCCCATGAAAGTAAAAAAACAAAATTACGAAAGTATATTTTACTCCCATGGAAGGAGTTTTTACTTTCATGGGAGTAACATTTTACTCCCATGAAAGTAAAAAACACGTTCACGGAAGTATCTTTTACTCTCATGAAAGTGGGAAACTTTCACGGAAGTATATTGACCCCTGTGGGAACTTTCATGGAAGTAAACTGTATTTACTTCCATGGAAGTAAGAACACTTCCATGGTTCCGTGGAAGTTTTCGGTTCAAGAGGGCCTTCTAGACGGGTCTAGTGTGGTTCCACGCTGCGTGCCCCACTGTGTTTAACATCCCGTTTGTAATCGGCCCCCGTTTTGGAAATCGGGATGGATGGGGTGGTGTACCAACTGGGAGCAACGGGTGAATCCATGCCCTCGCTTCTATAGTTTACTCCTATGGAAGTTAAACTTTCAATTTACCTTCAGTTGAATCACCTGGAAGTAAAACAACAATCATAGGAAAGTAAAAAAACACCTTCGTGAAATAAAAATTTACTTCCATGAACAAAGTAAAACAAATTTCGTGGAAGTAAACTTTACTTCCATGGAAACGTTTTTACTTTTGTGGAAACTTTCATGGAAGCAAACTCAAAAGTCAAATATTGTGGTAGATCGAGTTTGCCCCGTGCTCGGAGTGATTATCTTCCGCCCTTTGGTTTACTTATCTATTGTTATTAACTATTACAGCATGTTTTCTCTAATTCTTCGTTTTGTATGTACAAGCAGTATAGTTTATAAATGCATGGTTCCTCTTTGTGGAGATCCCAGCCCAGCGAATCATTAACACACGCTCTTGTGTCACATACCATAGGGAACCCCTCCTACAAGTAGCCCCGAGAACGTTCCTCGCGTTCTCTGTTCTCTGCTAGACGCAGTCTCGGGGAGGTGTCACCTCTACGCTCTCAGAACGACCCCTGCGCTCTGGGTACTAGGATCGTCATACAACTACACACCGAAGCACACGAATGAAATTTGAACAGTACTCGTGCGTTGTTGCCATAGCACAACCCGCCGAATCACATATACCACGACCTTTCCTTGGTACGCCGTATGTCCCTGCTAAACCGTAGACGCAGACATTCGCCTCGCTTCCGTCGACGGCAGTCTTAGCGCTCCCACTCCCTTGAAGAGTCGTTCTTGGGCTTGCTGGACTCATGCTACGGTAGAGGTGCACCATGTTACTGCCTTCAAAGGGTGGTCACTTGAGGAGCTCTATGCCTCACTAAAAAACGAACTTTCGAGGACAATTCGAGTGCTACAGCAATACCCGATGAACAGTTCCATAGCCTAGCTTTACAACGAAAAACATTGCAAAACAAGGGTTAAAAAACGACGGGTGTGGGTTATATGGAGCCCGATCATTCAGAAAGCATTTCAGCTCAAACATCCTACCTCTATCGTAGCACGCATCGCCTCCTGAGGATTCAATGTCAGCCAATTTTCCGGGCACCCCCCCTTGAAAAACGACTGCCTTCACTGCACCCGGTAGCTCGAGCACTTTCTAGTGCGCCCATTGCGCCCCGTTGTCTGCCCTCCCGCAAACGCCTAGGGACAGCCCGATGCCCAAAGCCCTTTCGAGGTAACTTGCCCTCTGCCCAAGGGGTTCGATGGGGATGAGGGCCGCCGCTTCCTTGTTTGGCATGTTAGCAAGCCGGCGAGCAAGGCGGTTTGCGCCTCCATCCTCTACTACCTCTATTAGTCGCCCCAGCGCGTCTTCATACGTGCCGATCGGGACACCAACCACCGCCATCCCAACTTCGTCTGCAATATCGACACCAACGCTTTCCAGGAGAGAACCCTCCTCGGTCGTCGGGGCGTGCCCTTTCGGGAGGAGTGCCACTATTTTGGTGGGTTTCACCACGAGACCGATGTCTTCTAGCTCTCGCCGCAGAAAGCAAAAGGTTATGTCCGTGTTGGCTGTGACCCCCATAAGACTGAGAGAGGTGTCGTCCATATACGCGAAGGCCTCCACTCGTTTTGCCTCAAACTCCTCTCTGGAACGCTTGAGCCCAGGAGACAACACCATACATAATGTTGCGAGCCCATGGGGTCACCCTGTCGGACATCGCTGGAGCAAAAGATGGCCCTAGTCTCCCCGGAATCCATACGCACTCAAACACGTCACCTGTTCTTGTGACATAGCATTTAGCAACGAATGGCGTGAGCGCTGGCACGCAGTTGGCCACCTCCGCAAGTACTGCCGTCCTTTTCATACCGAAGAAAACGTTGGAGCAGTCGTCAATAGGAGCCAGTTTCCCGAATCGTTCAGCGTTCGTGCCCTCAGTCCCACATGCTCCATTCCCCCGAGTATGCCGACCCCGAACTGCCTCGCCACCCGATTGACCCCCTCCAACCGCGGCCGCCAATGTCGCCTGGCCCTTGCAGTGGTGAGCTGTCTCCTTACCATGCCCACACCAACGAGCCGAAAACTTTCCCGCTGACACGGTGAAGTTCGACTGCAAGACGAGCTGCCAGAATCCTGGCGGGAACGCGTCCGGCTCGTCGACGACTCTCCGCCTGAAGGTCGCCATGCCCCAGCGGAATTCCTCCCCCCCGAAGTTAATGTGGATGATGGGCTACATGTACACGAGCCGTTCACTGTCGTTTCCAGGGGCCCATAGGTAGCTGATGCCGTCGAAGAATACCTCGAAGGCGGCAATGTTCACCCGGGGGCATTTCCATCTTCGGCGTCGGTGGCGTTCACTAGAACTGGAGCCACCGCCGCCACGAACACGGCGGCATGATCTTCGGGAACGAACTTCACCAACAACGTGTTCCACGTCTCCTCGGTTACAGCTAAGCGTGGTCCTGCCAAAAGGTTGCATGCTATCACGGTGACCCCTCCATCGTGGCGACACGCCGACGACGCCCGTTCCAGCTTCGCCTTCTCCGAATTTTCTTGGTGTGGCTTCCCGTTAGCAGGAGGCCCCTTGCCTGGTGTACGCCATCAGCCATATGTGAGCAGGAGGACTACTATGTGCCCACTCTCCATCAGCGCGAACGTATGTCGCCTCTTGATCCAACCGTCTGGTGAAAGGAACAGGGCCGGCATGAGGCACCACAACTTGACTCTCGCAGGAGCGAGAACGGCGTTGCCGAGTCCCTGTCTGAACGGTGCTATTCCATGACGTGGTTGAGAACCCCAAGAACATGAACGTTCAAACGCGCGTGTGCGCCTACTAAATGCGGCTGTACGTTTTTCCTGGTTGCGAGACGTTGCCCTACGTCATCCAAGGAAACGACACCGAGTGGTAGCCCCACACTCAGAATGCTCTAGTCCCATCCGTACCAAGGCCCGGTCCTTGTCGCCTGCAGTTCTCACTCTCATCCGCGCGGCCCGATTACGAAGACATGGGTCCACTTGGACCGCTTTCTCCATTGCGATCCATCTCGGTTGCTGGGCTCCACAGTTGACCGCTGGGAAGCGGAGTGATGCCAGTGCAGCGGCTCTCGCAAAGGCTTCAACCACACAACGAGCGTGGATCACGTGGCGCTTTCGCCCACACGGAAACCGTACCGGGCACCACGTCTCCTCGGGTGCCGCCCAGAAAAGAACGGGAGCGCGTCTCGTCCCCACATCCCCTCCCCGGCTCCCCGAGGGATCTTCCAGCTGGTGCCTCGCCACCGGTATCCTACGCCCACAGTCGTTCTTTGCGGCTCCTCCCCTTCCGCTTCTTTGGCTCTCCGTTTTCCCCTCTCTCCCTCTCCACCACTAGTTCGCGTCACTCTCGTTTCCACTTCTCCTCTTCTCTCGCTACCGCCTTCCTCTCTGCTAGACCCTCTCTGCCAGGCTCGCTCACTCTCCCCCCCCCCTCGACCCTCCCCCGGCCTGCTGACGATAGTGGGGGACTATCCCCGGGCCTGGGATTTCGCCCCGTACTCGTGTTGGGTCCTCTCCCGGCACTGGCCGTTCGTGACCCCCTTCCTGATCCCCTCGGCCGACCTCGCCTACTCCCTGCGAGCGATATTTCCCGCCTCTCGATGCTAGGAGTAGGTACTTCCACCCCAGCTGTTGCCGACGCAACCTCGGACCTTGTCCAGGGGGATGTTCCGCTGGCCTGGTATCCACCCTTCCCGCGTTTTGGTGGCTCTCTGTGGCATCCAGAGCTGCGCGTTCTTGCTAAACCTGTCCCTTCAAAGCCTGGTATCTTTCCAGTACCAGCCCTGTTTCTCTCGGCGAAGCCCTCACCTCCACAGGAAATAAAGGCAGCGCTGTACCTTCCTCTAGCACATTTTGAACCCCGAGGGTCAATCGTGCTAAATGTTGTTCCCACTCGGCGTCGAGGTCCGCCAGATATTCCTGGACTTGCGGCCCAATGTAGAACCTTTGGTTTGTTGAGCCGGCGCAAGGTATCTCATGCTCGGATACCGAATGCGGCGAACAGTACACGGTAACGACCAGCAGCCGCTTCCCATTCCCTCGGGCGGGGGAATCAAGACAAGGTCCTTGAGTCAGGCCCAGGGCACCGCTGAACAGGGAGTACAAGAGAAACGAAGAGGTTGGACTCCTATCTTGTGCAACTACCGTGAGCTCGAATGAGTCGTAAACGCCGGTTGTCAAGTAAGTAGCCGGCCCCGGTCCAGGGACGTCTCGCTGAAGGAGATCGTCGAACTGCATGGTGATCCTCAACGCCGCCTACCTTCCTTCTGGCTCGATTATTGGCAGCCCTCTACACTGGCAAGCTCCGACGGATGGGGAGTTCATCTTCCCGGCGCCCACTCGAAGCCGCACGCCGCAGGACCTCGAGTCTACATGCCCTCGCGCGATGCGGCCCACTCGCTCCAATATGCAGTGGGCGTGCACCGACCCTCCGTCGGGACACAAGACGGGTACCCGCATGTGATAGTCCCCCGACGCCCCTGCCGAGTCGCCCAGAGCCTGACCGCAGTATGTGCACAATGGTTCTGGCTCCTCCCCCCCCTCCTTTCTACATGTTGGTCGTTTTCACCTTGGTTCACCGCCTCCCCCTCGTCCTCCTCCTCCTCCTCCTCCTCCTCCTCCTCCTCTTCCTCCTCCTCCCCCTCCGAAATCGCTGACCGCCAAAATCTCGCCAATTATCCCCGTCGATGGGCACCGCACTCTGTAGCGCCGCCATATCCTTGGGGAATCTTCGGCAGTATTTTCGTGAGGAGAAACGTTCTCCGACGGTGCGACCCATTCCCTTCTCGTATGGATATCCCAAATCTGTCGTCTCCCCTGTCGGAGGCCCCCTGCAAGTTTTCCACGGCGCACTTTGTATGAGCGAACCAACCGGTAAAAGCTAACCTCTGATGGGTTTAAATGTCCCCCCCACACGCTCTGCGCGGCGTTTCCAACTGTGGTTCCGGAGGGGTCGGGCCACGTTATTCTCCGTCCATGCCCTCCTCCCATCCTTCGATTGCACTCCGCGACAAATCTACCGTTACGGTTAGGGTGGTAGACCTTCTGGAGATGAAGAGCTCAGCTACAATGACCCTGGTACCTATGCCTCTCTCCTACACCGTGTCCCCCGATTGGCTGATACCGCGGATCTTTTGAAGAATGGTGGGTAGGTCTACCTCTTGGTGCACCGCATGTACGGCCGGATTTGGGTGCTGACCTGATGTGTAAGTGTGCGTGCCCCGTTGGCCCTTGCTCGGGGAGTTGCGTCTTCAACGAAGCCTAGTGTGCAAGGGCTGCACAAGTCGCATGAGCAGGAGACGCGCACAAACGCGGTCTCCTCCGCCAGCCCGTGACAAATACCTGGTACTGCGTATCACTCGATCTCCCCTCCCGTCCTCTGTGGCCCTGTTAGATGGCCCGCCTCCTCTCCTAGACGACATCGCTCGCCGCACAACCACCATATCCCCGTCACTGTGCTGTCAGAGTGCTCTTGTGTCGCCCTTTTCAACTTTTACGGTCGCTCTGCACGCCGGGCAACGTAGGTTGGCCGTCGGAGGGTAGTGATGCGCGGCAGGTAGAGCTGGTGAGGGAATCTGCCGATATTGGCTATCGCTTCCGCCAGGACCTCTTATGTAGCACAAGCAGCAATATTTCCAGGGTCTCCTGCTGAGGCCACCCACTCTCTTCGGGCGTCGACGACGCTGTCCGTTGTGACGGCTTCGGCGGTTCTGGAGTCGACGCGCTTCCGGACTCATACTATCCAGCGCCCCCGCTGGCGTCCTTGGTGACGGCCTTGGTAGCGGCAACTGCGCCGGTCTGTTCGCTGCCTGCAGTGACGCTTTGAGCGCAAGGACGGCCTCCGGCGTCAAGAGTGCCCCCCCTGTCGATGGGAGGAAAGTCGTCGACAACAGCTACCATGGCATTATCACTGGTGACATCAGGGGTGACCTGACAGGCAGTGGGGTAGTCGGCCGCCGTTGCGACGTCACCGACGGTGGTGGTGCGAGCTTCGACCTTGCTGATGGAGACAGCGGCGGCGGCTGGGACTGCCCCATTGGCGAAGGCTGCCTTGGACGCGACTCGGAAACCCCCGGTCGCGACGTGGGCGGTGTGGTACATGCAGCGGCTGCAGTGGCGTATGTGGGGGCGTGGGAGTCCTTCCTCCGGGAGTGGACTGCGGACCCGCTGGCATAGCGGTCGGGGGCAAGTCTTCGTCTTTTTGCTAACTACGATGGGCGCAAGAAGTCTGACTCCTGGACCGGTTCAGGTATCGTCAGTGGTGGGGGTGGAGGTGTACTCGTCATCAAAGGCTCCATTCTAGTTTCTGCTCTCGACGGCGTGTCCGTTGACGAAAAAACTCCAAAGTTCTGGTGGCGGAGACGTCGTCTCTAACAGCGACAACAAAATCTCCCCGACAGGTACTCTCGACGGCTCCAGTGGGAGGGTAGGCGTCGGAGGCGGCTCCAGCTTCGTTGCAACCGGTGAACTCAAGTCCCTTCGGCTCGGTTGTGGTGGAATCGGTGCCCCTGGCGAGAGTTCCGCCTGGGACAGTACCGGTCCCAACTGTGGTGCAGGCGACGTGCTGTTGCAGAGAAGAGGTGCCGGATGGTTGCCTGTTGGCTTGCTCACCCGTCCTGACGGCAGCTCGGGTGCGTGCCCTCGTTCTGGTGGAGATAGGGCCTCACGTACTTGCTCCCGTCGCGTGCTCATGGCGCGCCGCTCCTTCCCTGTGTAACGATACGACTGGCGACGCTCCCCCGCTCGCCCCTCTTCCTGGCGTGGTGCCATCTTCGACGCGGCTGCGGTCGCCATATGAGTACGATGGAAGTTATTGTATGCTACTGTCGTAGAAAATTCAGATTATAATGGTGCTGTTGCTCCTCTTGGTGCTTCACGATACGGGATATCCAGACCAGCGAAGGGAGAGTCGTGCGAAAATAAACGCTCGAGATCTCCTGAAGTCATAGCTCTACAGCAGCAGCTAGTCGTTGTAGTGGGGAGGCCCCTTTTATCCTGAAGTCATTCCTTGGCGTCATTGGCCCCTTCACGCAAACGAAGAAGGCATTCCTGCAGCTCTTCGTTATCGCCGTATCTCCACGCTTTCGACCTCAGGCATCATACGTCAAAATGGCCACTAAGGTTTAACGAGGTTTCGGCAAGATGCCGCCTTAGCAACTACTGCGAGGGCCGAGGCATACTCCCTGAGGAACAGTGCGGCTTTTGTCCGGTACGATCAACAGTCGACATGCTGTTCGTCGTGCGACGATTACGAGCACTCGGACGAGAGAGAAACATCCCGTTATTCATGTGCTTCATTGCCATGCGTGCGAAGGGCAGTGTCGGACACGCTGTACGCCGATGACGCAGGAATTGTTCCGTAGTCAGCGGAGGGACATGCTAAAATGATTACAGTCATCGTGACTGTCTCCGGAGCAGGAGGCCATCAGGCCTCACGGTCTCGGAGAAGAAGACGGAGACGGTGCTTCTACGAACACGGGACCATATATCCCCTGCTCCGCCGCTCGTGGTCGAAGCAGCTGGTCACAGGTATAGACAGACGAACCAGTTGTTACACCTCGACGGCTTTATCCACGAAAACGCTGACCTCTCGCTCGAAATCAAACGGCGAATCCGTCTCATGCGGGTATGCTTCAAACGGTTCGGACCGGAGTTGTACGATTTGAAGACTGCCCCGCTTAGTCTAAAAGTTCGCATGTTGGATGCCGAGGTGATTAAGATCCTGCTGTACGGATATGTAACGTGGACTCTCAGTGCACAGCACTTCGCCAGACTCCAATCGGTGCACCATGTCATCCTGCGCGTCATTGACTTCCAGCGCCGACAGCGTGGCGACTACACGACATCCTCTAGTACGCGAAGGCTCTCAAGCAGACACGGTGCGAGAGCATCGAAACGACCATCCGTAAACGGCGGCTGTTCTTTGCAAGGGCCTTGGCAGACCGGGCGGACAGCCAAAGACTTGACATAAATCCCTGTTAAAGACCTCAAGGTGTCCCTAGCCACCGAGGGGTCCACAGCATATTCCCCGTTGGTGTTTGGAGTAGAGACCGCGATGTGGACCGTTGCAGTAAAAAAGGCGGGCAAGTGGTACAGGGGGGGGTCCTCGAAACAGCCGAACGGTTCATGGTCAGGTGACACAAAGATGAGGCGGAACTGAGTAGGCAGCGCCACACAACCGTTGTGGGTGGTGCACGAGGGAATGGGAACGGGGGGGCACCAGTCGTAAGGAAACCACGGTTGACGGAAGCAGGAAGGAGACAGCCGACAGGGTAGCAAGGTACCAGGCCGACTAGCAGGTAGAACCCGTCTAGGCTACACGTACCGCGCACCTCTGTGACTGCTTCGAATGCGACGTTGCTGTGTTTCGGTTTCCTTTCCCTTTATTTTACCTCTCGTTCTTATCCCTGTGACATGAAAGAAGTACTGCCTGGCTTGGTGGATGGCGAGCCTGTTTTTTTTCTCGGTATTTTTCCTTGGTGGTTCTTCCTGGATTGGTGTATTGCCCGTCGCAGCCCCCCCAGGGGGACACGCCAGCGATGCTACAAAACCCCGCGCACTAAAGCATGTTGTTGTAATGCAAGTAAGCAGAGCAGACAATTCAATGCCATATACAACATGCACACGACCTACCCTGATAATAGCGATCCAGATGCGTTAGAAGAGGGAAAGGAAAAAAACTAAAGAAAAGAAAAGAAAAGAACACGCGGAAAAAAAAAGAAAAAACAAACAAACAAGCAAACAAACAAACAATTGGAACAAACACACAACAAACGAACAAATAAACAAACAAAATAAAGAAGAAAAGAAAAAGAAAGCGCCGTGCGCCCCCCGGAGAGGATGTGACAACAACAATACCTGGTATACTATAACAAGCAAAAACAAAACAAAAAACATGAACAAAAGAAGACTGAGCACGGAAGGAAAGTACAGGTAACCGAAGCACAACAAAAGCACCCTCCAGGCAGCCGACGCAGTTTTTTGTACCGGTACGAGTAGTACACACAGGTTCTACCAACTAGCTACCAGGTATATAGATGTAGTCGACCTGGTACCTTGCTACCCTGTCTGCCGTCTCCTTCCAGCTTTCATCACCCGCAGTTTCCCTGCGATCCCCCCCGCCCCCATTCCCTTGGGCACCACCCATACAACGGATGTGTGGCGCTTCCTACCCAATTCCGCCTCATCTTCGTGCCAAACACGAAAGACAAAGACAAAGAAAGCGAGGAGGAAATAACCAAAACAAAAATGCATATCATTCGTAACTACTAAAGGGTAACGACACGAGCAAATAAATAGCGAAAAACTTGCTTTTTTGGCTAAACAGATGAAAGCAAACAAAAAACGGATGAAGGCAAAAACAAACCACAACAAAATGTGTAGTACAGTATTATTAATAGTATTATTTATGTGTCGTGGTGTTGACGCGTGCTACGGTAGAGGTAGCACTTTTTGGCTGAATCGTTTTCTGAACGATCGGGCTCCTTAACCCAAATTCGTCGGAATTTTATTTTTGTGGCGAAATATGTTTCAGAGTATACTTCGGTCATGATATTTCTTATCCGGCAGCACTTTTATTTTCCTCCAAAATCATTTTTTCGGTGAGGTATGGCGCCCCTTAAGTGAGGAGCTCAGAAAAAACATGGTGCGCCTCTATCGTAGCATGCGTCTGTTGTGACCACAGAATTCTGAACTTGTATCTATCTACTGCTGTAGGATGACAGATGAATCGCCGCGGACACTGACTGGGTCTGCCGGATGCCGACGGGTAGAAAGAACACACACATATCTATATTATTAAATGCTGCTATTCTGTCTGTCCGTCTGTCTGTCTGTAATTGAGCAGCGCTATCCAGAGCGGTTCAGCCCCGCCTTGCCCCATGGGTAGGGAGGCTGGGTGCCACAACCCGCAGAACACTGGGTCCCACGCCGCGCCGAGCCGTGACCGTGGCGCAATCCCGATGCAGTTCTGGCAGCAATCTAGCCAGCCTACCTGCTGACTTACACAAAATTTGAATTACTATTCTGGAAGCTGATTGGTTGCCCAAATCCATGCCAGTGGCTGCTGGCTCTTTCTAGAACATCGACTTTGAAAAGAGGCACAGAGGTTCCGCCAAACCCGGGGAGGACAGGATCCCATCCCCGGATTAGAAATCCCTCCATATCTCTACAACTCAGACCGACCGGGGACAAAAACGCGTTTTCCCGGGTCGACACTGCCCCGCACGGTATGGAAACCACACCCCCATCAGTTGGTCACTGATTGGCTGAGGCTCAGGGGGCCAGCGGCACCCGGGGACGATAAATTCCCATCCCCGGATCATTATTCCTTCCATACATCTACAACTCCAACGACCCAGGGACGCAAACGGACATCCCCCGGGTCGATACCGCCCCGCAAGGTGTGGAAACCCCAATACCACGGGCGAATGTACGGTTGCCTGGCCCTCACAGAGCCAGCGTGC
The DNA here is from genome assembly GCA_008828725.1 of Saccharina japonica. Classification (NCBI taxonomy): domain Eukaryota; class Phaeophyceae; order Laminariales; family Laminariaceae; genus Saccharina; species Saccharina japonica. The sequence continues at coordinate 107,635 of MEHQ01003248.1, forward strand.
GGCGAGAGTTGCCCCTCGGGGCAACGTCGAAGTCCCGCCGCACCCGGGGATGATAGCTTCCCATCCCCGGGTCATGAATCCTTCCATACATCTACAACTCCAACAACCCGGGGACGAAAACGGACATCCCCCGGGTCGATACCGCCCCGCAAGGTGTGGAAACCCCACCACCACTATTGATTGCTGATTTGGCTGAGGCGCTGGAGTTCATAGAGCCAGCACGCAGCGAGGGTTGCCCCTTGGGGCAACAGTGGGGTCCCGCCGCACCCGGGGATGATATGGTCACATCCCCGGGTCAGAAATCCTTCCATTCATCTACAACTCCAACGACGCGCGGACGCAAAGACATCCCCTGGTTCGTTACCGCCTCACAAGGTAGGTGTGGAAACCCCGATACCACGGAACATTTTCGGTTGCCTGGCCCTCATAGAGCCAGCGTGCGGCGAGAGTTGCCCCTCGGGTCAACATCGAAGTCCCGCCGCACCCGGAGATGATAACTTCCTATCCCCGGGTCATAAATCCTTCCATACATTTACAACTCCAACAACCCGGGGACGAAAACGGACATCCCCCGGATCGATACCGCCCCGCAAGGTGTGGAAACCCCACCACCACTGGCTGATTGCTGATTTCGCTGGGGCGCTGGAGTTCGTAGAGCTGAGCACGCAGCGAGGGTTGCCCCTCGGGGCAACAGCGAGGTCCCGCCGCACCTGGGGATGATATTATCACATCCCCGGGTCAGAAATTCTTCCATACATCTACAACTCCAACGACCTGCGGACGCAAACGGAGAGGGGTGGACAAAGGGTGATAATAGTGGATCTTCAGAATGGGGGTTTTGTCTTGGTAGTAGTAATGTTGACCCTCAGACCGAACCCTAACCCTAACCCTAACCCGAACCCTATGCCAGTGGTCAGTGCTTGCTTGGCAAATCAGAGTGCCTAATTAGCTACCTTAGGAAGATCCACTAACAGTGTTTGTCCACTGCTGCAAACGGACATCCCCCGGTTCGATACCGCCTCACAAGGTGTGGAAACCCCAATACGACGTAATATTTTCGGTTGCCTGGCCCTCATAGAGCCAGCGTGCGGCGAGAGTTGCCCCTCGGGGCAACATCGAATCCAACAACCCGGGGACGAAAATGATATCCCCGGGCTCGATACCGCCCTGCAAACCCTACCACCATTGGCTGATCGATGATTTGGCTGAGGCGCTGGAGCCGAGAGATCCAGCACCCAGCGAGGGTTACCCCTCGGGGCAACGGCGAGGTCCCGCCGCTCCAGGGGATGATATGATCCCACCCCCGGGTCACATACATTTACAACTCCAACGACCCGGGGACGAAGCAGACACCCCCCGGGTCGATACCGCCCCACAAGGTGTGGAAAACCCAACCCCACGGGCTAATTTTCGGTTGCCTGGCCCTCATAGAGTCAACGTGCGGCGAGAGTTGCCCCCCGGGGGAACGTCGAAGCCCCATCGCACCCGGGGATGATACCTTCCCATCCCCGGTTCAGAAATCCTTCCATATATCAACAACTCCAACAACCCGGGGACGAAAACGGACATCCCCGGGGTCGATACCGCCCCAGAAGGTGTGGCAACCCCAACCCCACGGGCTGATTTACGGTTGGCCGTCTCCCATGGAGCCAGCGCGCGGCGCGAGTTGCCCCTCGGGGCAACGGCGAGGTCCCACCGAACCCGGGGATGATATCGTCGCATCCCCGGATCAGAAATCCTTGCGGAGAATTACAACTCCAATCAACCGGGGACGAAAACAGACACCCCCTGGGTCGATACCGCCCCGCATGATGGTTATTATTTTCCGGTTCAGAGTGGTGAATCACAGCACACTGTTAATGCGAGTACTATGGGCAACGCAAAGCTAGCGCCACGGGCGGAGCCGTGGCCGCACCGCTAGTAATTGTAATTTACCTTCCGGCCAGGGGAGCGCAGGGATTCAGATATCATACACCTATAACCCCCCCCCCGAGGGCTCCAAAAAATATGTTTTTGCACGTTTTTTTTTGTGTATCAACAGCAGTTCGGGCCCTCAAACAGTGAATACGTACGTAAGACGTTGTGGATTATTTTCTGTGATATTATTACTACTGTTACACGACACTACCACGAAAATATGTACGAATATCCTCACGAATATCAACGGGAACGCATCGGTGAAGATTTATTTTTATTTTGTAGTCAGAGCGGCGGTAGTTCCGCAAGATGGGGGCAAGCAATTTTTGTTTGGTCATTTATTATTTAGATTACTTGATTTTGAGTTGGTAGGGCGAGTGGGGCAACAGAACATAATAAGTTTCAGGATTTCAAACGTAAAAATCAGGGTGGTAGTATGTTTTCCTTTTTGGTGGCCATACGACGGCGACATTGATTGCTTGACCCGGAATATTCCGGCCCAGCACCCTTTTTAACTTATTGGTCTTGGTTGACATTAGAAGTGGTTCAGAAAAAAACGTAAACAAGGCCTAATTTGGCCTACTTTGGGTTAAGTTTGGGCCTCTTTTTGACCTAAATTGCTTATTTTCCTACGACGTACATCATTTTATTTTGCGTCATGGTTTTTAGGAAACAAATGGGAAACAGAAATCGGCTTTGTTTTGTTCACATGGAATTATTATTAAAAAAAAAAAAGTGCTACGAGCATATCCACACTTAATCCATAGCACATATCATACATATACATAATATGAAACACATACATATTATACATATGAAACACACCCGATATAGACTGCCACTTTCTCCTGTAAACTCTACCACCACTACTACTGTACTTTAACCCCGTACTTCCTCTCCACAAACTCCAGATTTCCTTTCCTTCGTTCAATCTTCCACATACATACGAGTATAAATACGTGCGGTTGTTCTTCACGGCTGCTGTTGTTTTCAAATAAAATTAGTAAAGTGCGTGTCTTCTTCTTCTTCTTCTTATTTTCTTTTTTCGTGCGTGAGTCGAGATCTAACGAAGTTGCCGTAAAATCCCTCAAAACAAAAAGGCAAAACAAAAACCAGCCCTCACTCAGTTTTTTCACACGAAGAACCACCATCATCATCATGATGATCATGCCAAATTTCAATTTTGTTTCTCAACAACTGGTGGCGCAAAAAGTTTCGAAGCCAAAATGTTTCGCCTGTCGCTATAAACCATCAGCTCGTCGTGCTTGACGCTGGCCTTCCCTACACAAGGTATTCCAGATTAACTTGTTGACCTTCCCCCTTGGGGCAATATCACTGAAAGTCGCTCGCCGCCCGCATCGAGCAGCTCATATAACTCTCCAAGCACAATGCTGACAATTCTCGTTTCTCGTCGAGTACGGGCCAAAGGGCCATCCTCTTTCTTTTTTTTTTTCCAATTTCCACTGGCGGTAAATTTCCCAGAAAAATCCATGCAAGGCTCGAAGTTTTCCGACACCACATAAAAACGCTAATTTCCGGAAGAGAAAACCTTTTTCCGCCTTCGGGCTTAGGGTTGCCACTCTCTGTGGAGACACACGGCATTAGAGCGGCCTCGTTCGAACTCTAGCCCTGCTGTTGTTAGCTCTCCTTGGAGCCGAGAGGACGGCACAAGCATGTCGACAAGTATCACGTCGGGCGATGCCCGACTGCAGATGAAGAAGATATTCATTTCCAGGGTGAGCAGGCGGCTGTCGGAGTTTTCGAGTTTTCGAAGGGGTTGCCTTCTGTTTGCTCGTAGATCATACCTCTGGTTCCTGGAACCTGGTTCGTACCAGGTGCTGTACGCCGTTCGACCACGAATGAGCACCGCTTTGCAGCGTCTCGGTAACCCTGGCAGGGTGAAGCGCATTGCGTGGCTCGCGCGTGGATTCAAGTTTCGCGGTGAGCCCGTGCTTCGTGTGCAAACGCTACATAAAACGTCAAGTGTGGCCAGGGGGTCATCGTGACGCACCTACACTGCTCTGTGTACCTGGTATCATAGGCTTTAGAGTGTACGTAAGGTTTCGCCGCCGTGAGGTGTGTCTCCCGCTCCTGCCTGCCTCCCCGTGTCTGCTGGCTGCTGTCTGATGTATTATGTCTGCTGCCTGCTGTTGCTGTTGTTTGTATTTGTATTCATGTGGTACCGACGATATCTCCACAAATTTGGCGCCGAGACTTGGCCGAGAGTATAGTAAACGCGGCTTTCAATACGTGCCTGTGGTACTGCTGCTGTAGGTTTTTTGCCAGGAGACAGGAGACTTGCAGGTCCGAAGGTCATGATGGTTGCGGTATACCATTACGAGTACCAGTACTTACACCTGCTCACCCAAGGCTCACCCAAGGCTCACCCCTGTTTTGCTTGTAGAATAGAGTGGGTGCTGGTCTGTATTGCGCTGAGCTGTTGTACTCTGCATATGATTTGTGGAGGACGCAAGTTATGCGGACCACAGGCAATCACGATGACGGTGACGAAAAACGTGGATGGCACTGACTGCTGCTGTGTGCACGAGTCGTGTAGGAGCAGCAACCACTGGTGCTGTACCAGGTACCAGGTACCGGTACGCTTCAGTGTTTATTTTTGTACGAGTAGGCTACGCATGTACGCCGTAGTCTGTTGCGGACAGGTCTCTCTCTACGGCTACGACTACGAGTACGTGCGTTCAGCCAGTGTACCAGGTACCTGGTGTGATACGTATGATAACGTACATGTGTACCAGGTTCTCGTGTTATTTCAATACAGCACGTATAAACAATAGAAATGCTTGGTATGTATGTGCCCTGTGCACCTGTGCCCCCTTCGATCCTTCTATTGACCTTTGCCTTCGCCCACCGCTGCTGCCTGCCCCTGCTCGCCTCGCGCAGTTCGACAAGCAAATCGACAAAAATAGCTTCGCCAACAACGACGATCCTGTGAGTGATACCATGATACATACAGCAGTAGTACCAACATATCGTCATACTGCTGTGCCTGTACTCGTCGCGTTTAATACTGTTGTTGTATATCGTATACGTACTCGTATTATATTCGTATCAGCATAAATACCTGGTACTACAAGAGCGGCGACAACGGGAGGGGGGGGGGGGGGGGGGGGGGGGGGGGGGGGGGGGGTGAACTCATGTCGTGCACGGCCGTAGTCGTATGGTCGTAGACCCTAGCACCCCTATATACAATGCCGGGACGGAGCACGTTGGGTTTTCACCAAACAGGCAGACATTGCTTGCACCATGCGCGAAGCGCCGTGAGGTATTGGGCGAGTCGCATGAAGGGTGAGCTGCATCCTGGTAAGAACCGCCTGCGAGGTGGACTTGCATATGGGCGAGAGCCTCCAATGAATTGGTTTAATTGCTGGTGTAGCCACTTCCAGAGACCAATCAGAGACAGCCGTACTGATACAGCTGTCGACGAATGCAGAAACAAAAAGTGGCAAGGTGTCGGTTCGACTATTAATAATCCTTGAATTATATTATCAATACTATTAGTACATATAATATTATACGAAGTAGTATTATGGGTTAATGTGAAGACAACACACACGCATATGCAGCAGTAGCAGTGCCATCTTTACGCACATACAATACGAGATACCTGGTATCTGGTACATACGAGTACCTACCGCCGGTACCGGTTCCCGGTTCGCGAACGGTTCTCAAACCCGTGCGTATACTACGACGTACAGTAAAGTATGTATATTGAATATACGGGCGCGTACATAAGTACCGGTATGTTGCACGTATCATATATACGAAGTTGTTCTCATAATCAAAGGCGTCGGTTGACAGTTGACAGACTTTGAACCCCTTGGCAGCTTGGCAGACAACCATCCACCAAACACCTTGACAAACAGCCTTGACAAGAAAAAGCAGGGGACATGTAAAAAAATCCCCGTTTTTCAAAAACGTGTCACGTACAAAATCGCTGAAAAATTTAATGTTTTTCATTTCTCACTTGTTCTTGTACACAACACTGCAGGTCTTTTTGTCTTTTTTGTTGAAAAACGAGAGGTTTCCACATGAGTTCTGGAGATTATTATACCAGGGATAGGGGATGTTTTGGCTTGACAACGCCAGAGACCTTGATAGACAACCTTGACGCTTGACAAACTTGACACTTGATCGTCAACCGCCATATTTGCTAATAGTATGCTTTGAACGTTTTGGCAACAGCACCTCAATAGAAACGCCTCCATACTCACTCGTACATATCAGGTACATACCATCAGATAGATTGACTTCCTCGTTTTTTCAACATATTTTATTGCCGTTGTCATAATATTCGAGTATGATATTATAGCAGCCAAGCTTTCAAGTGCAGGTTGGGGTGGTATTCGGTACGACATGTGTACAAGCTGAGACAGACAGACCATCATCAGCAAGGAGATGGGGATTCTCCGCCGCTACGTTCCCTATTCTACACTGCTCATAAACCTGGCATTATGAGTACTCGTAGTGTGGGTGTATGGACTAAGGACCGTTGGAATATTGATTCGACGAATTGTGTCAGCCTTTTTCATTTCTGAATGATGAGTGATGCCCTGCATGTCGTCGGTTGTCGGAAGGCAAATGAAATAATCTGAACATCCAAACTTAATTTATTTACGTACGTACCAGGTATTTGTTTATTTTTAATCGCCCGACGGATTGAGGCCCCTTCGCCGGTCTTTAACCTTAACCTACAAATCGTACCAAGTAAAGTACCAAATATTCTTCGACGTGTAATGATTTATCGCTGGTTTTACCTGTTTTTGGGTGTTTTTTTAACATAATCACGAGGAGGCGTCGATCCAACCCAACCCTAACCCCAACCATAGTGCAGGCTAAGGCCCGACCCGAGCGCGGCTTCGCCGCGCGTTTTGGGCAATCTGAAAAAAAAAACTGTGCGGACCACCACAAAAACCGTAATATATTTGGTACTTTATCTGGTACGGTCTGTGGGTCAAGAACACGGTAAAGTCTACTGGACGGATTGATGAAAATGTAAACGTAAGGCTTGAAATACGATACACGTGTCTACCAGGTATTATATACTCACGTAGTGTGATACTTTAGAAACTGTGCTCACGGCAATTTGTTACACGTTTACGACAAGTCGATTTTGAGTAGTCGCTACCGAAAAGAGCCCTCAAAATCGGGGTATCGTTACCGGTTTGGAAAAGTTCGCCGCTGATTCCACTGCAATCGCTGACGGGGGTTTGCATGCGCGGTTTTTGGCGTGTTGGCAGGTCGATACCGCCGCGGCGGTGGCCCTTCAACGGGTATGGCGCCAGCGAATGGCGTATTTCTACGTCAAAGAGCTCAAGCAGGTGAGGGGCACGACCGGCATGCGGCATGCTGTGTTGTGCAGTTGCTGCTGTATGGCGGTGCTTGTGGGTTGGCGTTTGGTGGCTGCTGTTGGCGCCCATCCGCTGTTCTTGGGCTCGCTCTCGTTGTTCGAAGACCACACTGTAGTGTAGTGTACGGCGCATGCTGTCATGTTTGTCGGGCACGGCATGCATGGTATACCCATATACCCGCAGGAAGGCCGGCACTGGTACCAGTAGCCGTAAATCTGCCCGCGCAGGCAAACTTCTCAGACGTGCCCGCACAAAACGATGCTGTTTCTAATGAGGTAGGGTTTTGTCACGAAGCTGTAAGGCATTCGTTCCCGACGGTGAGCTTATTTTTGGCTTCGGCGAACGGCGGCCACCACCCCGACCCGGAACTCTAGCCCTAACCCTAACCCTAACGAGAGGCATGCCCGGTTGGCGTGCCACCTGGTCGTTGTGCTTGGAAAGGCTTTATTTTCAGTGCGGGCACATCTCAGGAAGTTCGCCTGTGAGCGGGCAGATTTACGCGAGCCCCACTGGTACTGGTACTGTGTTTGTACTGAAGGCCGCCGCTTGTAGCCTACCAAGCTGTCGGTGCAAAAGCATGGATTTTACCGTACTTCTCTTGCTAAATTTATTTTGCGTGTTGAGAGCCCCAGGCCCCCTGGGTCAGTATCAGTGTCTCATTCATACGGAGGCCTTCTACTCTCCCCCCATCGACGCCAGCAAGCAATCCGCCGTCGGAGAGGCAGGGCGATATCCCGGGGGGGGCAGCCGTTGGTGCCGATGTCATGAGTGTTCACCGCCTTAATGACGAGAGCAATAACGAGGGAGTGCCCCTCTCGCATAACGCTGAGGCCTGTGATCAGCTGGCGACCAGGGAACTGCTCGGGAAGAGGAGCGGTGAGACGTACGTTGACGTGTAGGCCGGCATCGTCGTCCTTGAGCATGCTGTACCGGCCACCGTCGACCCCAGACCAACCAATCTATCCAAGATTGGTTGGCCTGGGGTCGACGGTGATTGGTTATGCACAGCATGCTTAAGGACGACGATGCCGGTCTACACGTCAACGTACGTGTCACCGCTCCTCTTCCCGAGCAGCTCCCTGGTCGCCAGCTATTCACGGGCCTCAACGTGATGCCAGAGCGGCACTCTCGAGACTCGCGTTGTTGAGGTGGAGAACCCTTACGACATCGACACCAACGGCTGTCCCCCCGGGATATCGCGCAGCCTCTCCGACGTTGGATTGCTTGACGACGTCGATGAGGCGGGGGTAGAAGGCCCCCTTCGCTTCTTTCGTCTGGTATTGTGTAGGCGACTTCTCACCTCGAGCTTGCGTGTCGCGCTATGTATTTTGGCGGGCAGTAAATCCTTCACTTAAGTTCGCCTCTGGTCCACGCCATGGGGCCCCCTGTCTGCCGCAGTTCCAGGCGTTATTTGTCGTATATGTCGCTTGCGCGCCTTTCCCGTTGTTGCCTCGGTGGGCTCAACACAAACGTCTGGGCAGACACCACACACAATGGCGGGCTGCAGGTCTGCCGCCCATTCAAGTCGTTGGGCTTTGTCCTGTATGGGTAGTTTCTCGCCGTAGAGGCGTCCAGATTATGCGAGTGAACGACAGCCCAGACGCCAGTAGCAAACAGCTACGAACATACACTGTAATATGGTATGTCTCATCGCGAAAAGCATGATGAGTGCAGAGCGAGCCTGTTGGTCATGGCACGGGACGTCGGGAGGTTGGGGTTCCCTTAAGGGGGGCATTAAGACGTAATCCGAACCCACGTGTTAGTAGAGACCAGGACCTAATACGGTTTGTAAACATAAGGAGAGACATGTTTTTTGCCCCCATCGTGGGTTGTGATTACTGCATACAACATATGCCCACCCGGAAATAATAGTGCTTGTACCCTGTTGTGTTGAGCAAACGCTAACCCTCGCCAACGAATGTCGGAACGCCTTGCAGGAGAAACTGTGCCACAACCAGCGAGAAGAAATGCGTGCGGGTTTGCACGTGGAATGCGAGGCGTGCGCGTCCGCGGGGAAAAAGTCTGCAGACGTCGAGGCCCGGAACCGAAAGAGGGTACGTACGTGTTCGTGTTGCTTTGGAATAGATGGACAGGTATATATTGATTAAAACACGTCGTTACCCCATCACCCTATACCATTTATATTTATATATATATAGTGTGTGGGCAAGTGGTGGACCCGTTCACCAGGGGAGCGGTACGAAGTTAAGTATATTCCAGGGCTCTTCCCGGATCACGACCTCATAAAACCCGCGGGTTGGGTCAGGAAGTGTTTGAACTCTCATGGATCGGGTCGGGTCAGGTCGGGTCGGGAGGTTTTCAAACTCTCACTGATCGTGTCGGGCCACCCTTACTCGAACCGACTTGACCTGGCCCGCGTGGTTGACCCGACCCTTGAACCGCCCTGGTGTTTTCCTGTCCCCCCCGAGATTGGACTGCTTTGGGGGGGGAGCTCTCTTGGCCACGGTATTTGTTAATGTTACTATTAATAGTCGGCTGGCCCGTGTTTATCCCTTGGCGGCCACACGCGCTACAAGACATTATAACGCGCGCATTCGCATTTTCTAGAACGCGGTACTTGTCTTGTCGTATGCATTATGTTATGTGCGTAATACGGTACAGATTTGTGTGTCGCTCCGTCGTTGAACACTTCTGATACGCTGCTACATCGGGACTCTCTAAATGTCTCACAATGATTGATGGCCATGATTATGACCGGCATACCGTATCGTACCATACCGTGCCATAGCATACCATGCCATACCGTACCATGTCAAGCGGTAATATACTATGCCATACGGTACCATACCATACCATACCATACCATACCATACCATACCATACCATACCGTGCTATACCATACCATATCGTACCCGGCCAACCCTGCAGCTGTACTGCTGTGCTAGTGTAGTGGTGTGCTAGTGTAGTGCTGTGCCTTGGTTTGCTTAATGCACCGTACTGCAGTGGTCCCTCCGCTGGCCGGCTTGGGTGAAGCTAGGCTTTCCGCTAGGCTCTCTTCCGCGCGGTAGGGGCGTCCTGATATTGTGTTATGTTCCGCGTTTACCGCCGTCTGCAAGCCAAAAACGAGCCGCGCTTGCCCAACTTCAACTATTGAATAGAAAACCATGAGCACAAATCTCCGAAAACAGAGGAATTGATAGGTATCGAACGGTAGAATGCCAGCAGATCACTGCATGTATGTACGAGGATACGTATATACCTTACGGCGATTCCTTCCCAATACGGGGGGCATAGTAATACATAGTATTACATAGTAATAGATAGTAACACATAGTAATACATAGTAATCAGAACCTGGGATGGACCCACAATGTATGTATTCCGGTATGTTTACACACCCCAGTTGGTTGTGCTCACTATGTTGACCCGTATTGCCAGCATTACCGGCAATACCTTTAGTCGACGGTGCGTGCCGCCGCTACGACACACGGACGTTTTCGGTTACCTTTCAGTTACCTTTCGGTTGCCTTTCGGATTGCCGTTTTTGTTTGTTTTTTTTGCCAGGCGTACAAGGATACAGATCTGCTGCTCTTCACGGGCATCGCAAGAGTGCAGGTAATACCTGCTTGTGTGGGAGATATGTATGCAAGTTGTACTGCTTGCTGTGGTACAGTGTACCGCACTGGTTTGTGTTCGTTCTGCAATGTATGTCCTCGTCTGCACTACTGCTGTGTACAGCAGTGCTGTGTTGTACAAACAGTATACACTTCCTGCAATGCACTGGTACTGCACACTACTGTTGGACGGTACGACAGTGGGTACTGTTGTACGGTACTCTGTTGTACTGCAGTAACTGTTCTTGCAACCCACTGCCCTCCGCAAGACGGCAACCATGGACAGTACAGTATTGTATCATATCATACCAGGTACTGCTGTAGGGAAGGCGCGCAAGCCATGGGCACCGCCCTTTGCAAGACGCACCTGGCGCAGCGCAGAACTAACTGCCTATTGACCGTCTTGGGGCTTGAGAGGGGGGAACGAAAATTTACGGTTACAGCAGTAGTAGTAACGGCCACTGCGTGATTGGGGGGGGTGATATGATACAATGGTTGGTGCCCGAGTTACAATGGTTGATGCAATGCAAGGAGTTCGTACGACACGGGCGCAACGTGTTCCTACCCTATCTTATACTGCTGGGCGCTCACGCTATGTACTCGTAGACCTGCGTAGACTGTTGATGTCGATAGCACCAACGCAAAGGTGTCGTTGTTTTGATGGCGATCCGACGCGAGCATATTTTGGCTGGAATCCTTTCTGCACGACCTATTAAAGGCTAGTAAAGGCTATTAAAGGCTATTAAAGGCTCCTTAACCCATTCAGAACTGCAAAAAACGTCCCACACTAATTCCAAGTAATGTGTCCCCGAATTTGTGAGACCAGTTCTCAAGGGGTTAACCCAAAAAATCGTCGGAATTTAATTTTTTGTGTCGCACTATTTTTTCGTTTTATACTTGAGGCCACGAACATTTTTCATCGGGTACGTATAATAGCACTTTTTGTCTTCGTCCAAAAACAGTGTTTTGACTACTGCAGATATAGAGCGCCTCAAGGGACCAATCACCCTCAGAAAAAATACAGTGCACCTTTACCGTAGCATGCGTCATCCCTTGTATCCGTTCGATCCCGTAAAAAGGGGTCCCAAATGGGGTACCTTATATCCGTTCAATCCCTAAAAAAGGGGTTCGAAAAGGGGTACGCCTGTACCTGTAATAGAAACCCGCCCCCGTGTAGGCCGAATGATGCCTGATGTATGGTACCTACCTGCCTGTTATGTTTTTTGCTGTTCGTAAAACACGGGTTCACGGTATGTTTTTGGTTCCGTGCTGGTATGCTTTTCTTGTTTTTTTTTCTTTTGTTTTTGAAGATGAGCGACAGGGGCGACAACTGGAACGAGCGATGGCAGTATGCGATCAGCCTCCCGAACAACACCGAGATGGACAAGGGGCACAGGTGACCTTTTCACCCTACTATAAGGAGCAAGGCCACCTTGTAGGGGCGGTGCCTTATTATTCTGAGGTCCTCACATGAGGAGCTCAATATCTCACCCACCCGAAACATGCCTCCGATTTTTTTTTCTCACGCATCCCGAACCAGTTTTTAATGCATTATCAGAATCCCTAAGCCAAACCTACTGCTGTACGTAGTAAAAATACCCAACAAATGGAGAGTTCCTGACTTAAGGAGCTCGACCGGCCGGAAAATGATTATGAGACATAAAAGGGCAAGAGAGACCCTACCGTGGGATTACTCCCGCCCTTGTCCCTCACCCTCGAATGAAATGCCTCACTGCTGTGCCGCGGAGCTTCCCCCGCGCAAACTGTATCCGGTTCGCCTGACCTTTTTTATCTGGCCCGTCAGACTCAACAGAACCTCACATAATATCCCTGGAATATTCCCGGAATATTATGTGGTACTTTTTGTGCAACGCCATGCGCTGGCTTTGACACGCCGATGCTGAAGGGTTGGGTTGGCTTTGGTTGGGTTAACTTGGACACGATAATATACTGCCAATTGGGTTGGATTGTGTTGGGTTTGTACTACTTTACCTGCGTGTGTTGTGGTGTGTGCAAGAAATGCACCGCTGGGGTTTCTCTCGTAGGATATATACTCGTCGGTCAAGTGTTTCCGTCGGTACCGTCGCTGTACTGTCGTTCAAAGGTTCGGGCGGGTGCTGAACTTCGCTACGCTGCGCTTCTGATGTTGGTATATAAACTGCACTACGTACCTGCACTGCGGTCTGCATGTTCTGATAGTATTGTGCTGCGCTGTACTGCACACTCTGTAGCCCTAACACCCCGTGCTGCAGCTTCCGACTCGCAAGTACTGCTGGGGTTTCCGCGATTCCCGTCTGCCGACCCAGCCCACACAAGCGTTTGCAGTCGTGGATGTCTTGTTGCTGCTGCATACATGTCATATATTTGACATCATTGATAGTAGTATGTAGGCGTTTTTGCGGAGATGTTCGGTCGGATCGCCCTTTGACCCCTATTATGATAAGCCACTTGAGTATGTACCGAAATATAACAACCTTTTTGGATTCAATACTTTCCCTTTTAAATGGCCCTTACATGTCGATACAGAGTTTGGTAACGAGCACTATGAAAGATGCAACGAATGCTTGTATTTTTGATGCAGAGTAAGTAGTACAGCGCTATGTACCATGCCAATGGCACCCTTGTATTTTCGATACAGAGTGGTGCAGCACTATTAGAACTACTGTAGCAGGCACTGCTGTGAGGTATTGACGCGTGCTATGTGCGATAGAGGTATACCTTTTTTTGGCTGAAACGTTTTCTGAATGATCTATTAAAGGCTCGTTAACCCCAAAAATTGTCCGGATCGTCGTATTGTTTTTTGCTTTTTGTGTCGCAAAATGTTTCATTTTTTTGCTTAGGGCCCATATTAACGAGTATAAAAATAAATTCAATTTGGAAAAATAAAAATTCAAATTCGCTTTTCATTGGTCCACACACGCACCAGCACCAAATATTATACCCCAAGATCCTAATCTTTGGTGCTGGCGCGTGTGTTGACCAATGAAAAGCGGATTTGAATTTTTATTTTTCCAAATTGTTTTTTTTTTCTTCGTTAAAACGGGCCCTGCCTTAGGCCATGGGATTGGTGATTGGGTATGACAGCACTTTCAGTGTTTCCCTCTCCGACGTTGCGGTTGCCCTCGCTAATTCCCCGACTCGCCGCCCAGCGGTGAACTCGAGAAATCACGAATTATCTGGTCCAGCGAGCGACCGCTGTCCAGTTGTAAACAACAGCCCTGTCTGTTCGCGTGTTCTACCAGTCTGCCAGCACCGTTCCGTGCGGTATCCACTTGGTATTTCCACAAGCACGATAAACCAAACAATGCCAGCTGCTGCTGTGAAGTGTGCTACTTACTTCTTACTCGGCCAAGAATATGAACCATAACGCCAACTTCTCTCTACAACAACAAACTACATTTATTTTAATAAGCTTTCTCTTTTTGGGTGAGTTACAGAGCTCCTCAATTGATCACCCTCAGAAAAAAAACATGGTTCCACACTACCCGGAGAGTTTACTCTTCGGGTGGCTATCCCCACCGCACCGGGCCCCTTCGGGGGTCAGGTCGGGTCAACATACTCAAGTCTCCGGAGTAGTAGGCAGCAAGGCAGCAAGGGCTGATACTTCCGAGGGGGCATGGAGTGAATTGACACACGACACGCAGTGAGACGTGGAAGTGTGGAGGGCGTAACCTTTATTTTTGCCCATCCGCCGGAGGATTAAAAAAAAAAAAAAAAAAAAAGTATACCTCTACCGTAGCATGCGTCTATTGGTTCTTTGTTCTCTTACGTTTGTTTCAACCCGTTCCCTGGATGCCCCCTTTCCCCCGTGTCATCGATACGCAGGAGGATGAGTCTCGACGCCGTGTACGCCGATTTTGTCCACACGGCTGTGACGTACGGGAGGACGATCATCTCCGAGTACTTCCTACACGAGTACATGAAGAGCGTCAGGTCAGCCCCTCCCCCGCGGCGGCCGCTGGCCTAGCCGTGTCCGGTTGCCGTTGCTGTGTTTTCTTGCGGCCTTGTTTTCCTAGAGAGCACGAGGCGTTCGAGATGAGCTCCGCCAGTCCTCCTGTGAGGTAGACTCCGGTATTGGTTATCTCTACTTTCGGCCGCTTTCTGCTGGGGCCACCTCGTGGTGGGAAGGGGCGCTGGGGACTTGGTAGGTCGTGGTGAATGGTGGTGGTGGTGGTACATTGGATTTTCCCAGGGCCCTTCACGAGTCACGACCCGACCGGCCGACCCGCGGATCGGGTCAAAAGGTCTTCAAAATAGCATGAGTCGGGTCGGGTCGGGTCAAGAGGTTTTCAAACTATCACGGGTCGGTCCAGGTCACCCTGAGCCGACCCGGCCCGACCCGACCCGCAAGAGGTTTGACCTGACCCACGAACAGCCATGCTTACATGTACTTGGTTACCAGTATACCGATTTTTCAGGCCAAAGTCCTGCCATTCGTTGCTTATCGCTGAAACGCTCATCTAAAGTAGTGTGTAGTGTAGTGTGTATTGTTGTTTCCCAACAGTGTCCTCTTCCTTTGGCAGCCTCTCGCCCTCGCGGTGCCGACCCGCTCATCTCGTTTTGGAGCCAAACACTTGGATTTAGAATTGGAACATTCTTGGGAACATTCTTGGAACATTCTTGGAACATTCTTGGAACATTATTGGGACTGTCTTGGAACTGTCTTGGAGTGGGAATCGGGTTAGAGTGCTCACGTAGGTACGAAGCCGTTTGAGAAGAAGTTCCACACAAGTTCAACGGCTGCATCTCTGCGGTACAGCACTGACAGCAGTAGCTCAGGTTATTTGTTGCCGCTGGAGACCCTGGTGTTGCCACATACCTGGTAAGGAATCAGAGCTTTGAGTCTACGTAAAGCAATACCAATGTAGTCAGAACCAACGTATAGGGGGACACCCGTTTTTTTTGGGGTCCATCGTGAGTTCTGATTACTATTTACGGAGGCCCATAGTAAATAGGACCAAATGTTGTTAGTAAAAATAGGTAAATATATAGGTTTTTGTTTGTACCATAGGTCCTATTAACTATGGGCCCCCGTAATATGTATTACTATGTATTACTATGCCTCCCCCTCGTTATATATTTTGTTACGGGGGATTGTAGTTCTATTAATAATAGTAATTTGGTCCCAAATAAAACCTCACCGAAAACACGATTTTGGAGGAAAATAAAAGTGCTGCCGGATGCGAAATCTCATGATCGAAGTATATTCTGAAACAGTATTCGTCACAAAAATGAAAAACGACGAATTTGGGTGAAGGAGCTCGATCGTTCAGAAAACGATTCAGCCAAAAAGTGCTACCTCTACCGTAGCACGCGTCATGAGAACCATATTTGGTGATCAAACATACGGGGATAGATGCTTTCTGGTTCTATCGTGGGTTCGGAGTGTACCATGTATCACTTATGGCCCTCCGTATAATTTAATGTGAATACCAGGTATAAATCATACCGGTACGTA
Source organism: Saccharina japonica (assembly GCA_008828725.1). Taxonomy (NCBI): domain Eukaryota; class Phaeophyceae; order Laminariales; family Laminariaceae; genus Saccharina; species Saccharina japonica. Next base: position 123,955 of record MEHQ01003248.1, read on the forward strand.
TATGCTGGAAACAGCGAGCGATGTCCCCCCCCCCATGCGCTTTTGTGCCGCGATACCGCCGTTTCTTGTTTGGTGGTTTTCGGTCTATGAATACTGTCTATGAATACTGCCGTAAGCGGGCGGCAATGACGATAGTAACAACTGCTCACTATTATGGGAAAAAATTGAGCCGTGATTTTGGCGATTATTTTCCTAGTTTTGACGATGCGGAAATATGTGCAGGAGAAATAAGGACCATCTATTATGGCTTCTCATTTTTTTAACTGGTTCTGTAGAGTGTTGGTGTGTCTTGTTTGCGTCAAACGACGCAAAGCCAACGGCCGCCGCACCACCGCGAGCGTGGTCTCGGCATCCAAATACGGCTGGATTTTCGCCGCGGGCGTCGAATCGCCATCGCTGCTGCTGCCGCCACCGCTGCTGCTGCTGCTGCTGCTGCTGCTGCTGCTGCTGCTGCTGCTGCTGCTGCTGCTGCGACGTCGAATCGCCATCGCTCCTGCCGTTTTTGCCGTTGCTGCTGCTGGTATCGCTTCCATGCGAGAGAGAAGCGGTAGCTTTTACACAAGCATCATAGCCCGGAGGTACAGCTCGCCGTATTATACGTGTGATGCTTTGGCGTGGGTGACAGATATACTCGGCAGATGGGCAGTAGTACTGCTGCTGTAGTGACAGTACACAAAATTCAAGTAACTCTCAGTTCCTGGAGGCCGGAGAGACCGCCAGGAACTGGGCTCAGCTCACTTCCTGTAGGTTTTGCAGATTTTTGCCCCCTCCAGGAACTGAGAGCAAAAATAACAATGATTTCCTGGCCCATAATAAATGGTTCTGATTTTTGGGTTTCGGAGATCGCTGAAAACTACAGAAATCACGGCTCAAAAAATTCCCATAATAGTTGGTCTAACAACTGTCCACTACTAATATTTGGGCTGCTCTGAAACGGCGAGCGAACCCCCCCCGCCCCCCCCCGCCCGCCCGTCCTATATAAGCGTTTTGGTATTACGACACCGTCACAATTTATTGTGTGTTTGTTTCGACTCTCTTCTTGTATGGCGACACACACAACACCCACTGCTGCTTTGTTTGTTCCGACTCTCTTCTTGTATGACGACACCACCACCACCACCACTTCCTCTTTGTTTTTGACTCTCTTCTTGTATCACGACACCACCACCGTCTCTTGTCTGACTGTTTGCTTGTTTGTTTCTTTTGGATATCTTGTCGTTCTTGGCAGGCCGAAGCAACTGGGGGGTGTCGCGGGTGGGAAGAAGTACCTCTGGCGAGGAATCCTGTTCAAGCTGGCGGACGGCAGCAAAGGGCCATACGGCGGCAGCGACGAAGCAGCTGCCAAGGCAGCGGGGCACGAGCTGCGAGTGTAGGGGCGTGTCTGTCGTCTGCTGTACTGTACTGTACTGCTGTACTGTACTGTACTGTACTGTGCTGTGCTGTATTGTACTGATGCTGTTCTGTACTGTACTTGTACTGTACTGTACGAGTACCGTACTGTGCTGTGCTGTCCTGTACTGTGCTGTCCTGTGCTGTGCTGTGCTGTGCTGTGCTGTACTGTACTCTACTGTGCTGTACTGTACTGTACTGTACTGTACTGTACTGTACTGTACTGTACTGTACTGTACTGTACTGTACTGTATCCTGCTACATTCCACTGTTCTACAGCAGTAGATTTGCAGTAGATATTTACACTGTACAGCGCAGTACAAAAAACAGGAGAGGTGTAGTAGACGCAGCCCTTTTCTTCACTCCGGTCCGATTCAAGCCATGCTGTAGTGTCGTAGCAATACCTTGCCCTCATTAGTGCTACAGACGCGTGTTGGCGGCTCCGCTATCCAGGGGCACCGCTTGTGTTACTGGACTTGCTGAAGATGGAGAGAGGGGGGTGGTTCAGGTTGGGCGAGGATTGTCCGGGCGCGAATGCCGATGTACACCCCCTCTCTCTCTTTTCTTCCGGCCTCCCTCTCTTTTCCCTCTACCCTTCTCCCTTCTCCCTCTTCCCTCTCCCTCTCCCTCTCCCTCTCCTCTCCTTCCTCTCCTCTCCCCCTCCCTATCCCTCCTCTCCCTCTCCCCCTCCCTCTCCCTATCCTTCTCCCTCTCCCTCTCCCTCTCCCTCTCCCTACCTCTGCTGTATGTATCCTTGGGCGAGTACTTATCTGCGCATCGCACGCCGCTTATCGTAGACAAGTTACATGTACATGCACATAGCGATGGAAACCCGCCGCTAAACATAAACCGCGCATCATGGCTGATAGCTGAGAATCAGGTCGCAACGTCCCTGCCCTACCCCGCTGGTGGACGCTATATCCGGGTGGGCATATGTTGTAAGACTTAATATTACTATAATATAATCAGGTCCCACGATGGACCCAAAAACCATGCACCCCGCTATGTTTACACACGATATTTGGTTATGATTTCTACGTTCCTCTGGTATTGTTGCTACGCTGGATTTTTTTGTTTGCCATTGCGCCAACCCTATTGATGCTGCGTCTTGCCCTTTCCCCTTGACCGTTCCCAAACCCCGATCGCCCCTCGCTTTGCCTAGGCACGTCCGAGTACCTCAGGACGGGGGTGGGACTGTGTGTCCCGCCGATGTGCCTCTTGGACTACAAGGGGTTCAGGATGCTTGCGCAGGTGTGTTGGATGCTGTGCTGCTGTGTCGTTGTACGAATGCTGCTGCTGATGCTGCGGTGCTATGATTGAACTGTTTTCACCGCAGTGCTCGTTGTTGGTTCCCACGAGTTCAATGAGAAAAATGGCAGTAACAAAACTAAATAAACCAAAACACCCACAAGGAGTTAGACCGTAGAATGCCTGAAAAATACTTTTATGTTTCGGGACAGGCTGGTAATATACCATGCCTTATATCACATATTATATTATACCTCACCGGTATGCCATATCATATAAACAAGTGCCTTGTATCATACCTAACATCATAGCTTGTAGCATACCGGTTGCTGTTGGTCCATTTCTACACCTAGCTAGGCTGCTGGCGACAGCTCGGTCTCGTACTATTGCCATCGGTATCGCCGTCGGTATTGCCGTCGGTATCGCCGTCGGTATCGCCGTCGGTATTGCCGTCGGTATCGCCGTCGGTATCGCCGTCGGTATTGCCGTCGGTATTCAGTGTTCGGGGTGAAGGAGGACGCCTGGTGGTGCTTCGTACGGTGTTATTTCGACGGGCGATGTATAGTAATCAAAACTTACCATGGAAAATATATCTATTGATATGATTACACTTGTGCGGTTTCGTCACAAATCGCTGTCAGGCGTCCGAAACGGTCTATTCATATGATTATCTTGTGTCGTTTCGTCACAAATCGCTCTCAGGCGTCCGAGGGTCGAATCGGCGAACCGTGGCTACGTATTTCCCTTTTTTGCCCTATACCTCTCTCACGTCCGCCGCCCGCTGTACATGTCACAATGCAGTTTTTGTCAAGATCCACTACTGCTGTGTTATTTCCTTTTTGCCAGCACTGAAGTTTCGTTTGCGTGTTGTCAAGTTTCGTCCTCCTTCGTTAGCTTCGTCGGCGGCGTGGGCCGACGGCGAATGTTTTCCCTTGTATGTATATATATATTTACATCCCCGTATGTTTAGACTAGATATTATTTGGTTCTGGTTACTATTACTATTATAGTATTACTACTATTACTACTATTACTAGTATTACTAGTATTACTAGTACATGTAGGTTCCCCCGTAAAAGTATTTTGCTGATACTATTATAAAACAGGGGGGGGGCAGTGTTGGAAGAAATGCAATCTAAACCCACGATTGACCCTAAAACCAGGCATCCACCTATGTGTACACACGATTTTTTTTGTTCTGGTTAGGTTTCGATTACTACTGAGCGTAGATGTCGGGAGACAGGACTTTCAACCCTTGACAGACAGCAGATTTGCCTTGACATGCCGCGACTGACACCAAACTACTAGGTTTCAGTGTGGAACACTTCGGCCCTACACCCTTGACAGCGCATGTTTTGCCTTGCTTGGCATGTCTCCTGACATATTTGCTACTGACTGTTCCCCCGGAATAGTAGAGCAACACCTCTCCTTCTATTGGTTTATCCCCCTACGTATAACTCTGGCGTGTATCGCTAGTGTCGTTTTTATCTTGTAGCGGGCGGATTTTGTTTCCGTCTCTTGTTCTGTTTCCCCCTTGCCGCGCCTCGTTAGCGGAAACAGACTTAACACCAGGACTGACAACAGGATAGGCATCCAAAACTGCTGCGCTTCGTAGTTAATAGCACGGCAGTATGAAATAGCAGGGCAGCTTTTTAGCCCCTTTCCTTTGGGCCTTGATTGGCCCTCTTGGGCCTTGATCACTTGAAAAAATGATGGTTACAGCAGTGACGGTTACAGCAGTAGCAGTAACGGCCACTGCGTGATTGGGGAGAACCCTCTTGGGAATTGATTAACTTCGTTATAGTACAAACGGGAAAATTGAAGGTTACAGCAGTATTAATAGTAGTAACGGCCATTGCGTGATTGGGGGACGATATGATGTATACAATGGTTGCTGTCCGAGTTACATTGGTTGCCATGCAAGGAGCCGTACGACATTACACCGGCGCATCATGGTATAATCATCCCACCCGTACTGCTATAATAGGCGCCCACGCTGCTCGCAGATGGCTGACCACACCAAAGTTTTTGATAATTTGTCTTAGTCGCTATTTTGGAGGTCGCCTCCTCAGATGATGTCGGCCATGTCGGGGTCTTGAGCAGGGTTGGCCGAGGCCTTGACGCGCACTTTTATTTATTATGCCGATATACCGATATGTGGCAAGGAGGTGCCTCCACAAAACCTCCCTCGCATCTCGCAAGGAGATATCTCATAGGTAAGAGTGTGGGAGTGGGAGTCGTTCTCGTAGAGGACCCTTCACTCCCTGGTAGCGTTCTTGGTTTGTATTCCCGAACGTCAACCATATGAAGACCAGCCATGATGGCAGGTCTCGTAGACCGGACGTTGGTTAACGTATCTTCATGGTTGGCATTTGTGATCAGAGGTTGACGGTGTCTACGTACCCTACCCTCGACACTATCCCTTATAAGAGGTCCCTTATAAGAGGTCCCTTAAAAGAGGTCCCTTAAAAGAGGTCCCTTAAAAGAGGTCCCTTAAAAGAGGTCCCTTTAAAAGTAGGGCTGGGCACTGGCTGACTGAGCCAGTGGCGATTATACTGTCGTCAAGATTAAGGGGCCCCTTCGGACGAAAAACATATGATATGAGCAAATGAAAAACAAATCAGTTTTTTTTTCAGTTGCAATACTATTTCTGGTATAATTTCCACATTTTCGTGATTCCCTACGGAAAGCGGCATTTCTCCAGTTATAATGCTCAGAATTTCGACCAATGAGTAGTTTCAGAGAGCCTAGATCATGGTCAATATTTGTGTCTCAGGAGGCATATCGATCAGACGCCTTGTTCATCACGAAAAGTGCCTCTTACTCGAAAACGACTCCCCATACCCCTGGTACCCAAGACGAATTGGAATAATAGCAGTTTCTCCGGCTGCTGGTCTGTTTTAACTCAGATTTTCAACGAGGATGCCGAGCACTAGTAGGTGAACGTACCTGAGCCTCTAGTTTGACCGTCCGTAGCGTCCTACGTGGCCACAGCAGAGTGGAAATACCAAACAGGAGCTCCGAAACGATCAAAATCGTGCTGCGGAGCACTTTCGTTTCGTGATGCAAACACAGCAATGCTTGCCCTCCCTTGCAGATCCAAGAGCCCCAATACCTCCTAGAGACTATAACGAACAAGCTATACGTTGGTCGGTCGGAGGTCTGAGCATTCGAACTGGAGCTATGCCGTTTTCCGTAAGGAGTACTGATATGGTGTTATTATACCAGAAATAGTATTGCTGCTGTAAAAAAAACGAAAAATATATATTTTTCATCATTCAAGTACTCTTTTTTTTTAAATACCGAAGGGGCCCCTTAATCAGTGTACTGGACTGCAGCAGTATACTGTCTCTCGCCTCTCTTCTCTCCTCCCAACTCGCATCTGGTGGGTTTACGTACTGGTACCATGGCGTGTTTCTTGGACGCACGTAACGTAAAACCTACTGGCGAATGTACTGGCCGGTCCAATCAGTATATTACTACTGCCAGTAGATTGCTACTGCCAGTATATTACCACTGCCAGTACATAATGTGCCAGTGCTCAGCCCTGCTTGGAAGGGATCCCAAAGGGGTTAACTTGATTTTACTATAGTAGGGCGAGGGGGTGCGTCCGAACTGACTGTGTATGGCACGCCTTGATGGTGATGGTGATGGTGATGGTGACATATTAATAGTTGAATATGTGCTGCACGCAGGGTGGTCCCAGTAGCTTGGTAAGATAAGATCGCAGTCGACGTTGACTTGGTCGCTGCGTTACAATCGAGGAAAAAATGGTTTACACTCACCTGTACATACTACCATCAAGAAAAAATGGTTTACGCTCGCCTTTACTACAATCAAGTAAACAATAGTTTACACTCGGTTGTACTACAGTCAGGTAAAAAATGGTTACCGCTCGCCTTTACTACAGTCAAGTAAACAATAGTTTACACTCGGTTGTACTACAAGCAAGTAAAAAATGGTTTACGCTCGCCTTTACTACAATCAAGTAAACAATAGTTTACACTCGGTTGTACTATTACGGGGGACCATAGTAAATAGGACCTACGGTACACATAAAAACCTATATATTTACCTGGTTTTACTAACAATATTTGGTCCTATTTACTATGGTCCCCCGTAATACGACAATCAAGTAAAAAATGGTTCCACTCGCTTTTACTACAATTCAAGTCAAAACTACATGCACTCGCCTGTACTACAATCAAGTATAAAAAGGTTTACACTCGGTACTACAGAAGCTTTGCCCCTCCTCACAACACGGGGACAGCTACTTTTATTATTTACGGGGGGACCGCAGTCAACAGGACCTACGGTGCACACAAAAACCTATATATTTAATTATTTTTACTTACAAAATTTGGTCCTATTTACTATAGGTCTACCGTAATAAACATTAAACCCTTTTTTAGTACTGATTGGTCCGGAAACCTGTACCTGGTACCATATACCAGGTATGGCAGTCTAATTTCAAGTAAATTGCCCCCAAAACTAAAGTGCAGTCCTAAACGGGCAAATTAGTTAATGAAATGACAGATGCTGGCCACGGGCGGCGAAACAGGAAGGAGATTAAGATTCGCAAAAAACAAATATATGCAGTATCTCTAATATCTCTAATATAATATGGAACAAAATGTAATGGGCGCCCAGATGTTGGAAGGTGTCTCTACTATTAATAGGAGTAGGAACGGGGCTCCGTCTCGAAAGGGATGCGTGGTCAATGGCCAAGGGACTTACGCAAGCAACAAATCAGTACGCCCCCTTCCCCGCGTCTACCTCCCCCCCACCACACCTGCGGTGCTCCGTCTCGAAAGGGATGCGTGGTCAATGGTCAAATGACTAAGGCAAGCAACAAATGAGTACGCCCCCCCCCCCCCCCCCCCCACCACCCTCCGCCTCCCACCCCTCGGCCTGGCGGCAGGCTCTCCTCCCTCTAAGCACGACGAGCATGAAGATGGGATCGGACGACGGAGGGCGGACTGTCCTCAACAGCTGCCCCAGGCTGGACAACCTCACCGCCAAGGCGGCCAAGAAACTGGGCCTCCGGGCACACATCGTGGGGGGCAAGTTGCGGCAAGAGAAATTCAGGGATGAGACTGGGGAGATTCGGTACAGGAAGAAGAATGTGGATGGGCAGCGGCTGCACTCGGCGGCTGATGTGGAGGGCCACGAGGGGACGGACTCGAGGTAGGACTGGAGGAGGAGGCGTGTTGCGTCTGGGGAGTGTTTCTTTAGCAGGGGTAAATAGATAGATAGGTAGATTGATATATAGATTGATTGATTCATTGATTCATTGGTTGATTGATCCATTGGTTCATTGGTTCTTTGATTCATTGATTGATTCATTGATTGATTCATTGATTCATTGATTCATTGATCGATAGACGGATAGACGGATGAACGGATTCGTGGGGTGTACTCGTGTCATGCATGGCCGTAGTCGTACGACTATAGACCCTCGCATCGCTATATACAAATGCCCGGACGGCAGCGCATCGGGTTTTCACCGACCAGGCAGATATTTGCTTGCACCAAGCGTGAACCGCCGTGAGGTGTTCGGCGAGTCGCATGAAGGGTGAGAGGGTGAGCTGAACCCTGCTAGGCGGACTTGCATATGGATGACAGCTTCGAATGAATTGACGAAAACACTTAGTGGCCTCGCTTCTGGCTGTACAGGACGGGTACATATATATATATATATATATATGTAGACACAGTAGTGCTGCTGTAGAATACGTACACAACTCTTGGGTACCGGGCTTTTTTATATTCATACCACAGGTATGTTTTTATCCTGTTTGTTTTGTCCATTTTTTTTATTGTGGGGGGTGGCGCGTATACCGAATGCTGCGTGCGCGAGGGGAGGCTGTTCTCCAAGACCTCTATCGACCTATGTACGTGGCCTATGCTACCGCCATGATACAGCAATGTCTCCGAAATGGTATACTATATTACTTGATTACAGCAGTATGGGCCCGCCAACAAGAAATAGTTGCCGTAATCTGAGCATGCCTTGGAACCTTACTGTAATCCCAGCCTTGAGCAACCTTGAGCCTAGCCTAATATGTAGAATTTAGTTTTGCGCTCACCGCTCAGCACGGTTTCTTAATCCAGTTTTCTGAAAGTACCCCCAAAACAATGAGCCTTAGTTCTTCTTGGCCTTTGAAGGTTATTTAGTATCCGTTGGCATACCTTGTACGTATCCACACCCAGCCGCATCGTTCGTCCCCCGTTGTATTTTTCACCCTCGGGCGATTCGTGTGCGCTTGACTTTTGTATCCTCCCCTCTCTTGCTTTGAACGAAATCGTTTCGACTGCTGTGCCTACGCGTGTGTCAGGATGTACTTGCTGGATCTGGCCAGAGCGTTCCCCCCCGAAGACCCCAACGCCACGCCGCACCTAAGTGGCATGCTCAGGTGATCATATTTTGCAGCACGTACCTACTAGGGTATTCGGTATTTGTAATTGCTGTTTGTAGCACTGCTGTAGTATTATTAAAAGTTGTTCGTGTTCTTTTTGCAGACACTGAGTGCCATGCTCAGGTGATGTTTCGCAGCAGTGCCTATTCGGTACCTGGTATTTGTTATTGGTGTTGCATGTACTCGTAATAGGTACGCTGTTCTTGCTGCAAACACTAAGTGGCATGCTCAGGCGGTGATGTGTTGCAGCAGTGCCTATTCGGTATTTGTAATTGCAGTTGTATGTATGTACTATTAATAGTAATAGTTCTTCCTGTTGTTGTTGCTGAACCGTTTTCTGAATGACCTATTAAAGGCTCCTTAAGGGCCCGTTTTAACGAAGAAAAAAAAAACAATTTGGAAAAAAAAACAAATACGCTTTTCATTGGTCAACACACGCACCAGCACCAAAGATTAGGATCTTGGGGTATAATCTTGGGTGGTGGTGCGGGTTCTGACCAATGAACAGCGGATTTGATTTTTTTTTCCCAATTTTTTTTTTTTCTTCGTTAAAACGGGCCCTTAAGGAGCCTTCAATAGATCATTCAGAAAAACGGTTCAGCCAAAAAACGGTATACCTTTACCTTTACCTCTATCGTAGCACGTTTTTTTTTGTGATTACGAGTTCTTCCTGAAATGATCCAGAATCAGTTTTGTTTATTTCTTGGCAACGCGTTTAGTTTTGTTGGTGTGTCAGGGATAATGACGCTTGACAGCACTTGTCGTTGCTTCGTACAGGGTGGAGCGGCTAGTAGGTATGCCCGGCGCCGCGCCGAGGGGGGGCTGCTATTAAAAGAAGCGGCATGTGTGAGGCAATGCCTCTACTGCTGTACTACTGCTGTGCCTCTAGGCTACTGCTGTACGATTGTGCCTCTACTACTGCACTACTGTGCACCGACTGCTGTAATACTTTGCCCCTACTGCTGTATCGTCGTGCCTCTAACAAGGCTCCACTACGTGCTGTGCCTCTAATCACGCTGCCTGGTTCAAATATTCGGTTCACACCGCTCATTCATGAATACCACTATGTCCCTATATAACGTATGTACGGTTTCTATGCTATAATAGTACGAGTAGTATAATAATAATTCATCCAAATGGTCTTTACTTTTTTGGACAGTGGTATATACAAACTTCGAAGTATGTATAGAAAAGCGAGACCCGTGCCGATCTAGGAGTTTCGGTAGTTGGGATGATACGTTGACTATTCCTCCTTATTCCTTGCTTTCCGTTGCATGTTGCATGTGTTTGTGCCGCGACTGTTTGGTACCGGTACTCGACAGCGTGAGCGCTCGGGTGGTGGTTCAGAAGAACGGGAAAGGGGTCCTAGCGACGGTGACGAAGGCTCAAGCTACCCTTGTCGACTACGATGTGCTCTATCCGGACGGGACCATGGAGAGGTGGACGCCGGCCCACCTGCTGAGAGACTGCCGGGTGAGTCTCTCCCCACGTGAAAGTGGAATGCATGACTGATGGTGATGGTGATGGTGATGATGGTGATGGTGATGATGGTGGTGGTGATGATGATGATGGTGATAGTGGTTATGATGGTGGTATGGATGATGGTGGTGGTGATGTGATGGTGATGATGATGATGGTGATGATGGTGATGATGGTGATGGTGATAGTGGTTATGATGGTGATGGTGATGGTGGTGCAAGATTGAATTATGGCGAATAAGCAATACTTTTGGCGAATCAAGAACTTGATGACTCTGACGGAGGAACAGAAGTGGCGCTAACTCTAGCCCTACTTGTACAATGTATCCAGTGTACCCCTCCCTCCCGCCCTGGGAGATAGCGGTTGCGATGGTGCGGGGGGGGGGAGACGTATCGTACGGTAGAGGTGTTGGCACCATGTTGGCACCATGTTACAGAGTTTTTATAAGGCTCCTTACTTGAGGAGCCATGTACTGCTATTAGTATGCATATACTATTAGTAAGTCATTAGTAAGTCACCCAAAAACTGATATCAAGAAAAAACAAAATTGCAAGCCAGTGAGCAATCCCATAACCTAAGTACATTACGTAGTGTACCTATAAATGGCTCACAGTGCGTAGGTATACCTATTTTTGGCTAATGCCCAAAATTAAACTCGAGAGCGATTCTGGGTTAAGGGACCCCGTCATTGCGAAACGAAGCCAAATAACGGTATACCCTTTCATCCAAATAACGGTATACCCTTTCAGCCAAATAACGGTATACCCTTTCAGCCACATAACGGTATACCCTTTCAGCCAAATAACGGTATACCCTATAGCCAAATAACGGTATACCCTACACCTCTATCGTATACCGATAAGGGAGTGTATATCGATAAGGGAGGTTGCTGCGTGACGGTAGTGCAAATATATATGGTAGGGCCCGTGCGCTATACGAGTACATACGGGTAGTGTCAAGATAGGGACGGCGGCGACGCGCGGAGCGAAATATCGTCCGTACAGCACAGTAGTTAGCGGGGTTTCGTTTCCAATGCCTGGAATATTCCGAATCCGATTTTTTTTTTTCCCGCGGCTCTGGGTATACATTTGTTTTGGTTTACACCGGTCCCCTTACACTACAGTTTTGCTTGCTCTCTATAATACCCTATTAATACAGTAGTTCAAACTTCAGTAGTGCGGTCCCAAAAACAAGGGTGCGGTTCTTCAGGGGTCGAATGATCCCATGCAATCCGATCTTGTCAGCTCTGGCGAGAGTTCCGGGAAACAAAAGAAGAGAAATCACCGATTGATACACTCTTTTTGGGCAAAAAAAAGGTCAGAATCAAAAGAAGAAAAATGGTGAGATTTCTGGACGAATTTGAACATTTATTTTAGCATTTTTTTCGCTTGGTTTTAGTATATATATCCCCCTCTCTTGAGACTCAAAAAATAGAAGAGGTGTGTCGTTTTTCTTTTTTTCGGAATACCCTTTACTCTGGATACATATATATATACGACGTATATATATATATTCGTTTGGCGCACACCCCAACCTCCCCTACCCCACGTCTTCCCCTCCTCCCTCGTCTGGTTGTTGTTTCCCTTAAATTTCCCCCATTTGTTTTGTGGGCCTGCACCGGTATATGCACGCTTATCGCCAGCTCTTCATTTTCTACCGGCTGATGCGCCCAGAGTTCGTTCGCGATAGGGGTCAAACGGTGTTGAGGAAGCTTCAGCTTCCGGCCGACCACAATTTCCACAAGGTCGTCGTCACGAACCCGATGATGTTCGCTATCAAGTGTGCCAGGTCCGAGAGGACCAAGACCGCGAGGTGATTTTATTTGTAACCGTCGATCGAGTTGGTTTGATTTGTAACCGTCGATCGAGTTGATTTGATTTGTAACCGTCGAGGGGGATTTGATTTGTAACCGTCGGGGGGGGTTTGATTTGTAACCGTCGAGGGGGATTTGATTTGTAACCGTTTAAGTGGTTGCATTTGTAGGGTTCGATTTTGTCGATCGAGGTGATTTGATTTGTAACCGTCGAGGTGGTTCGATTTGTAACCGTCGACGTGACTCGCATAGTGACAGTTGAGTTTTTTCGGCAGTCTGAATACGCTTGGTGGAAGATGCGTTGGTGTTTTTTTCATATCAGAAGCCATCCTTCCCTCCACACGTTGTAATTATGTAGTTGCCCTTCCATTGCGCTCCGTAGAGGGTTGTCGTAGTTCATTCAGCCGGCGGTAGTGTCCCCCTCGCCTGGATGCTGCCTCTCTGTGGAGCCCACGCGGCGCAGTAGAAAGCGCGGTCGCGATGACGGCAGTCACGATGTGCTTGTCGCGCACCCCATATCTAATATCAGAGCTGTTCACCACGGCCGCGCCAAACCTCGCGGGTCAGGCCGGGTAGGGTCGGATAAGGGTGACCCGACCCGACCTGACCCGTGAGAACTTAAACCACCTCTTGACCTGACCCGACCCCCACCTGAACGGTATATGAAAAAGATTCCCAACCCGAGTCGGACTCGCGAATAGCCCTTCTTCCATTAATGTTTTCTACATCACATTATCTATACGTAGCCTTTTATTGCGCTATCATACAACGGTATTGCGAGTGTCAACTGTTATTACCGGACACCATAGTAAATACTAAACAGGACCTACGAAAAAGCTGCCGTATATTTCCCTGTGTTTACTATTACAGTGTACCATAGTAAACACTAGTAAACAGGACCTACGATACACACAAAAAACCTGCCGTATATTTCCCTGTGTTTACTATTACGGTGTACCATAGCAAATAGGACCTACGGTACACACACGGTGTACCATAGCAAATAGGACCTACGGTACACACACGGTGTACCATAGCAAATAGGACCTACGGTACACACACGGTGTACCATAGCAAATAGGACCTACGGTACACACACGGTGTACCATAGCAAATAGGACCTACGGTACACACACGGTGTACCATAGCAAATAGGACCTACGGTACACACACGGTGTACCATAGCAAATAGGACCTACGGTACACACACGGTGTACCATAGCAAATAGGACCTACGGTACACACACGGTGTACCATAGCAAATAGGACCTACGGTACACACACGGTGTACCATAGCAAATAGGACCTACGGTACACACACGGTGTACCATAGCAAATAGGACCTACGGTACACACACGGTGTACCATAGCAAATAGGACCTACGGTACACACACGGTGTACCATAGCAAATAGGACCTACGGTACACACACGGTGTACCATAGCAAATAGGACCTACGGTACACACACGGTGTACCATAGCAAATAGGACCTACGGTACACACACGGTGTACCATAGCAAATAGGACCTACGGTACACACACGGTGTACCATAGCAAATAGGACCTACGGTACACACAAATATATATATATATATATATATTTCCCTGTTTTAACGGGACCATAGTAAGTAGGACCTACGGTACACCGAAAAAACAGTATATTTCCGTATTTTTACCGGCAGTATTTTTTTCGTATTTACTATGGTCCCCCGTAGTAACAATATTTGGTCCTACCAGGTATGTACTATGCCCCCCCCGTGATAGTCTTAAGCCCTATAATAGGCACATTTAGCCACCTTAACGACTGCGCTCCCTTTTGGTGGGTAAACTACGTAGAATAAATCATTAAAAAAAAAACATGAAAGCCCTTTCGCACACACACAAAGCACGCACGCATGCATGCCCTCCCCCGTCCGATTAACGCCGTGCGCACGCTCTCCCTGTTTTTAACCGATACAAATACTCAGCACGACGAAAGTGACCCAGCACCGCTACGTGGCCGGAAACGAAGGCCTCGTCGCGTCCGCGGCGCCCCTGCGGCGGGGCCGGAGCCAAAACAACGCCTACGCCAACGGGAAACCCCTCCCCTCGGTCGCGGAAACGATGGCCGGCGCCGCCCCGACCCACCAGCTCGCGGGGAGTGGAAACCCTCTCGGAGGCGGAAGTTACGAAACGTTCGGCGGAGAAGAGGAGGAGGACGACGGCGGCCTCTATTTCAACGAGCTGAGGGATGGCGACTCCAGCGTCTCCGACGACCCCGAAAGCTTCGATCGCGGTTTAGGGCCAAGGGCGGGGAATTACGGCGTCGCGGGTCAACCCGCGGATGTCCTCGCGGGGGTACCCCCCGGGGGGCCCGTGGGGGGACTCCGGGGGGGGGGCGCGGGGGAAGAAGAGGCGAAGGGGAGTAAGGAACGGTGGAAGGGACAAGCGGTGGATTTCAGCGAAGAGTCAGCCGCCACCTTGGGCGACAGCTATTACGAGGGTTTCGGGCGGTCGGAGGTGGAGGAGGACAGCGAGGAGATGAAGCGGCGCGGCGGGCAGGGCTACCGGCCCTTTTTCGCCGGCGTTCGCGAGAACGACGGCTACGACATGGCCGAGCACATGATGGGGGGTGACGGCGGCGGCGGCGGCGATGCGACCGAGTCGGCCATCAGAGCCCTGGAAGAGAGCGATGGGGACTCGGACACGTCTTTTCTGGACGACGACCCTCCCCCCCGCGGTGTTTTGGACGGGAGGAGAGGCGGTGCCGGGGGGCGGGGCGGGGGGATGGGGCGGTCCGGGGAGGACAGTGGGGAGTTCGCGCGCGTCGGAATGCTCCGGAAGGACGGCCCGCTGTCGGCCAAGGGGAAGGAAGATGTGCAGAGGATAGGAGGGCCGGGGATGAGGGCGGGGGGGGCCCTGTCGACGGGCGTTAAGGTGGTTTCGGACGATGATAACGACGACGACAGCTCTTTCACTAGCAGCGACAACGACGTCCGCACGAACGACTACACCGGGTTTGACACCGCGTCGACTTCCAGCTCGGTATTTGCAGGCAAGAGGTTTTGTTTCATCCTGGTTTTGCCCCCCCCCTCCAAGAAAATCTCGCCATTAGTTTCGGTTAAATGGACTACTCGTATGGTTTTTCGTGTTTTCCCTCACCTGCGTTACACACACATATATATATAATGGAAGTAATACACTCAGCTAGCGAACATGAGTTTCGACGAAATCCTCGATCTCACAGCTGTTTTTTTTTCAATTTTTTTGAATCGTATATGCATAATATATATTCGATAAAATCCTCGATCTGACAGCTGTGTGTGTGTGTTTATTTTTTTAATTTTCAATATGTTATATGTGTATATATCATGCCAGGTAGGATGTTAGGATATGTAAAGGTTGGTTTGAGAAAACTCGCAGGAGATGTTGGGGCATTTTGGTATATACATATATACCTTAATACATTTTTTGGCAAGACCCGCAGAAAATATGAAGACTATTCGTTCATCGGGCCAATAAGCTCAGCAGAGTTGCGGCCAGTCAAGCATCGTGCAGTAGGTTGGGCGCGTGTTGCTTCTCCTTTGGGTGGAAGACGTTTTTTTCTGTCAGGTTTGTGACGTTCCTGGTGTTCCCTCGCAAGTGGCGTGCCACGTTTATGGCCCTGATCCCCGCTTTTCTTTTCTTGTAGTTAATAGATTTGAGTGGGATACTCCGAGTTGAGAGCACTCCCTGACAAAAGCCGAAACAACCGCTATCAACCCCTTGAGAACTGGTCGCACATATTTGGGGACAAACTACTTGATTTTAGTATGGGATTTTTTTTTATGTTCTGAATGGGCTAAGTACACATTGCTCTTATCTGGAGTGGGAAATATGTAGGTTCTAGCGTAGGCGGGACGCGCCGATTTGGCCGCTCTTTAAGGCCCGAATTGTCTTCTCTCGGGTGCTCTCAACTCGGAGTGTCCACTGTGGCAAGAGTTGTAATGGACTAATGTCATAAAAAAAGGGACGCAAAATTGGCTAATTTCGCAAAAGAGTTACTCCTGGTGTGACTAAACTATGTTTTTGCTTTTTTAGCAGAGGATATGCAACATGGCTATCGAGCTTTTCAGGAGACGGAAGTTCGGGCGGTCGTCAGCTACCCCTTTTACTATTGCGTGGGACCCTAGTAAGGGGCCGTTTTAACGAGTATGAAATAAATTCAATTTGGAAAAAATAAAATTCAAATACGCTTTTAATTGGTGATACGCTTTTAATTGGTCAACACACGCACCAGCATCAAAGATTAGGATCTTGGGGTCTAATCAATTTGAATTGGACGAAAAAACCAAGAAGGTCCCAGGACCTTCTTTTCCAAAGAATTCAAATCAAATTGAGGAGTTGGCCCGACTTGGACCGGCATGTCCACGGTGGGCAAACGCCCCCGGTACAATCTGGTCATTTCTTGGTGGCATCGATGACCACGACCGAGGCGACAACACGTGAACCACAACCCGAGGCCACCGGGACAACAGCCGCGCCCACGCCTATAGACAATAGCACAGCGTACCCCGGCGGTGGCGCCTCAAAACCAATCATGGCGGTCGCAATCCCAACTTTTCAACCAGCTCGATGCTCCAACCCGATCAAAAACCGAGCGATCGACCCAAAAACAGCATGATACGCTCAAGACTTCGATAACACAATCGCCGCCCCTGTCTCGCCCGTGGCGTTCCAGGGATCCCTACGCCCACCCAGGAGACCCTGAGAGCGATAGCTCCCTAGCCTGGGCGGTCAAAAGCAAAAGTATGCTGGCGGCGGCGCGCTCGCGTCGACGCATGCTTTCCCTCTCGTCTCCTCTCGTCGATTTTTTTCACCTGGGCGCTGTGACGCATGCTTCGTTTTTTCGATTTCATAAATATTTGAACGAGCAATTCACTATTCCCCATAGGACGCAAACCACTTTTTTTTTGCGAAATCACATTCAAATAGGATTTTATTTTCCAAATTGAATTTTTGCTGTCTTCGTTAAGGGCCCGTATTAACGAGTATAAAATAAATTCAATTTGGAAAAATAAAAATAAAAATTCGCTTTTCATTGGTCAACACACGCACCAGCACCAATTTTTATGCCCCAAGATCCTAATCTTTGGTGCTGGTGCGTGTGTTGACCAATGAAAAGCGGATTTGAATAAAAAAAAATCCAGATTGAATTTTTTTCTTCTTCGTTAAAACGGGCCCTAATACGGGCCCTAAATATATAACACGAAGTAGGCACCTACGATCCACATAAAAGCCTGTATAGTTACCTACTCTAGTTTTAGTAACAATATTTGCCCCTATTTACTATGGTCCCCGGTAATATTAGTAGTACGGTACTGCGCTGCACATGTTATACTTACACCTAAATTTAAATCTGACTCTAATTCTAGGTGTTCAGTTCCGCTATAAGGGGGGATTGCAGTCCCACTTTAAGGGCTCAAGGGGCCTAAAGGGGCGCCATTAACGGCCACCAGGTTTTTGGGACATTAAACTACTAGGAATTAATGTTGGACAGTTTTTTTTTTTTTTTTCGGTTGTGTTAGGGGTTAAGACACTCCTCACACCCAAAACTAGTTTATGGACTCCAGATCGCCGTCCATCTCGTTGACTTTGTTTTTTGTCATGGTAATGCTCCTTTTCGTAGCGTGATTTCCGCAGCGATAAATGACGAGGGCACGCACCACTTTCTGCATGCATAATCGCACAGCATTCGGGTTCCACTTTTATTTCAGTATACCTTTTTGGGGTAAGTTGGCCTGTGACCACGGGAATCGACCGCATCAAGTGTTGGGTTAGTACGGACATATGGAGGTACTGGGTAGAGAGACCGGCACGGCTTTTAATTTAAAGACAACAACAACAACAACAACAACAATCCCGGACCGGACCGGACCGGACCGCCCCCAACCCCCTCCTTCCGTCCTTCCCACCACCGAAAGTGACCGCCAATGGCCACTGTCCCCTCGCGCAACCCATGCATTGGTCCCTTTGAATGGTTTGTTGCTCGGTCGGGTTGTCGGTTACTTCCGTGAACCGTTTCTTGGTAAATTGTGGTTTGTCGGATGCTTACTTGAATCGTCTTGTTGATCGATGAGTGAGATAACTCTTATCGGTTTGGTCATTTTTGTTGCTGTTGTTGCTGTTGTTGCCGCTGCTGCTGCTGCTGCTGCTGCTGCTGCTGCTGTTGCTGCTGCTGTTGCTGATTATTTATTGTTTTCGTTTGTTTCTCGCCGAATGACGACGCTTATGCAGCCAACATGACCAGAAGGAGCGCAAGCGAGGTGTACGAGGTCATGCGCCGCAAGCCCACCAGCAGCAACAACAACAACGACAGCGGCCACCACAACATCCGAAACATCCCGGCGTCCTCCCCGGGTAGATTCTTCGGCCCTGGCCGCGGCGCTGGCGCCCCCCGCAACAGATACCAGCCGACTCCCAGCACCCCATCCTCCTCTCTGGGTGCTTCGGGGTACGACACCTTCGGCCCACGCTCCCCCCTTTCTCAGCACTCGATCGAACCTGCGCCGCCTGCTGGACCCGGAGCTCACGCCACCGTCGCTAAGGTCGGGGGCAGCGATTTCCAGTCTCCCACGACTGTCCCCACCGCTAGCCGTGTCGCCGGGGGCGGCAGCGGCGGTGGCGGTGCGGATAGTGGCGGTGGCGTTAGAGGCTTAGCGAAGCCAACCATGGGGTTCCAGGCTGGGGGCTACGATCACTTCTACACGCTGTCGCTGACGGGCAAGGTGACGTTCGGCACCGCGGAAGAGCTGGCCCTACCGCGCCCCGCGGGCGCCGGCAGAGGCCGCGGGTACGAGGTCAACGGCGGCCGCGGCACTAAATCCCCTCCTTCCAGCTACATGCGAGGAACCGCCGCCGCCGGTGGTGGTGGTGGTGGTGGTGGCGGTGGTGGCGGTGGTGGTGGTGGTGGTGGCGGTGGTGGTGGCGGCGGCCGTGACGACACAGACGAAGGAGGCGACATGGACATGTCGGCGTCGGGGTACAGCCCGTTCGTGCCTAAGGGTAGCTCCGTCAACTCTCTGACGTCCTCTGAGCACCCTGGGCAGGCCGGACGTGCGGCGGGACAAGGCCGGAGCGGGTCGGGAACGTCTCCAGCGGCGCGCATTTTTGGTGCTGGCGGAAAGGCTGATGTCGCCGCGCCGAAGGAAGGGGCGAACGGCGATGCGAACGGGCGGCGTGCCGACAAGGGTAAGGTGTGGCCCAGGGCCGCGGCCTCGACAACCAGAAATTTTGGCAGCGGCGGGAGCGGCGGGAGCGGCGGGAGCGGGGGCAGCGGGGGCAGTGGTACGACCAAGGTGGGATTCTTGCCGCCACCTTCAGGTGAGGTTTTGCTTGACAGCAGCGAGCGTGTTTTTGGCGGGGTTGCTCAGCCCCGTCGGCGGCAGTAGCGGTGGTGGTGGTGGTAGCGGTGGTGGTGGTGGTGGTGGTGGTGGCGGTGATGGAGGCTGTCGGGGGCTGTCAGAGCTTTTACGATAAGCAGGATGTATGACAAAGCTTCTCGCATGTATATATGTATGTAACACTCTGTTCCGAAGTATAAGGATCGTTTTTTTTGTTAATACGTATGTATGACACTACAAACGTTTCTCCTGCTTCGGGACATTGTGGTATACCCGGTATGATATCATGATATCGCAGCCGGGCGGCGCCGGCAGCTTTCCTGACGGCGTTGGCCGAGCGACTGACGAAACTAACAAGATTCCTGTAACAATGATGTTGTTCATATATGTTAATATATCCATTGCTGTTGATGGGCATACTCTAGACCGTGGTCACAAAAGCAGGATCCAACAACTAGGGAGTGAGAGTATCCCCGAGTAAAACGGTACTGCGTTTTTGTAGTTTTACTCCCAATAAGCGAGCGGGATCGAGGCTTTTCGGTAGTTAGTTATTGTTGGTATTTTACCGTTGGTATTTTACCGTCGGTATTGTACCGATGCTATTGTACCGTTGATATGATACCGTTGGTATTGTGCTGTTGGTATTGTGTGCCGTTGATATTGTACCGTTGGTACTGTTAATGTTTGACGTGCCACCTCCCGCAACGCGCTGTGTCGGGGGCCCGCGCAGACTACGACACCTTCATCCAGAACTCACCGAGGGGTCCGCCTACACCAAGCGAGCACGGGTCCGATGCGTACGACGATTTTAGACCGGGATCGGACAGGTGAGCTGACTTTCTGCGGGTGCGGTACAACGAAATCGCTAAATTTGTTGTTGTTATTGTTGTCGTTGTTGTGGGTGGTGGTGGTCATATGTGCGTACTCTGAAGCTTTGTCGATACGTCTGTACCCCTCAAGTCTTGCTGACATCTCTCTCTATATATAATACGTATCATACCTTGAAGCTTTGTTGATATGGTTTGATATGTACTCTTGAAAGCTTTGTTGGTGTGTACGTACTCTGAAGCCTTGCTGGTATGTATGTACTCTTTAAGCGTTGGTGATTAATGATGATTGCAATGATGTGTTGCGAAGAAGGTGCTGTAGAGCGGGGAGACCGAGACACGAAAGCACGCGGTGGCCTGTGGCCGTAAAAAGCTGTGTTGATTCTGATGATGCTATAGAACGGAGGGGGGGAGGGCGCAAGTACCGAGCGTGGTGGTGGTGAAGCTTTTTTTGTGGCGACGCTGTAGATGACATGTCAAGAGGTGTGAAAGTAGCCCCTTCTAACGCACAGGCGACCAACATTCACCTCCTTCGAAGAACCCACCCCCCGAACATCTATGGGTCTTCAGATCCGTGCCCCGCAGCTTCTTGCAAAGTTCAGTTCCAACCACTCGATCGAGTCGCGCTGACGGCTACATAACGTATATACGTATTTGTAACTACATTTGATAAACTTCTTCGACATAGCATGCCACAGCGTGTCAACCTCTCAAAACAGATCCATATCGAGCAACGACCACCGCAGACAAGCCAGCCAACGGGTGCTTGCCTTCTAGTAAAAGCAAAGCATGCCCTGAAATCGCTCGTTTTTTTTTTCATTTTGTTTTGGTGTCAACAACATGTCAACATCATGTCAACAACACATCAACACCATGTCAACAACATGTCAACAACAAAATGTCAACACCATATGTCAACACCTCAAAACAGGTCCATATCGAGCAGCAACCACCGAAACGCGCCGCCGACGGGTGGATTCAACCGGCCTCAACTCCCGGAGCCTCACGCGAGAGCCCCGCCTCAACTCCCGGAGCCTCACGCGAGAGCCCCGCTCAAGTCGGAGACGAAACTGGACTCGAACTGGGAGCCGGCACCACGACGGCGGGCCGAAGACAGATACCAAGCTGGAGTCGACCGCGTTCTGGCGTCCAAGCCTCAAGACAATCACCCCCAAACTGTTTACCAAGCTGACGATGCGGATGTGGATGGAGGTGGAGACGGACATGAAGGCCCTGTCCCCCTGAGCCCGGACGCGCTGACCGCCTTTTCGAATGCAGACCCCGACGCGAAGCAGAGGAACAAGTGAGTTCTTTTTTTTCGTAACGTTTAGATAGCATATAATATATACGTGTAGTATACGTAGCTGTCGCTATTGCGGGAGAACAGAGTAATCAGGACCAAATATCACCCGTTCTATGATAGAGGTATACGTTTTTAACTGAAAAAATAAATCCTACACTAATTCCAAGTACTTTGTCCCCAAATTCGTGGTACCAGTTCTTAAGGGGTTACCCCCAAAATTTTCAGACTTTAATTTTGTTTAGTGTATGGTTAGGCCATGTTAGTGTTCATCGGGTACATAAGAAGCACTTTTAATTTCGTCCAAAATCAGTTTTTGGGTGACTTAGAACATGCATCATGTTCTTATTAATAGTAGTAGTACTGTACTATATATAATATATAGGTTTTTGGGTGAGTGGTGGGTCGTGATTACTCTGGTCCACCGTATCAGTTTTGTTTTCGTAGAGTGTAGATGGCATACTATACGTATGATGGCTGTGTAGCTGTGGCGCGCTACAGGGTAAAGTTGAAACTATTTGTAAGTGTCGTAAGGTACGAGTAGCCCCTTGATAACTGCAACATTTTGTCTTGGGACGTCCTATCATACTTGGAAATAGTCTGGGACACATTGTTTCAGTAATAGTGTAAGGGTTACCTTGCGTGCGGGCGGGCAGCGTACGTACGTCGGTTGTCGGATGGCCAATCTTCAGATTGATCTGTTACTGTAGATTGGTTTTTCAGATTGATCTTCAGACTGATCTCGAGATTGATCTTCAGTTTGATCTTCAGATTGATCGTCAGATTGATCTTCAGATTGATCTTCAGATTGATCTTCAGACTGATCTCGAGATTGATCTTCAGATTGATCTTCAGACTGATCTCGTGATTGATCTTCAGATTGATCTTTGGCACCGTCAAAGTTAGAAATTTTACACGTCAGCTGTGAGTTGGACTGGTTGAGTGGTAGATACTCAGCCTTGCAAGGTGTACAGTGTAGTATATCGGGCGTGATGCCACTCTGTCCCGAAATATAAGTATCATGTACATGGTAATATTATGCTATGCCAATGTTTTATTCTTATATTCTTATGTTATTTGACACTTAGATGTTGGTACATAGTGATACATCGGTCGCGCATGTTCTACATTCCTGGTAATTTTTACAAAATATTCGCACCTCGGACAGATGAGATGCATCACTTACAGATCACTTACAGATCACCTACAGATCACTTACAGATCACCCACACATCACTTACACATCACTTACAGATCACTTACAGATCACTTGCATATCACTCACAGATCACTTACAGATCACTCACACATCACTTACACACCACTTACACATCACTTACAGATCACTTACAGAGCATTCCTACTGCATGGTCTGGCTATTTCAGGCCAGACAGATCCCTGGTGTGTGTGATCTGTGTGATCTGTATGATCTAGCTCATACTGCCGGGTGGGAGCTGTACAGTCTGCACGATCTAGGCCATGTTTCCTGGGTTGGACCTGTACTGTACAGACCCTGCACAGTATATCCTAAGCAGGTTAGGATCTTACATGATCTATCTGTAGATGGTGTCCCTGTAGGTTACTGTATGATCTGCAGATTATCTATCTGTAGATGATATGTCTGTGCGACGTGTGAACGTTTTACAAATAATACGCGAGCTGGGCGATACGTTGCGTGCGCATGATCAATGGACTTCTCCTGAACCTTACGAGATGGTTCCTACTGTAATACTACGCCAGCTGTGCGTTCGACCGCTCGAATGCATTATCGATGCTCAGATTTTGAAGCTGCGTATTTTACCGCCGTCGCCGCCTTGAGGCATCCCTCTTTCGTTCGTTCTCTCCCTACCTATTGCGCTAACCCTTTCTTTGTATGTCGTATCTCTCTCTTGTCCCCCCAATCTCTCCCTATCTCTATCTGCCCCTCCCTTTCGCTCCTCTCTCGCTTCGCCTCTATCCCACATGCCCTCCCCCTGCATCTCTATTTTCTCTCTGTTCTACCCTTCTCCCTTTCTCTTGCTACCCTTTCGCGATGTCGGATTGCGCTATCACTCTCGCTCACACGGTGGTGCCCACGCCTACCGCCACTTGAAGGGATGTGACGGAAGCCACCCAGTTCCTGCTCACCGTGCTGGTGCCTGCGACCGCCAAGCTGCTGTGCAGCATGTCACCGACCACTCTCGCCAAGGTACGCCGGGATATCACAGGCTGGGGAAAATATCAGCATCTATGGCATTTATGGCGAATAACACAATACGAAGACTTACAATACGTGTATTTATATTATGTTTATAAAACAGGAATACCAGGTATGATGATTTCCTATTAATAGTACGTAGTGGCAAAGTTACGTGCACACCCTCGGTTTATTTTTCGCAGATAAGACACACGCTCCATGAAATCTACACCCTCAGATTTTTGTTCCCCTCATATTCATGATGTACCTCCTACACGAGGACAGGACAGCAACCACCCCCCCCACACACGCACACACTACTGTCTCTCTTTTTTGATCGGAAAACGGGCAGATGAATAGCTACTTCTCCCCAGCGGCCAAACAACTAAATCCACACCCACTACCATAGTGTCTCCTTTTAAGTGAAAAACGCGCAGGTACACAGCCCTTTCCTCCCAGCAGTTATTAATAGCTAACCGCGAACCCCCCACCCTCTGCTGTCTCTCGTTTATCGTTCTGTTTTTTTTCTTCTTCGGAAACTGGCAGATCAAGCTCGCGCCGGAGCTCCACAAATACGGCATCAACGTTCGACACATTGGCCTTCTCCGCGCGTACATCACCCCCCCGGGCGCTGTGAACTACGGCCACGCCACCGCCGGCGCCGCGAAGGCCAGCACGACCACCATGAGGGACCGCATTCTGGTGAGCACCATGAGGGCAGGGGCCGAAGGGGGGGTGGCAAAGCGGTGGGACTTGCAGTAGTAAATATTACTATTGAGCACCCTGGCTGCTATCACATTCTATCACTTTTTGCCATGGCTCTTCACGGTCATGGGTCATGACCCGACTCGCGGATCAGGTCGGATCGGAATTGTTTTGAAATATCATGAGTGGGTCGGGTCGGTTTGGTTAGGATGGGTCTGGTCACAATTACCCGACCCGACCCGACCTGACCGGCGAGGTTTGACCACGAATTGTCACGTTCTCAACGTGTCTCACTCCCACCGTGTCGCCTGTCACATATATTATATGTTCCCATCTCTTGCATGGTGCAGGTGAATAGCTACGTAGAGCCATAGTAATTTACAGTATTACATAGTAATATTGCTGATAGTGTATAATCAGAACCCACCATGGACCCAAAAACCGTATATCTTACTATATTAATAGGTCCTGATTACTATTAATAGGTTCTGATTACTATCATACGAATGATCTGTATGATCTGCACGATCTGTATGATCTGAAATATCTGAAGGATCTGTATGATCTGTATGATCTGCATGCTCTAGCTCACGATGCCGGGTGGGAGCCAAATGATCTGCATGCTCTAGGATATGTTTCTTGGGTTGGATCTGTACTCTCCGTACCGATCCTCCATAACCATATCATAACGACAGGTTAGGATCTAGATCATCTATACATAGATCGTGATCTTTCTGTAGATGATTTATCTGTAGATTATCTGTATGATCTGTAGATCATATGTCCAACGTGTGAAACCTTGCCACGACGTCGTATGGTATCCTCGAGGTAATTCGCACCCTTGGGGTCTTGCTGTTCCTTCGTTATCCCTGCCCGGCATATATATATATATATGTATGAAAGCAAGCCCAATTTTCATTGTACGGTTGCGTGTCTCTGTGTCTCTGTAGAGTTATTGTCCCACGTGGCGTTCCTTCCCCTGCTCGCTGACAGAGTGGAGATAGGGGGATCGAATACGGTGTCTGGCGGTCTTGTTACCCGATGGGCGTGCTCGTGGTGCCTTTTTTTCAGTCGTTTTGTGATATATATACATATATTATATATATACTACGCTTGGCCTCGCTCGGTCTGGTGTGATTTGGTGTGGTGTGGTTTGGTGTGGTGTGGTGTTGCCGTTGCCGTCTACTGCAGTTTTGGGGCTCTTTTTTGTGTGCATCGTCCAGCGGATGGGTGGGCATGATTTAAAGTTTACTCTGCCCCCAGTCCTGCAATTAGTGGCAAGTAACTCGACTATTTACGTAAGACCATCGTAAATAGGACCAAATATTGTGATTAAAATAGTCAAAATAGGGACGTGTACTGGTATACCCTAGCTTCTGGGGTGTACCGTAGGTCCTGTTTACTATGCTCTATACCGTAATACTTGCGGAACACAACAACAGCAGTGCGGTAGGCTTCCCATTGCTGACGTTGTGATTTTGGTTGCACCACTGCTGCTGCTGCTGCTGCTGCTGCTGCTGCGCATTGCTGTTATTGTACGTGTGGCATGTGACAGGTGGAGGTGGTGGTGCGCACTCTGAAGCTGGTCTTGAGGCAGTTCCAACGGCAGTGGATGAAGTCAGAGCAGAGCTCTTCGGAGCAGGTGAGTCAGTGCACAGTCATAACACTGAGTATACACTCAGTATACACTCAGTACACACTCAGTACAGTCAGAGCTTACGCGCCGGGGCGCTGTGGCGTTCCTTCTGCGGTCTGTCTTGTCTTGTCTGCCTGTCTCTGCCTGTCTGCCTGTCTGTCTAAATAAGTATTCAGGAAAATCAGGAACATTAGGCCAAAACGCTACTTTCGATAACGACGGCCCCTTTTTACTTGATTTCCTCTGTACTCGTACGTGCGTATCAGGCAAACTATCGTGGTGACTTTTAAGGGTTGTAATGCATGTTCCTGTAGTATCAGACACTGTCATAGCCCTAAAGCGTCCGAATCATTTTTTATGATACGAAGTATGTGTTTTATGGCGTTTTGCTGTGTGCTGTTTTGCTGTTTTCTGTACGCTGTTTTGAGGTTGGGTGCGCCAATGTAACGCCTGTTTGATTGCTTGATGTTTTGATGCGCCAGTGTAACGCCTGTTTTATTGATGCCTGATATTTGATGTTTGATGCGCCAATGTAACGCCTGTTTGACTGATGTTTGATATTTGATGTTTGATGCGCCATTGCAACGTCTGTTTGATGTCTTGATGTTTTGATTGTTTGATTGTTTGATTGTTTGATGCTTGATGCGCCACTGCGACGTTGACAGGGCATGCACCTTCTAGTCTCGCAGTTCCTCAACCTCGTCACGGGCAGCCACAAGCGGACTGAACTATTCTGGAGAGAGGACGTCACCACCGGGGTTTGCCAAAGGTAAGAATGCTACTACTACTACTACTACTACTACTACTACTACTACTACCACTACTACTACTACCACTACTACTACTACTACTGTATGTTCCATCGTAGTATATGCCATACCAGGTAAGTCTAAAAGAGACCCTGTCGGGCCAAACCTCGCTCGTCAACAGACGTCAGTGCTCCATTGCTCACTGTGTCACGTGCTGTCGGCGCAATGTGTGCCGCTTCAGGTTCGGTACCGTGGCATTGACCAAGTCAGAGCGCGCGGGACTTTGGGCCACTTGCTCGGAGAGGCCGGACCTGTTGAGGCTGATCGTTAAGGATCTCGTGACGGTCACTGGAGTAAGGTAAGTCGCAAGCATGCCCTTCCCGATGCCGTCACTCCTCAAGCAGAGACGACAAACCGAGATTTCGCACTGCTCCACACAGCACACTGCACAAGGCGCAAGTAAAACATGTATAAACATGTATAGAACCAACTATACACTTGTTTTTGGAGCTGGTCGGTGTTTCTTGCCCGGTAGCTTCGTACTTTTGTTTCTTTTTTTTTTTTACTTTCGACACGTCTTTAACCCCTTAAGAACTGGTCCCACGAATTTGGGGGGAAACGACTTAGAATTAGTGTGGGACATTATTTTCAGTTATGAATGGATTGATGTTCTTTGTTCTTGCCCGGTGGCCTCGTACTGTACGAGTACACGAAGTATAGCTGGTATACACGAGAGGAACGGACGAACGCCTTTGCTGTGCTCTCCCTTTTCAGCGTGCGACACCCCCTGGGTTTGAAGTCAACCACAAACCCGAAGGGGAACCTTGTAAACATGTCAAAGCATGTATTTGCCGCTCTGTCTCGAAATTTAAGAACCGTTTGTATGTAAGCACTTGCTACAAATGTTCCTTCTCTTTCGGGATGGAGCGGAATAGGCTTCAGTACATTATAGGGAGCGCTGTAAGCCGGTTGGCGTGGTGGCAATTGTTTTGGGCTTCAGTAAATAGGAGCGCTGTACACAGGTTGTGTCGCGCAAGTGTTAACGGTATATGCCCAAGGCATGCATCGCTTTGCAGGGGGAAGGCCGTGTGTATTTTATATAGCCTGATTCGTAGTCTTACCGTCTCCCGCATCCTGCTCTGCGCTTTATGCACACACACACACTCGATTGTCGAACGCCATCCCAGGTTCAAGGAAAGCATCAACCAGAAGCTCCGGCACAGAAAGACGGTAATCGTGGGCTTCACCTTCAAGATGACCGACATCTGCGACATCGAGGCAGTCGTCACCCCGATGGCTATCTACCACTGACCATAGCGAGACGGGACGGAGGAGTGTACCCCCTGTTTTACCTTTAGTAGCCAGGAAAACCCCCTTATACGTTTTTGCGCTTTCCCCCCTCACCTCCCGGCGTCATGTGTACGCCTCCCCATCGTTGTTTGTATCCGAGTGTGTACGGGTTTGCATTGTATTGTCGCTCTGTCTTTCCTTAGGGGACAGGGGACGGGGTTCGGCTTTTGATACGTGCCTCCTCGTGTTTTGGTGGGTATGTCGTAGCCCCGCTGGTGCTTGGCACACCGTCTATGTATGCAGATGTGCAATATATATGATCAGTGCTTGGCACGCCGTCTATATACAGACTTGTCGGCTATTCTATACGAGTGCGGATTCCTTGCGTTTTACCTGGTACATAATAATATATAGATTAGTTTATGGTGGGTACGTGTCGTGCGTTAGGATGAGATGCGGTTACCCGCACCGAAAATGGAGTTGCATTTTTGCGTCTGTTCAGTCCGATTTTCGATTTATGATTGCGAGTAGATGCTCGATTCGTGATTTTCGATTTTCGATCTTCGATTGGCGGTTTTCGACTCTCGATTCCTGGTTTTCGATTTGTGATTTCATGATTTTCGATTTGTGCTTTTCCATGCACGAAACTGTTTTTTGGCGAGGTCAGCAGCGAAGCAGAAGCCGAAAGTGTGTGGCATACCTCTGTACCGGCGATATGGAGAGGTGTCTCGTGTTCATACCCAGCTGTAGAGTACATCGGGTACCGTTAATATTTTTTGTCACATGCGTTTCTCATCATTCCCGGGGCGTTACGTAGGATGCCGCGGGTGACTGCCGTGTTTGGGCTTCCTACATTAGCTTTTGCTGTTGTCTACAGGACACAGCAACAACATGTGTGCATCAGGCGTGTCAGTTGGTAACTGGTATTTGTATATATATTCCAGGCACGGCAGTAGTAGTTACCTGGTACGGCAGTATCGAGCGGTTACCCAAGGAGTAGATGGCGCTGGCTCGCTACTATTTACATGTTCTAATCTGCATGTACTGCATGTACTGCATGTACTGCGTCTAAGGTCTCTTCAAATTTTGGCATGCGCGCCAAGCGAAGCAAGAGTATCTCTCTCCTCGAGTACCATATAACACATAGATTATGAGATGTGAAACCCCCCCCCCCTCCAGTCGAAGTGGTCAATGGTCAAATTACTAAGGCAAGCAACAAATGAGTACGCCCCCGCCCCCCCTCACGGAGCTTCGCGCTTGGTGCTAGCAATGTCTTCCTGGTCGGTGAAAACCCGCCATGCTCCGTCCCGGCATTGTAGGGATGTGAGGGTCTATGGTCTTACGACTACGCCCATGCATGAGTATGAAGTACAGGCATTGTAGGGATGCGAGGGTCTATGGTCATACGACTACGCCCATGCATGATTATGAAGTACATCCCTCCCCCCCCCCCCACGCGGAAGAATGTGCAAGCTGATTTTCGCGGCAATGGGTAACAGTGCAAACACCAACAGATGGATGCGTCTGTAGAAATATTCGGACGTGAATTTTCCCAAACCATAAGGATCGTTGTGCGTATTTTTATGTATCCTTGGTTTGGAGAAACTCCGCTCGGAAATCCTTCGCAGGGGTTATGTAATATTATCACCCGGGTGATACATCTATATTTATCACTATATAGGGTGATACAATTATCTTATCACCCCGTGTGATATGCTATCACCCCGTGTGATATGTTATCACCCCGTGTGATGTGTTACCACCCCGTGTGATCTGTTACCACCCCGTGTGATATGTTACCACCCCGTGTGATAAGGTAAGTAGACTACCCCCCCTGACATTTTTTCGGGCTTGGCTTTTTTTCGTCATCCGAGGACGAAGAGCCGCCTCTGGCTACTCTCGTAGTCTTGGTGCTGTACTTCACCCGCGGCCGGCGCAGCCACCTACAGGTCGAAGTGCTGCATGTCGATGTTTTCCATGCACGGCGCAGTAAGCAATACACAGGGCACGGGTTGTTTCCTTTCCTGCTATCATCGCTCTCGCTTTGTGTTCATTAACTCGTGCGATAAGTTGAAGGGACTGATATACATCGAATCGGAAGTCGAAGGGACATGCTAAGTGGAAGTTGAAAGACTCTGCTTTGCTTTGCTTTGCCTTGCCCTGCCTTGCCTTGCCTTGCCTTGCCTTGCCTTGCCTTGCCTTGCCTTGCCTTGCCTTGCCTTTTGCCGGGCCTTGCCGGGCCTTGCCGGGCCTTGTCTGGTCTACTGACTTGTTTGTTGCTGCGTATGGCCTGGTCTGGTCGCTGGTCTGGTCTATTAGCTCGTTTGTGAGCTTCGGTCTTCGGTTACATGCACCGCCGTAGCGGCGTAACATCGGGGCTTTTTTTTGTCAACCCCTGTAATGAAGCGCCTCGGCAGGCTTTCCTTCCCTTTTTTCGGGAGGGGGGGTGTGTGGGGGAAGGGTATTTTATGTATTGCTCTACGTGTGTTATTCGTCTGTTTTTATTTCGGTTGCACCAACAATTAATATTAATAGTATTAATAGTGAGGTGCGGCGAACGATTTGGGTGTCATTTTATTTGCGTTTCAAGAGTCATTCTTCGGGCCTGTTGTTCCCTATCCTGTTTTGTTTTGCTCTTGGACGAATGCCCCCCCCCCCCCCCCCCCTGCTGCTGCGTTTCCTATCGACTTGCGATGGTACGTATGTGCACTAAGGTGTAGTATTGTATGTATGCACTCTATGCATCGTGCTTGCTGTGTTTTGGCGTGCTGTGACTGGATGAAAGGGTACTTACTGTGGAGACCCGTTTGCACCCTTCTTGGATTTTTGCTGTGTGCTGTTGTCGAGGTAGCCACGGCATCGCAGCGAATGTCGCTGTCGTTTTGAAGCCTGCAGCTGGGCGTTGTTTGTGTAAACGGCACGTGTACCATAATATATGCCGCACAGCAACTTTTCGCCTCGGTGGTATTTCTTCAGGAGAAGACTTGATTGACAAGAATAATTGCTCTCGATCCACATGGCCTATATATCTATATATACTACAGCATCTTTGTGACGCGTTTTTTTTTCTCCCCCCCCCCCCCCAAGGTTCGCGATCGGAGATGGGTAGTAGGTGGACATGCTCGTAGCAGTCGGGTGTAGAGTAGTTTTTGAGCGAACAGAAGGGGTCTGCTCTCGGTTTTCGTTCACACAGACCCCACCCGGTTCCCCGATTGATTGATGGCAACGCCGAGTTGGACTGAACTCCCTCTGGACAAAGCAGTATTGGGTTCGACGTCTGGCTCTGATTCAGTGTTTGTGGTAGATAGGTTAATAGTAAGATTCGATGCATAATGTGGAATGTTTCGTTGCTGCGGTGTGCGTCGTGTCGTACGAGAAGAAACAGCTGGATTACGCTACGATAGCACTACTGCTACCGTGCAGTATCGAGATTTTTGCGATTCGGAAGGTCCTCGACAGCAGCAGCAGCAAGCAGGAGGAGCTTTACGCCTTCTTCGTAGATGTTTCGGGAAGTGAGACCATTGGCAAGCGCCATGCTGGTGGGCATGCGCTTTGGCGCAGAAGCAGACCACCAGAGATGACGGATGATGGCTGGTGGTGTGTTGGGATTTTCCTTGATGTCCCCTCTATCCCAAGCGATCAGTATATACTCTATCTATCTATCTATCTATCTATCTATCTATCTATCTATCTACTTCGAAGTATCTATCTATTTACTGTATATATCTACGAGTAGTGTCGTAGGTTTTATTGAAAATCACGCACGCTACTCGCAGTCGTGGGTGGTTTATCGTTGCGTGCTTTTTCTTGAACGCCCCCTGCTACTACTTACTACTGCTCGTTAAATGTTGAGCTCGGCGTTTGCATTGGCGGCGCGGGTATAGATTTCGCGGGCGACGGCAGCTACAGTAGCTGAGCTGCCAATCAATGTCACATGCTTTCTGCACGGTACTACAGTATTATATCGCTCGGTTGCGCGTTCGACTGGAGTGGGTGGTATCAGTTTTCGCTCGTTGCTTAAGTAGCTTGTCTGGTAGTTGACATTTACGTTTGCGTTTGGTTTGGCGGTGCGATAAACCAGCGTTGTAGCATATACATAGCGTCGTTGCTTTTTGGTTTGTTTTTGGTGGTATGGGTACCCTCGTCGTAGCTGGTGACATAGCAGCGCCGGGGAGGTTGGATGATGTGTTTTGTTTAACACCTTAAGAACTGGTAAACCACTTGGAATTTGTGTGGGATATTCTTCAGTTCTGAATGGGTTAACAAAGGAAACTCGGGTCTATTTATACGACCATTAACGTCACCTCAGTCACCCATAAGATGAACCATGATATATATGTACAAGGGGATAAGGACTAGAAGAGTAAACACTTGCCTGGCGAGCAGCCATGTCGCAATGCTGGTTCTTCACATACGTAAAAAAAAAATAAGAAAAAAATTAGGTAAACATCTTTAGTTTTTGTTATGCTTTCGGTATAAACAGCGGCGTACACATTCAACAGTGTTCGACCAGTCACTTTCTTGTTTATTCCCAAGATGTGGATTGCTCTCAGGTTTTCCGTCTGTATTGAAAAGTCTCAAAACCACTATTCTTAGAGGTATATACTTTTGAGGTGGAGGTATGAGGGCGATGTTTTTAGGACCCCGGGGCGTAACACCAACCAGCCCCTACCCAACAAGAACGCCATGCCATGCAGTACGAACCCAACACTCGGGCACAGCGGTGTCTTGTTCCACTTCCCGCTCAACCATCTATTATTTTCGCGACGTAGTTCCTTGCCTTCCACGGCAGGCATTACAGACAGACAGACACACAAAAATATTGATACGGTGGTATGCTGCAATGTTTGAGTAAGTTACAGCAGCAGCACATATACCATAAAGACATTTCGTGCCCGCAGTTTTCTGATTGGTCAATTTTTAGGTTGGGGTTTTTTATTGGTGGAAAAACCTTGGTCGACAGTATTTGGGGGGGGGGGGATATACCATAAAGACATTTCGTGCCCGCAGTTTTCTGATTGGTCAATTTTTAGGTTGGGGTTTTTTATTGGTGGAAAAACCTTGGTCGACAGTATTTGGGGGGGGGGGGTGTACTTCATTTTCATGCATGGCCGTAGTCGTATGACAATAGACCCTCGCATCCCTACAATGCCGGGTTTATTTGGGGCGTTTGGCCATTGACCACGCACCCTTTTCCCCTTTCGAGGCGGAGCATTATATGGGGGGGGGGGGGGGGCTTAGGCCANGGCCTTGACAGGCTCGAGAAATCAAGGATTTAAGGGAATTTGCATTTATGAGCGAGGTCCCTCGCCCATAAATACAGATTTTCTGGGATCCTCGATATCTTGAGACTGCCGATGGCTATTTCGTTTTTTTTGTTTGTCATCGACGGGTGTCATCACAACTGACACTACTGTAGTTGACAGTGAAAAAAATGACTGTAAGGGGAGTACATCTCCTACAATTCAAAAAACAATATTTTCGATTTTCATTCTCATCGGAAAGGCAATTCTCAATTAGGAAAATCGACTGTTTATTATAGGTGCTCACCACCTACTGCACTACTGTTGTACCAAACGTTTAGGCCACTCGGGCGGGCGGGTGGCTCTGTACCTGTCTTAAAAGGGATTGACTGTATAACCTACTGTGACGTTCTGGCGCATTGTAAGGGCCCATATTAACGAGTATAAAATAAATTCAATTTGGAAAAATAAAAATGAAAATTCGCTATTCATTGGTCAACACACGCACCAGCACCCCCCAAGATCTTAATCTTTGGTGCTGGTGCGCGTGTTGACCAATGAAAAGCGGATATGAATTTTTATTTTTCCAAATTGATATTTTTTTTCTTCGTTAAAACGGGCCCTAACACGCAATTCTAAGGAGGTGCTGATGGTGAATATCGCGAAATCGAAGAGCATAAAAGCCTTGCAGCACAAGAGGGTAGTCACCCTCCCGAGTGGCTCTGGGTGATTGGAAAAATATGTACTTCATTTTCATGCATGGCCGTAGTCGTATGACAATAGACCCTCGCATCCCTACAATGCCGGGTTTATTTGGGGCGTTTGGCCATTGACCACGCACCCTTTTCCCCTTTCGAGGCGGAGCATTATATGGGGGGGGGGGGGGGGCTTAGGCCATATTTTTCCAATCACCCAGAGCCACTCGGGAGGGTGACTACCCTCTTGTGCTGCAAGGCTTTTATGCTCTTCGATTTCGCGATATTCACCATCAGCACCTCCTTAGAATTGCGTGTTAGGGCCCGTTTTAACGAAGAAAAAAAATATCAATTTGGAAAAATAAAAATTCATATCCGCTTTTCATTGGTCAACACGCGCACCAGCACCAAAGATTA
Source organism: Saccharina japonica (assembly GCA_008828725.1). NCBI lineage: Eukaryota > Phaeophyceae > Laminariales > Laminariaceae > Saccharina > Saccharina japonica. The sequence goes on from MEHQ01003248.1 coordinate 158,703, forward strand.
AGATCTTGGGGGGTGCTGGTGCGTGTGTTGACCAATGAATAGCGAATTTTCATTTTTATTTTTCCAAATTGAATTTATTTTATACTCGTTAATATGGGCCCTTACAATGCGCCAGAACGTCACAGTAGGTTATACAGTCAATCCCTTTTAAGACAGGTACAGAGCCACCCGCCCGCCCGAGTGGCCTAAACGTTTGGTACAACAGTAGTGCAGTAGGTGGTGAGCACCTATAATAAACAGTCGATTTTCCTAATTGAGAATTGCCTTTCCGATGAGAATGAAAATCGAAAATATTGTTTTTTGAATTGTAGGAGATGTACTCCCCTTACAGTCATTTTTTTCACTGTCAACTACAGTAGTGTCAGTTGTGATGACACCCGTCGATGACAAACAAAAAAAACGAAATAGCCATCGGCAGTCTCAAGATATCGAGGATCCCAGAAAATCTGTATTTATGGGCGAGGGACCTCGCTCATAAATGCAAATTCCCTTAAATCCTTGATTTCTCGAGCCTGTCAAGGCCTATTTTTCCAATCACCCAGAGCCACTCGGGAGGGTGACTACCCTCTTGTGCTGCAAGGCTTTTATGCTCTTCGATTTCGCGATATTCACCATCAGCACCTCCTTAGAATTGCGTGTTAGGGCCGGTTTTAACGAAGAAAAAAAATATCAATTTGGAAAAATAAAAATTCATATCCGCTTTTCATTGGTCAACACGCGCACCAGCACCAAAGATTAAGATCTTGGGGGGTGCTGGTGCGTGTGTTGACCAATGAATAGCGAATTTTCATTTTTATTTTTCCAAATTGAATTTATTTTATACTCGTTAATATGGGCCCTTACAATGCGCCAGAACGTCACAGTAGGTTATACAGTCAATCCCTTTTAAGACAGGTACAGAGCCACCCGCCCGCCCGAGTGGCCTAAACGTTTGGTACAACAGTAGTGCAGTAGGTGGTGAGCACCTATAATAAACAGACGATTTTCCTAATTGAGAATTGCCTTTCCGATGAGAATGAAAATCGAAAATATTGTTTTTTGAATTGTAGGAGATGTACTCCCCTTACAGTCATTTTTTTCACTGTCAACTACAGTAGTGTCAGTTGTGATGACACCCGTCGATGACAAACAAAAAAAACGAAATAGCCATCGGCAGTCTCAAGATATCGAGGATCCCAGAAAATCTGTATTTATGGGCGAGGGACCTCGCTCATAAATGCAAATTCCCTTAAATCCTTGATTTCTCGAGCCTGTCAAGGCCGATTTCAATTTTTTTTTTCGTGGATCGATAGCTACCATCGAGGAACATATGTTCTAGGTCAATTTTTGATCGTGAGCGAAGTACAACTCTTATACAATAACAAAGTACTAAAATCGATTTTCATTCTCATCGGAAAGGCAATTCTCAATTAGGAAAATCGGCTGTTAATAGGTGAACACAAGGGCACCCCCCTTACCCGTGGCACCTGTCAATTAATCCATTAGTACGGAAGGATATAGTAAATAGGACCACATATTGATAGTAATGAAATATAAAACATAGAGGTTTTTGTGTATACCGCAGGTTCTATTTACTGTGGTCCCCTGTAATAATGTAATAATAGTATGCGGCGCGTGCTACGTACGATAGAGGTATGAATAGCACATTTTCGGCTGGAATATTTGGGACATGATCGGGCTCCTTAACCCAAAATGGTCAGTATTCCACTCCTCCTGCCTTGCGAAAAATTTCATTGTGCGGTCAGGTCAGGTCAGGTCAGGTCAGGTCAGGTCGGGTCAGGTGGAGGGATTGTCCATCGGGTACATAGCACTTCCGTTTTCCTCCAAAAAAATGGTTTTCGGTGAGATATAGGTATAGAGCGCTCCTCAAGTAACCACCCTTTGAAGGCAGTAACATGGTTTGTGCACCTCTACCGTAGCATGCATCATTGTCCACCTAGCCCGGGGGCCGCGCACGGCGGGCGAGATGTCTCCCTGGGACAGGAAGGAGGGGCGTCGATTGACACCTTTCGTGTGACGGCCGCGTAGAGCACAGAACACGTACACGCAGCACTACAGTAATACTAGCGGCAGCAGCACAGGTGCGAGTCCTTGAATTGTACTATTAGGTACCGGGTATATGATACCTCGCGCAATAAAATGTTATGAGTTATAAACCTCTTAGTTGTTCGTTGTTGTTACATTAGGCTGTCCCCATCGACTATAAGTTGTTGCAAGGGCGATCGGAAAAAGACATCCATGACCAACACGCCGTTTTTCTAAATTTTCGGCCCTCTGTGGGGGGGGGGGTTGTACTCATTTCGTGCATGGCCGTATGATGGTAGTCGTATGACCATAGACCCTCGCATCCCTACAATGCCGGGACGGAGCACGTTGGGTTTTCACCAACCAGGCAGCAGACATTGCCAGTCATACTAACATCGAGTAATACGCTGAGTAGGGGATGGTTAATATCCATCCCCTCCCACGCAAACGCCTTGCGATTTCTTTGGAATCCGATAGCGCATATTGTCTCTCAGACGTTGTGCATGCCTGAACGGGCACTGCACTGCACTGCATCACATTTGGGTGTCTGTGGAAGTTTGTATAGCGATATGCCGTTTCTTTCTGTTCGCTGGCATGGACAACCACCCCCCCACAACTCGTCCTTTCAACACCCGACTCACGCTTCAGCGCCAAAACACGGCCCGTCCCCTTCGAGACCAAAAACCGGCCAACCTGACCTTAACACCAAAAACTAAAATAGTACTCCGTCCGCTCTCTCCGGCGGAGCGTAATAGCCCCACTAGAGAAGGCACGAGACACAATACAACGAACCCGTTGAGGGGGAGGGGGGGGTGCACTTCATATTCATGCATGGCCGTAATCGTATGACCATAGACCCTCGCATTCCTACAATGCCGGGACGGAGCATGTCGGGTTTTCACCGATCAGGCAGACATTATTAGCACCAAGCGCGAAGAGCCGTGAGGTGTTCGGGGGGGGGGGGGTAGAGGTAGCGGAGCCGTGCTCTAAAGTCCGCCACCCAAAGCTGCCCCAACACTAAAGTAATACTTCGTATTTGCTTATCCAAGACTAGACTTATTCAGCCAAGGCTAGACGCTACGGAAAACAGCACGGGGGGGGGTAGCCTCCATCACGAGGCCTCGCACTTCCTCCATTACATCTAAGCTTCCCTTTAACTGCCTTTAGCTTTCAGTTCGCCTGTCTTGAGCTTTCAGTTCGCCTGTCGCTCCTTCTCCGGCTGCGATCCTCCTTCGGCTGCCCCCTCCTCCTCCCCCCCCCCCTCCTCCTCGCTAATGCTATCCATCGCGTATCCACCTAGCTCCCCCGATGCGATTCGCGCGGCGAGAGTCTCTTGTATCTGTCGTTTGGCGTTCGACCCCTCTACCGATGTGAGCCACTTGTCTGGCGTCTTGAGCAGGTATCTGAACGGCCGAGGCGAGGCGAAGCGAGGAACACGCAAGAGAGGCGGCGGCGGCGGCGGCGGCGGCGGGGGGGGAGGGTGAACTCGATATTCATGCATAGTCGTAGTCGTATGACCATAGACCTGCGCATCCCTACAATGCCGGGACGGAGCATGTCGGGTTTTCACCGACCAGGAAGACATTGCTACGTAGCACTAAGCGCGAAGCGCCGTGAGGTGTTTGGCAAGTCGCATGAGCTGTATGCTACTAAGAACCGCTTGTGAGGCGGACTTGCATGTGGTTGACAGCTTCAATGAGTTGATTTAATTTCCGGTGTGGCCACTTCCAGAAACAGCAATAGAAGTACAGGGCGGCGGGGGGGGGGGGGGGTTGCTGATATCATTGGGCGTGGATATCGGGCTGTCTCGGAGGCAGATACTACTGCTGCTTATATCCAGTGCAAATTGCTGTTGGAGCATTGTTATACTATAAAATTAACAGGCGCGTTTTTTGCTCAAAAATGATCTTAGCATGTATGCGCCAGGTAATAAACTATGACTACATACATAGCATAAAAGTGGCCAAGGCAGATGGCTTATCAAGATCCCGGGGATAAAATACTGAGCTCTAGAGGTACGGGAAAATACAAATATTTAGTGAAAGCCGAGGTGGCCCGATGATAAGGTTGAGGCCCAGGCGGTACAAAAACGGCACAGGAAAAAAAAACGGCTCACGAACTTCTATATAGCATCACACTAATTACCGCTCGTATAAATCCGTAAACCATGATAATGAAATAGGTCGTACGCCCCCTCCCCATGCGTGCGAAAGCAACGTTACTGAAGCGTGATGCCTCCGCGTTTGATCAGACTATCCCCGTTTTTGTTTTTTAATTTCGTCCGAAAAATAAACGAAAGCTTGTCTCAGATTTTGCTGCATATGTTGCCCCGACGAGCAAGAACGCCGAAAGCGACGCTGCTGAAGCACGCTCCCCCCAAACTTGATCGGATTGTCAGACTGTGCTCAAGTCTGACCAATAATCGAACTGTAGTGTAGTTTCAAGTGTCTGTGTAGGAGGGCCAATGTCGACAAATCTAACGTGCTCCATTTCGAGGCATTGTCCGATTAGCAGGCGATTCCGTTCACGATGCTTGCTGCAAATAAGGTCCCGAAGCGAACGCTTACAAGCCGTATAACACCGGGCTATACTACAGACGCTGCTTGAATAAGTGGCATTTGCAGATATACGTAACACTCTACTACTGACACTCCTGTTGCTGAATTATCTTACCGTGTATAATTATATCTAAATTATATCAAACACGTTACTACTATTGAGCATACTATTATATACGTATACAAACATTGGTACGAAGCGGCGTTGGGCACTTTACTCCGGGCACTGCTGCCAAGTGGCATTGCGGTGGAACAGTTTGGCCTGCCTGTTTATATATGATAGCGAACTGCTGCTTATAAATAGTGGCCGAAGGCAAAGGGCAAAACGACGACACACACGCACTTGTCAATCCCACCAGCCCTGTCGATGCAGCGAAGAGCATGTGTCGTCAAACGAAACTTGACCCAGCTGTTCATCCATCAAGACCCAGCACGTAGGCAAGCAAGCTGCAAGGCAAGGCAAGGCAGGGCAGGGCAAGGCAAGGCAAGGCAAGGCAAGGCAAGGCAAGGCAAGGCAAAGGCAAGGCAAGGCAAGGCAAGGCAAGGCAAGGCAAGGCAAGGCAAGGCAAGGCAAGGCAAGGCAAGGCAAGGCAAGGCAAGGCAAGGCAAGGCAAGGCAAAAACAAGGCAAGGCAGAGGCAAGGCAAGGCAAGGCAAGGCAGAGGCAAGGGAGGAGAGCGCTCAGACTTCGAGTGTGGAACGACACGAGAAACAGCCCAAGCGAATATCTGGTACAATATACCAACATACAATATGCACTACGTACGCGGGTGCCTTGCCCCTCAAGTATAAAAAACACGCCCTTGCTTAGTACGGTCGTTATTATAGCATACATCTTACGTTCAAGCAATGATTCATGTGGCGTGTGTCGATTGTCGGTACCAACACGTGCTCGTACTACAGCATGATGTGCTACTTTTGATGGCGCATGCTGTTGTTCTGTCCTCCTTTTTGCCATTCGGCAGTTGACGGTACAGTGCTACAGTACAACAATGTCTATTAATATGAGTGTATACGAATCGTAGACGAAAAGAGTAGATTACTTACGTATGAACAATGGAGACAAACTCGTAAAGCCTACGTATGCTACTACCTAAAGATGATGGTTGAACTACAGTAGCTACTGCTGTAGATTGAAGAGCCTGCCACACATTGGCTGTCTAGATGGCTATTAATAGATGTCTAGATTAGTCCTGGTTGAGGACGTGAATCTTACTCGTCAAGCACTTCGCTGTAGAGGGCCTTCTTCTGCACGTTAGGCTTCCACGTCCTCCTGTTCTTCTTGTTCGAGAAGGAGATTGAGTTGCCGAACCTGGTTTGGCGATAAGGGGATCGATGTCGAATGTATCAGAATACGATTCTAGTATACGGCTATGGCATGATGTGATGTGGCATGATCTTATACGACATGGCTCGACATGACATGCTATTATATGATATGACAAAATATATGCTGTGATAGAAGTATGATATTATATGGTATTATACGATATGGTATTATACGATATGATTATATGATATTCTCCGGTCTGAAGGACCGGAGACTCAAAAACCAAAATCCCAAAAGTGATGCTAGATTTTCAAGCTAATAGGCGTGACATAAGTGGCCCCAGTTATCAAGTTAATCAGCGTGACAGAGAAGTGACCCCAGAAATCACACCCCGGGTACCCCCTTGTCCGCTCGATCCTCAAAGACCGTTCTGGGCGTACAGCAGCGGCGTCGCTCTAGTGCTTGCACGCCTCGACAGCGTAGCACACACCATGCGCCTCGGCGGAGTATCAGCAACAGGGGTGGGGTGTGTTCGACACGCCGAGGACAGCAGCACGCACCGAGCAGATCAGCACGCAAACAAGCCGAGCACTAAGTGACCTTTGGGAGTTCCACATCTATGATGAATATTGTTTGAACAGGGGGAAGGGGGGTTGTGATAATTTGCGAACTGCGAAGGTCGCGGGTATGAGTACATGCCACGCCTCGCCACGTCGTGTATGAGTATATGTCACGCCTCACTAGACCGCCTTGTCAGCTCGCAACAGCAACGGTGACTCTGAATCGGTACAGCAGCAGCAGCAGCAGCAGCAGCAGCAGCAGCAGCAGCAGCAGCAGCACAACAGCAGTGCGTCAACACTCAGATGCTTCGTTGTGTCAAAATACAAAATAATACCAAGACAGGTCGACTCGAGCGCACTCGGCGCGTCGCCGCCAGACCAGAGGCAGCCAGCGTGGCTTCGGACGCTTGGGTTCTACGCCCAGTACAGCGCACTTGGCGCGTCTCTTCGCGGCGCCAAACCACAACAACAGCAGTTGGTCTCCCCGTTTGCTCAAATATCTGCACGTACAACACGTCGACTTGTCTTGGTATTTTGTATTTTGACACAACGAGCATCCGAGCGTCGACTGCCTGTACTGCTGCTGCTGCTGTAAAGTCTACGAGTAAGGAGGCGCGCGACGAGTGCGCTTCCCTTCGTCTTTAGGCCCGAGGCCGCGCCAACCGGCTGTAGTTTGGCGACGGCGAGACGCACCGATCGCCGGCTGCGCGTCGGGCGCGAAGCAACGTCGCTGTGTCACCATCCAACTCATCGATCGTGCTGCTGCTGCTACTGCTGCTTGCTTGCTGCGTGGATAACATCTTGAATTTAGAGACCATGCCATTTTTCGATTTGAAAATCTGATGACCCAAGTCGTCAGATTCTGAGGCCGTTTCCTATACGGATCGATTTCGATCTCAAAAACTAAAGCACCGTCCTATGCAGTCCGATTGTGCAGTATACTCCAAGTATCGAGTACATTTCGTACTTTGAGTACTTAAGAGTATTAGAGTACTGGCGGCCTGAATACTCGGAGTACTTGGAGTATGAGCAGTACTGAAGCCCCAAATACTCGGAGTACAAGGAGTACCCGCAGTATCGGACCCCGGCATACTCCGAGTACAAGAAGTATCGAGATCGTCGTGTGTTCATACCCGAAATACTCCGAGTACGAGCAGTATCCCGGAGTATCGAACCCCGAAATACTTCGAGTACACGAAGTACCTGAAGTATTTTATCTCTAATACTCCTTACTTTACTCCAAGGTACTCGGAGCATCTGTGCAACATTGAAGACAACGAGGAACTACCCCTGAGCCCGCGGGAAAAACGCCGGGCAAATACTTGCAATTTCTTCAGGACTGGAGACTAGCAACGCGAATGATACTCATTCGATTGCGATACCAACACTTGGACAAAACTTGCTCGATAATAATGGCCCTTTCTCAACACCTTATTTTTTAGTAAGACCGGACAGCGGAGACTAGCAACGCGAATGTTACTCATTCGATTGCGATACTAACACAACGTTATGGTATGATATACGATATGACATTATTGTGGTATGATATAAAGTGTATGACAGGCAAGGCATGTTATGGTATGAACTCGAATTATACACGGCCAGCCAAACCCAGTCCGACCCAGCCACCCAGGTGCGCACACTGCGTATATACATACCACACCAGGTACAACAGCAGTATCATATAGCGCCTGCTGACCAACGGGGCTCCGAGGCTCAGGCTTGTCAAAAGTGAAAAGTAAACGCAAGCGTTTGGTCGTGGGCCTACTATTAGTAATAGTCATGCGCCTCAGAGTCAGCCAAGAACGTGTCGCAAGCGAACGAGCTCTACAACTATGTACGAGTACACCTTGCAGCTACGAGTACTGTTGTGAAGTGTTTACCGGGTATACATTAGCAGTGCGCTACAATACCAGGTATACCGCACTACCGCATTTGCAAGCACCTACAGCTATGATAGCTGTATCGTAACTACGTCGTTGTACAGGGGTCTGCCTCAAGCATGATAACGCAATGTACGTGCCAGACGCAAATGGTACCCCAGGTGAACGTGAAGGTGAGCAGTCCCGTACGAGTACGAGCACAACAGCAGTACGACGTACACACACCGTGTGAGTACACGCTTCAAAGCATACTCGAAGTGTTCTCGGCTCTCGGCACAGTGGGTGGCGCCAACCCCTGCAACTCGGTACCAATGAGCGCAACCTAACGTATTTAACGAAAGTACTGATGTACTACTACTGTCCCGCTAGCTGCATACTTGCTGCTGTACAGCGTACAGCAGTACTCAGTCTCAAGTCTCAAATGGACGCTCTATCGGGGGCTCTGTGCTTGGCTTTCTTTTCGGTTTGCGGTGCTTGACTCACCTGATATCCTTCCCAGCGTAAAGCCCAACCTGACTTCGTTTAGAATACTGGGTCATCTTAGGGTTTTTGCACCCTCGAGAAAAATCCTGCAGCAAGCCCATCGATGGTCGTCGTAGAAGCGACATGTTCACTGCGGTCCCTAAGGGCAACACGAAAAGGGTGGCAGCACGATAGCACCGATGCTTCGATATGGATCTGTAAAGATGTAGAGGCGTTATTTGAACGGGGGCCTTTGCGTACGACCAGTGCCGCAGCTTTGCGAGATCTCCCTGTCTCTGTCTCTGCCACTGTCTACTCGCTACGTGGGGGCTGTCAGCGCAAGGTAGCTGACAAGGGCGTGGGGCATCACTAGGTGAGCTGACGTGTCCTGACATTGTGCGATGCTGCGTTGGGCAGATGCTTCTGCCCAGATCGGAAAACATTTGCCCTGGACTCCGAATTGTGATACCACTCGTACTATGATACGAACGAGTATCACATCCCACCGCAAGCGTACGATGAGGTTTGGGGCATTCTGCTCTCAGCAAGGATTGAGTGGCAACTGCTTTCGGAACTTGAGTGTGTGCTATAGGTGAAGCTGGGCTGGTGTTAATTTGCCCCCCTTTGCCTCCTCTACACTTGCAAGAGGACGAACGAACGGCGGCTCTCTCTCGACGGTACGCTGTTTTTTTGGATGGAGTATAGAACTGAGTGCGGAATGCGGAGAGTTGACATAACGCTACCTTACTTGCCCGATGACCATGTATGTCCTGTCGTAGCCCTGTTGCACCAGGTTGCACTCGTAATGCTTTTCTGTTGTGATCTTGCGGAGGTGCGAGTGGCGCACGGACTCCCGCGAGCTCCGCAGCCGCCTGCTTTGCTTGTAGTCAACAACTCTCTTGCTTGCTCGAGAGGACTCAAAATGTATCTGGTGTTATAGTATACCAATACGTCCGAAGACCTCTGATGCCGCTGTAAGGTGTGCCATGTGCCATTGCCAGTACCTGCAAGTACCTGGTATATAATCGTAGAGCGGTACGAGTTCACCTCGAATGCAGCAGCTCTTGGTACAACAGGGCAACATGCACGAATACAATATATCTGATGAATCTTGGTCTTATCTCCAACTGGGAAAGGTCAACCGAGATGTACATTGCTTCGGCATTCGTGACGCGTAGATTCCCAAATACTGCAACTGCCGTTGTGTTGGAATCCTCAAGCCACACCCTCTCTCTACCGACTGTTCTTACAGTCCAACAAAGCCTAGGCAGCGCCTATTATAGAAACCGTTACCGCTATATACGTACGACTGTTGAGTTTCCACACCAAAAGATTTTCGACACGGCGGTTACGTATACACGATACACGAGCTTGCGAGCTCCGGACGCATATCGGGTTGCTGTGCAAAGAGCGTCAGCCGTCAGCACAGAGAGATCGATGTTTCGGTGTTTCACGTCTGCAGCCCAATGGCCAATGACCGTTCTACCGTATACTGCTGTACCTGGTGACACTTACGGTAACATTTACTGGTACGATAACACACCCCCCTGGGACGAATTTCCGAAATTTCGAGCCCAGGTTCCCTAAAGCAAAAGGGGCACACACGAGAGCAACTGAACTCTTTAGAGTCCATGGACTGCAACTCTTAACTACGGCCCACCCGCTATTCAGCTAACCCGAACCCCAACCCGAACCCAACGATATACTTACGCGCCTACTGTGTGGGAGCAGCGTGCCAAATGAGATCTGGTCCGGGTGGGATCGGGGTAGAGGGGTTGACCAGTCAAAATGGAGGTGTAGTCAGTCCATTGGGAACCCCGTTTCACCCCTTCAACACTAAATCACTCATAATAGAGTGCGGACTGCACTTGATACCTACAGCAGTCCATAGGTTGTAAATAGTCGCCGTCGGTAAACACAACTAAAATGGTAGCTTTGGAACGATCTCGAGATGTTTCCGTAGACGCCTCGCTCGGCGTTTATATCGTATGTACCTTACCCTTTCTCGAGAAAATAGCTTAATTAAGACTTAAGACACTCACTCGTCCAACAGGGGTGTTTTGTCGTGCGTGTTCTACCCTATCGTACGATACCACCGCCGTTCTGCTGCGCGACAACCGCCTTGCGGGATCAAACTATTTAATACAACCGGCATTGATTTTTATGTATCCGAGGCGTGAGACCTATTAATATACCTATCCCTGATTATCTACGGTAGTAGGGCACGCACTGGGACATCGCCGGGATAGGGCGAAGGCTAACGTACGCACGCATTACGATACAAAACAATTGAGTTATTTCACAGCGTCTGTTTTTTGTGGATGATTACGTCTAAGCATAGACTCGATTGAATGAACCACCCATCCTGTATTTTATTTTATTTTTCCCCCCATCAGACCCCATCTCATTTGTTATCTTGGCCCTTCCTTTCTCTCTCCTCCCTACTGTAGTCGTAACATGGTCACAAAGTAGGCTCCTCTCCCTCCTCCCCCACTACGGTTCTTGCCTTGCATGTTTATCGCGAGAATACTTCAGCCTTTTCTTCCCTCGTCGAGTCGCATCGAATTGTGCCAACTCGCACTTGTTTAATGTACGCTATAATAGAAGGTTGTCTGCGGTACCCTAGTGACAGCTTCCACGGCGAACGCACGGCAAGAGCATGATCGGGGGCGGCTCAGCTCACCTTTCGGCCTCCTCGAGCGTCTCTTGGAATAACCCAGCAGAATAACTTGAAGGACGTTTAGGGCGTCAAGCCAGGCATGAACCCGATTTACAGCCTCTATAGAACAATCCCCCCTCTGTATGGTTCACATTGCCGCCTTGAATCTACGCCGTGTGGAAAATGAGGCCCTTCAACGAATCGATCAATCGATCGATTGGATGTCAGCCTCCCTGCTTCCAAGCCCTGCGCCATACATGCACTACTGCTGTTGAACTATGGATCAGCATCCACTGGTTCGTGGAGCCATTTCTTGCCCCGGCGCGCCTTATTCATGAACAAGACACGCTCGTGCATAGAGTTTCTCAGCATGACACATGCAGACCGGTAACGCTGATGCTCTGGTGCTCCTTCGTAAGGCACCGCCGTAGTAACCGCATACCGCACACCTGGTATCGGGTTTTGCGATCCGACAGACTATTGGTCTCATATCTTGGGCAGGGCGTTGGACGCACGCATCTTACAGTAGTTACAGGTAGTAATGGTCCCTCTATAGTGCCGGTATGAGCTAGCCAACAATACCGGCACTATCGTAGCGGCAACCGGCACTACTCCGCGCACTGCCACACTGGCTAATCCCATATGTGCCAAGGCGATTTCACAGTCACTATAGCGGGCAGCCGGCACTACTCAACCGGCACTATAGAGGGACCACTACGAGTACTGGATTTTCAAAGGCACGAGTGCACCCTTACTCTGTATATACAACGGGCATTTACAGCAGTACTTACTGTACATCAGTACTCGCAGATTGTCTGTCTCGATGAGATACGCCCCTCACTGCTGGGTGCGACCCGTTCCTCCTGTGACGTTAGGACGACAATGCCGTACTTGTTGGGGAACTACTGTACGTAGTGGCTGTAGCCAGTGCTAGCTACAGTAGTACGTATTGACGCGAATCGACCGAAGTGTTGCACAACCAAATTTTCACTGTCGTTGGGGAAGGGTACACCGTGGGTACACAGTGGTATGATACACAGTCACGAGAGGGGCTGCAACAGCAACAGTAGGAAACTCGTTTAGACGGTCGACCAGCTCGAAAGTACCGCCGACCATACTGCTGTATCTAGGGGGTCACCTGCTGGAACATTGTACAGCATTTCGGATACAACGACAGTACGTCCCAATGGCATGCATCGAAGGGTATTTTCCTCTGCCGGTTGGTAGCAATAACACCGCAACAACGGAAGTGCTTGCTTAGGTCGGAAGATTGAATGACGTGAGCCCACCCGCCCTCCGCGCTCGTCGCCTTTCCCGCACCCCCTCTGCCCCCCGGAAGCACAGACAGGCACAGACAGGCGGGTCACCAATCACCGCGTTTGCATTCTACCGTTGCGGAGGCTGTCGACGGCGTCTTGATACCGCAATAAAATGGCCCACGACCTGGACGCCTCGCTGTCCGTGTTCTGCAACATCCTAGGAGTGATGGTGTTCGCATCCATCACTTTGTATCACGTTGTAACGGCCAACCGAAAAGACATCACCTCGTGACAAAGGAAGAGACCGAGACCGACATCGATGTCGTTGGTGGCGTTGATGTATGATGTATGATGTATGGTGTAGTAAGAGCTGTCTCAGATGGCGCGAAAGTGGTTGCGTGTTGAAAAACAAGCTGTCTTGGCCTTGAGTAGTCTTGCGCGTGGTTACATTGCCCTGGAATAGTAATCGGGAGCCTGTTTGCACCGGTTCACCTGACCGCCCGGAAATGGAGCGAGCAAGCGAGCGTTTGGGAGCGACCAGGGTCTTCAAGAATGCTGCCAACATCGTGGGGTAGCAGAGTTTCTGAAAGCCTCATGGGCATGTGGACGGTGTCGATGGCGGTGGAGTCCCGCTCAATAGGGTTGCCCTGGCCATGGCGGGGTATGGAGCCTGCTATAGTTTTGTGCAGTCTAGTGACGAAACGAGCAGCAGAAACTTGTGGGGTTTGACCATTCCTCTTCGAGGAGAGCACCCGTTGGCGCACAACTTGAGCTGCCTTGTGGACTGAAGTAGAGGAAGCAGCCGCCTGTATTGCGGGTAGGTGGTCAGTGATGGGTCTTTTTCTACATCGAGGAAAGCCTTTGGGCAACCTTGCCCGTAACCGGTCGGCTGACTTGGGGTACTTAGTTCAGGCGCTATCAAGGACGTTGCATGGTTAGTAGACGTGCTACGCACTGGCGTGCTTTCTGCGGGGGCGTGTTTGACGGAAGTATCATACATACGTGCCGTCTTTGTTAGGGTACTGCTTGCCCTCGTACTGCTCGCGCAGTTTTATTGTGGCGCGTAGGAGCTCGCTTGGTTATCCTATTCATCGCAATTGACAACGAACGGTAATAATGTTCAAATCACTCGATGTTTTTTTTCGTACCCAACAATTTTTTTTTCTTTCGATGAAGCCTTCGGCATACGCAGTATCATGACATAAACTCCAGGCCAGCCGCCGACGTGACGCCAACGGTGAACAACGGCCGTGTTGTACTGTAGTCACTGGTTTTTATTATGTGTTTTCCTTCACCTTGCGAAGCGGCTCATACTTCGTTCGACGTACCTACAGCAGCAGTCATGATGGCCGGCAGACCGGGCGGCTTAATTGCGCCGTTTCGGATGAGGTCCAGGGGTGGCGTGAGTGTTTGACTACAGCAGCAGCAGCGGCAGCAGTACTGTAGTACGTCAAGTTATAATTTTCATAGCTTTCCCGCAGCGTCGTTCTTCGCCTATGAATACGCGTAAATACGAACACCGTTTTTTTGTGGGGTTTGAAACATCACACAACAATGAGCTATTATAGAACCCCCAAACTTTGTGGTTGGATAAAACACGGCCGGCCACAGATTCAATGTTTTCGCTCCTTCACGTTCATCGACAGATGCTACCAGGTATTATTACTATATATAATACTGACTGAGCAGACACTGCGACCGTGACGACAGATGGCAACGCTGCGCAAACGAGCAAGGCACTGCCTGTTCTAATGATGATATGGTTCGTCCTACTTTCTTATGTATGCCAGAATCGGTGATTTTTCGCGCGTGTACACGAAGGGACACATGAAAACATGACATGCCGTGCACTTTGCCCCCCCCCAAAGAAAGGCGCCGAAACGGGAAGGGGATAGGATTTAGCAAAACGTTTTTTTGCAATATATGGAAGCAACGTGATTAGCGCTCAAATGTTGGAGGTGTCTCTATAAGGAGTAGGAACGGTGCCCCGTTTCGAAAGGGATGCGTGGTGAATGGTCAGATGACTAAGGCAAGCGACAAATGAGTACGCCCCCCCCCACTGTCATGACTACGGCCAGACATGATCCCCCCCCCCCCTACCGTAGCCCCACCAGTCTCCGACGCGAGTGGACGAGGCAAGAAAATGATAACCTCTTCTCGCGAAAAATACAAGGTTTGGCGCGCATCGTAGCGTAGTGGGGAGGAGAGGAGTGGGGCGGGGTGGGGAGAGCGCCTGATTTTGTGACCCCAGATCGGAGCTACGACTACAGTGGAGAGGGGATGGGAAAACATTGTACCGGTACATGCAGTGCCGGACACCTAATACGAAACGGTAAAGTTGGTCCAGGCTTCATTATTTTATGTTCTAATTTCTGCACTAAATTCGGTAAAACGACTCCCGAATTTCTTGTTTTCATGGTACCCTTAGCCTGTATTTCTTATTGCTCGTGTTCTTGTTGTTGTGTGCAAACAGGTTCATTCGCCTACTGCAAGAAGCAACAGGAAAAAGCTGGTCCTGGCTGGGTTTCTTTGCTTTGAGAGAACGGACGCGTTCTACACTAACTGCAGTCCAACGACCTCCCGATTTCGTGGCGTTCCTGTAAAGCTTGTCGGGTGGCTATCCCCACCGCACCGGGCCCCTTCGGGGGTCAGGTCGGGTCAACATGCTCAAGTCTNGCACTTGTTTAATGTACGCTATAATAGAAGGTTGTCTGCGGTACCCTAGTGACAGCTTCCACGGCGAACGCACGGCAAGAGCATGATCGGGGGCGGCTCAGCTCACCTTTCGGCCTCCTCGAGCGTCTCTTGGAATAACCCAGCAGAATAACTTGAAGGACGTTTAGGGCGTCAAGCCAGGCATGAACCCGATTTACAGCCTCTATAGAACAATCCCCCCTCTGTATGGTTCACATTGCCGCCTTGAATCTACGCCGTGTGGAAAATGAGGCCCTTCAACGAATCGATCAATCGATCGATTGGATGTCAGCCTCCCTGCTTCCAAGCCCTGCGCCATACATGCACTACTGCTGTTGAACTATGGATCAGCATCCACTGGTTCGTGGAGCCATTTCTTGCCCCGGCGCGCCTTATCCATGAACAAGACACGCTCGTGCATAGAGTTTCTCAGCATGACACATGCAGACCGGTAACGCTGATGCTCTGGTGCTCCTTCGTAAGGCACCGCCGTAGTAACCGCATACCGCACACCTGGTATCGGGTTTTGCGATCCGACAGACTATTGGTCTCATATCTTGGGCAGGGCGTTGGACGCACGCATCTTACAGTAGTTACAGGTAGTAATGGTCCCTCTATAGTGCCGGTATGAGCTAGCCAACAATACCGGCACTATCGTAGCGGCAACCGGCACTACTCCGCGCACTGCCACACTGGCTAATCCCATACCATAGTATGTGCCAAGGCGATTTCACAGTCACTATAGCGGGCAGCCGGCACTACTCAACCGGCACTATAGAGGGACCACTACGAGTACTGGATTTTCAAAGGCACGAGTGCACTCTTACTCTGTATATACAATGGGCATTTGCAGCAGTACTTACTGTACATCAGTACTCGCAGATTGTCTGTCTCGATGAGATACGCCCCTCACTGCTGGGTGCGACCCGTTCCTCCTGTGACGTTAGGACGACAATGCCGTACTTGTTGGGGAACTACTGTACGTAGTGGCTGTAGCCAGTGCTAGCTACAGTAGTACGTATTGACGCGAATCGACCGAAGTGTTGCACAACCAAATTTTCACTGTCGTTGGGGAAGGGTACACCGTGGGTACACAGTGGTATGATACACAGTCACGAGAGGGGCTGCAACAGCAACAGTAGGAAACTCGTTTAGACGGTCGACCAGCTCGAAAGTACCGCCGACCATACTGCTGTATCTAGGGGGTCACCTGCTGGAACATTGTACAGCATTTCGGATACAACGACAGTACGTCCCAATGATATGAATCGAAGGGTATTTTCATCTGCCCGTTGGTAGCAGGAACACCGCAACAACAGGAGTGCTTGCTTAGGTCGGAAGATTGAATGACGTGAACCCACCCGCCCTCCGCGCTCGTCGCCTTTCCCGCACCCCCTCTGCCCCCCGGAAGCACAGACAGGCACAGACAGGCGGGTCACCAATCACCGCGTTTGCATTCTACCGTTGCGGAGGCTGTCGACGGCGTCTTGATACCGCAATAAAATGGCCCACGACCTGGACGCCTCGCTGTCCGTGTTCTGCAACATCCTAGGAGTGATGGTGTTCGCATCCATCACTTTGTATCACGTTGTAACGGCCAACCGAAAAGACATTACCTCGTGACAAAGGAAGAGACCGAAACCGAGACCGATATCGATGTCGTTGGTGGCGTTGATGTATGATGTATGATGTATGGTGTAGTAAGAGCTGTTTCAGATGGCGCGAAAGTGGTTGCGTGTTGAAAAGCAAGCTGTCTTGGCCTTGAGTAGTCTTGCGCGTGGTTATATTGCGCTGGAATAGTAGTCGGGAGCCTGTTTGCACCGGTTCACCTGACCGCCCGGAAATGGAGTGAGCAAGCGACCGTTTGGGAGCGACCAGGGTCTTCAAGAATGCTGACAACATCGTGGGGTAGCAGAGTTTCTGAAAGCCTCATGGGCATGTGGACGGTGTCGATGGCGGTGGAGTCCCGCTCAATAGGGTTGCCCTGGCCATGGCGGGGTATGGAGCCTGCTATAGTTGTGTGCAGTCTAGTGACGAAACGAGCAGCAGAAACTTGTGGGGCGTGACTACTCCTCTTCGAGGAGAGCACCCGTTGGCGCACAACTTGAGCTGCCTTGTGGACTGAAGTAGAGGAAGCAGCCGCCTGTATTGCGGGTAGGTGGTCAGTGATGGGTCTTTTTCTACATCGAGGAAAGCCTTTGGGCAACCTTGCCCGTAACCGGTCGGCTGACTTGGGGTACTTAGTTCAGGCGCTATCAAGGACGTTGCATGGTTAGTAGACGTGCTACGCACTGGCGTGCTTTCTGCGGGGGCGTGTTTGACGGAAGTATCATACATACGTGCCGTCTTTGTTAGGGTACTGCTTGCCCTCGTACTGCTCGCGCAGTTTTATTGTGGCGCGTAGGAGCTCGCTTGGTTATCCTATTCATCGCAATTGACAACGAACGGTAATAATGTTCAAATCACTCGATGT
Source organism: Saccharina japonica (assembly GCA_008828725.1). Lineage (NCBI taxonomy): Eukaryota > Phaeophyceae > Laminariales > Laminariaceae > Saccharina > Saccharina japonica. Next base: position 176,545 of record MEHQ01003248.1, read on the forward strand.
TTTTTTTCGTACCCAACAATTTTTTTTTCTTTCGATGAAGCCTTCGGCATACGCAGTATCATGACAGAAACTCCAGGCCAGCCGCCGACGTGACGCCAACGGTGAACAACGGCCGTGTTGTACTACTGTAGTCACTGGTTTTTATTATGTGTTTCCCTTCACCTTGCGAAGCGGCTCATACTCCGTTCGACGTACCTACAGCAGCTGTCAATGATGGCCGGCAGACCGGGCGGCTTAATTGCGCCGTTTCGGATGAGGTCCAGGGGTGACGTGAGTGTTTGACTACAGCAGCAGCAGCGGCAGCAGTACTGTAGTACGTCAAGTTATAATTTTCATAGCTTTCCCGCAGCGTCGTTCTTCGCCTATGAATACGCGTAAATACGAACACCGTTTTTTTGTGGGGTTTGAAACATCACACAACAATGAGCTATTATAGAACCCCCAAACTTTGTGGTTGGATAAAACACGGCCGGCCACAGATTCAATGTTTTCGCTCCTTCACGTTCATCGACAGATGCTACCAGGTATTATTACTATAATACTGACTGAGCAGACACTGCGACCGTGACGACAGATGGCAACGCTGCGCAAACGAGCAAGGCACTGCCTGTTCTAATGATATGGTTCGTCCTACTTTCTTATGTATGCCAGAATCGGTGATTTTTCGCGCGTGTACACGAAGGGACACATGAAAACATGACATGCCGTGCACTTTGCCCCCCCCCAAAGGCGCCGAAACGGGAAGGGGATAGGATTAGCAAAACGTTTTTTTGCAATATATGGAAGCAACGTGATGAGCGCTCAAATGTTGGAGGTGTCTCTATAAGGAGTAGGAACGGTGCCCCGTTTCGAAAGGGATGCGTGGTGAATGGTCAGATGACTAAGGCAAGCAACAAATGAGTACGCCCCCCCCCCCTTCAATCATCTAGTTCGCATGACTCAGACAGAGCCCGTACATACCGCCCCCCACCGCCCGCCTCCCTTCGTGATTTTGATGTAAGAAAAAAAAACGTCCTGAGTCCACATGGAGCAGTAGGAGACATACTTTACTTCTGTTTATCTATGCTTCTGATTGGTATAGGTGTCAATGACATTGATATTTTTAGAGTCTTCATTCTCGGTTTCTCTCGGCCTTATTACAGCATTATTGTACATGTATGCCTCTTGTATATCGTCGTTGCATCAATTGCTGCTGCTTGCTGCTGTTCTGTAGTAGTACTGCTACTACTGCTGTAGCGGGGTTAGTAGCTCGCGGCCGTCCACTTGCAAGGTAAATTATTTATGTTTCCAGCCTTTCTCGGCCGCAAAAAGGGCACCGCCGGACGGGGGGGTTATACCTTACCTTAACCCAGTCAGCAGGCAGCAGGCAGCAGGCCGCAGGCCGCAGGCCGCAGTCGTAATACCAAACCCCAGGACACCACTCTCGAGTTCAAGGTAGAAACACTCCATGGGCAGGTGCACGTTGACAGCCAGTCATGAAGACAACACACACTGATGATGTACGTACGTACGTACGTATATACGTACGTACTACTGCTGTAGATATGTCGATACTGAGAGTGAGTATAATTTGTACGGGGGGAGGATTAGGATACTACAGGCGAGACAAAAACGTGTTTCGCTTGGAGTGAGAGGAGTAAACTTCTAATGACAGCGTTCTGGCGGGTGGTTGCACGATTCATGGTGTGCAATCGTCCCTCTCGCACCCTAGCACTGCTGTCGTGTGTTGCTATCTGCTGTAACTCGTACCCAGTTGTGGGCAGGAGCGACGTAGACTCATACAAATCCCTTGCAATTTTCAATTTTCCCTCTGTAGACACTGGAACCACACTCCAAGCTCGAAAGTACAAAATCATGGACACTTGAAGTGGCGGATTTGGACATACTGAAATCAAGTGTTTTGCCTGATTTGCCCTTCTTACTGCTTCTTCGAGCCTCTGCTTCCTATCTAGTCAATCTTCACGTAGCAAGCACATCGTCTACCACCTCTTACATCCCTTTAGCTACCTACACCCCCAAACTCAAAATCATGAAGTTCACTTCGGCTGTCGCGGTGCTGGCTTGCGTGGGATCGACCCAGGCGTTCGTGCCCCACGCACTCCCTTCGGCTCGCATGAGGTGAGGGAGCCTCAAGCTATGGCAGGAATTGGTCGCTTTCGGGTGTCGGAGTGCGTCGCTGGGAGAGGGAATAGGATACGCGGGCGGGATGCAGAGGGCCTACGGGCTTTGAGCATGTGGCTTGGCAGCCTCTGGTTCGGTGGTTGTGTGCGCGCTTGTGCCGCAGGGGCGGATAGCTCGCCCTTGCGCATGCATGCTTTGGTTTGTTTTCATGCTGATATCTGATATTTTCGAGACGCATGAGGCAAAGTCGTGTTTCTTGAGAAGTTGTTCGTCGGTACTCTTTATCACAGAGTGCAGGTATGTGATGCACCTGGTGCCTGGTACGTGTGTTGCATTCCATGGCGGCAACCAGAGCTGTGGTGCCACGCGATCGCTGTTGCTAGCCCTAGAGCTTCCGATATGTTGCCATTCGGAATCAGCTGACCTCCCGCAAGGGATTTCTACCCACGTTCTTTGTTATTCGTGGCTGGGTAGCGGTTGCTTGCGTAGTGGTGTCGAAGCCAGGAGTCGTTTGCTCAGACAACGGGATGCCGAGACACTCACTATTTATGTGAAACGTACCCAACGCACGCAACCTCAAGTCTGTTTTTTCCAAATGCGTGGCTCCAGAGGTGCAAAGTCTCCTGAACATGCTCACTCAAGACTGCCTCGAACATGTTGCCCAGCCCGTGCAATCGAGTACAGCCTGCCTAATCGTAGTCCCCTGTGTCCTGTCTTTGCTTAGCGGGTGTAGGTCCTCACGAAAAGCTGCATCTCCCGTTTATTTTATGTTTGATAGGCTCTTGCTGATGATGAGAGACGTCCACTTCTCACTTCTCCACCCATCATCTCTAATCGATGCTGCCGCTCTATGTATCATACGAGTACGCGTATGTACAAATCGGATGGGTCTGCTTTTTGTCTTGACTCGGTTGCCCTCCCGTTGTTTTTGCTTGCTTCGCCTTCCTGCATGACCCACTCCTCCTGCACCCTCAGCTCGACGACCGTCATGTCCGCTGAGAACACGACACCCGCCAGCCGTGGAGACTTCCTCAAGTCCGCGGTGTCCGCGGCGGCTGTGTTCGGACTCGCGGCGGCACCTGTGCTGGCGGAGGTGGACAACCCGATTGTGCCTTTCCTGGGAGGTGGCGACAAGATCGATGTCAACAACGCCAACGTCCGCGCTTACATCAAGCTCCCGGGCATGTGAGTCCCGCACGAACACGACGGCAGCGCGAAGGTTGCCCCGATAGGATGACACGATGGCAAACCACATGGTGACGCCCACGCGAGAGGTTGTGGGTTGCGTTGTAGGCTCTGTTTATGCGATAGTAGCGATTGGTACCTGGTACTGCTGCAGATTGCTGTGTCAACTACTACGCAGTATATAAGTAAGTTGGTTTTTAATAGAACCCTGGTATGGTTTTGGAGGGAACAGGGTTACCTTGATTAAAGGGTATGTATAAGGGGGTCATGTTCTCCGTTCATGATCCATGAATATTTATGGTGGTGCGTCATTCGCGTCAAGAAAACTAACCCAGCCGTTTGATCTGCACGCACTCGTAGCTTGAGTCTGACGGCTGTGCAACATGGCAATGATCCGCTTGTATGTCCGAAATACTACTGCTGTGCGTACTACTGCTGTAGTTTGTCTATGCTGGCTTGGAAATACGGTTTTTGGAACCCTTTACAGCAGCAGTACAAATTACGTACTGGTGCACCTTGTGCAGGACACAAGAAATACCTACCTGGTACATATTACATGAAACAGAAAAGCTGGTGCAAGCTGGATTTCTTATTCAATGCTATACCAGGTATTAGGTTTTCTACACTAACTTCAGTATAACGACTCCCCTTGCGTACTCTTAAGCAAAAACTCGTACGAGTAGTTAATCTTGACTGCTCGTCGTAAAGCAAGAAAAATAAAAAGCTGACTCAGCCTGATTTCTGGTTTGAAAATGACCGTTTTCCACTCTAACTTCAGTGTAGTTTGGAACGACTCCCCTTCGGCCTACGTACCAGTATGCTCCTTTGATACTATTAATAGGGGGGCACTCTGTCCGAAAATGTAAGCACCGTTTGGATTCTGGTATTTGTACGTAAAGAGTACGCAAAAGCTCCTTGCATTTCCAGACAGAGTTCTACTATTAATAGAGTGCAAGACACCTACGTACCAATTTACGCAAAATAGCAGAAACCAGCCCTACTATTAATATACTACTGCTGTAGATTACCACAGGAAAGCTGATTCAGGCTGAATTTCTTGTTGTGAATGGGGCCGTTCTATACCTGGTACATACTTTAGTGCTGCACACCTTCAAAATCACAACAGCTCCCACGTTTATTATCCTCTAAATCTCGGCCTGGCCTTTTTTTGTCCTATTATGTAGCCTGGGTATTAAAATTGAAGTACCAGGTATACAGACCACGTGCTGCTGCTATACTCGCAGTTCGCAGTGCAAGTTGACGGGTAAATGCACATTAACAAGACTCCCAAGTACGTTTATCACTCCCAAGACACCTCTAGCTTAGCTGTCGCGGATCATCGGAACTTGCGCGGCTGCTTACGTGTACGTAACTACTACTGTCCTCAATTTGTGTGCGTTGGTGAGCGCAGTGAGTAACGCCGAGCGTAGCGAGGCCAACCGCCCATAAGTACACCCACACACCCCCCCTCGGCTGGTGGACGGCCCCCTAAGCCTAAGTAAGCCCTGCTGGAAAGCGCCGCCGGAGGGAAAAACAAACCCCTTTTCGGTGTTTTCCCCATGACAATCTGTGCTCAACATACAGCAGTACTAATAGTAGTGTTGACCGGGTCGGCCGTGGGCATCGACGCAGACATTAGTGGAGAAGTAAAATCAGATGACTACGTAAGTCTATTTAGTACCATATTTAGTACGTGTTGAAGTTGTGGAGATGATACGAGCCCATGTTCATTTCTTGTGCGTCATCTTCCCTCTCTTGGTCAGGAATCCTTGAACCCCTTTTGGGGGTTTCCGTCGTATAATTTGGCGTGTTTCCTGGGCGCACGCACATATGAGTAATTTTTCTGGCAATGGCCATACACCCTGCTGTAGATAATGCCGGCAGGCTCAATCACTTGATATGTTTTGGAAGTAGGCACGGACTGTGCCAGTGCACAGCCCTGAAATGCGGGCAATCGTAGGCATGTACCAGTACTCGTTTATAGCTCCGTAAGAGCGAGTAACAAGTTTTTTCGTTTTTTCAGGTTGCAGTGGCAGTAATATGCCTGTTTGCCTGTTTTGTGCCTTTCGCCTTCACCAGCACCCACCCCTTTTTTATCCGATGGTCTGCTCGGTGGAGACTCGCCCCCACGCGGATGGCTCTTGACTTTGGACTGCAGTGTAACAGGGCGACCCTTTGCTATTATTAATACATGGTGACAGGGTGACCCTGTGCCACCTCATGTTGTATATACATAAAATGGTACATGAAGAGATTGCGACGACTGCACCCGCTTTTTTGGGGGAGAAAGTACTTGGGAATGGTGTGCTTTGATATATATATATATATGTATGTCTAGTGATATTGCAGTTCTGAGAGGGTAGGGTTATCGTTACGTTTTCCTAAAAGTCAATCTCACGGAGATCTCTAGAGTAGTGTACATACACACCTGGTACCAGATGCCAATGCAGGCAGGCTATACTTCGCCGCTGCGCACGTCCCGAGCTAAAATACGAACAAGCTTCGTACAAGCACTAATAATAGTCTCAGCAAGCACCCCTCCCTCTAAAAGTTAGAAAATCCATGCGCTCCACAAGGTATATTATTCATTTTTTGACGTCTCGGCTTGAATATTAGTAGAACTACAGTAGTACCTGGTAGTCAGTAACTACAAACTCGTTTGGGCGGGTCGGTGTTGCTTGCCCGGTTTCTTGCTCGGTGGCCACTTTTTTTTTCTTGAGCTTTGACGGGTTTTTTCTTGTGTTTCTTCGTTCTTGCCCGGTTGCTACATACTATATACGTAAGAGTAGCTGGTACGAGAAACGAACGCCTGTTGACTGTGGTGTTCTCCCTTTTCAGCTTGCGACACACCCCCCCGGGATTTCAAGTCAACCACTATTCCGAATGGGAACCTTGAACCTTGTATTCTGTACCAATACAATTGGATGGCGGTATCGATCAGGCAGCCATTTTTTTTTTTTGCGAACTGAGTACGTACTGGGTTAGATTTTAAGGTTCGGTGCGTGCTGTCGCATCGATGCTGTTGTCTTTTAGTCGAAAACATGAGAATGCGGAAGGACATTCACGATCAGCAGCTCACGGCGTGAAGGTTTTATGTTTATGTGTGTGTGTTGTCTTCACATTAAACCCGTTCTTTCTACCCAACCACATCAGTACACCCAGTGTGTTTCCTTATTCCTAATCCTAGAGAGATACAAATTATGTGGTCACAGACTGTGAAACAGAGAAACACCAAAACAAAATAAACGCAAATTAATGGGCAAGGCAAGTGAGATGCTAACGAACCGGGTAGGAACACAACGACACAAGCCGAACCGAAAAATAAGAACAAAAAGACAAATAAAAAAATAAAAAACGAATGTGTTTATTTTTATTCAAGATTTGTTACGATACTGCATGCACACTAAACAGTTCACAGGCTTCTTGCGTGATGCTTAATGTTAGTCTAAAATGTTACCCTTTATGCAACGTTTTTTTTTTGTTTCCGTTACTCCAGGTACCCCAACGCGGCCGGAAAGATCGTATCGAACGGGCCGTACTCGTCCGTCTCTGACCTCTACAACATCAAGGGTCTCACCGGTAAGTGGGGACAAGGGAGTTTGTTGTGGGGGTGCTCGTCATTTACGGCTTGGTGTGTTTCCGGTACGCAAGAATCACTCGCGTGGTCCATGTTTACTCGAGGTTACTGATTTATTGACTCTAAAGTTGACAAATTTACCGGTGTAAATATTTGATGTGCTGCTTGATCTCCGGAATTTGTTGACTGGTAATGATGTGTTTCGAGAGGAAACATATTGAGCAAAACAACGCCCGTTTGGCGACTCGCTCGCCATGGGCAGTGGAGCAACCTAGATATTGGATTGTCCCCCAACACGCTGTGACGTGGGTCGGAGCGTGTATATATGTGCCCGTCAAAGAAAGCAATGGAAGCGGTGTAGGCCTGCTGGTGCCAATTCACGTGACGTGATTCAAGATACCTGGGGCGCAAGCACTTAGCATCTTGACCACTGTGTAGTAAATCACAACGTCCCGGGTGTGTGTTGTAGCAGTTACAGTAGTACGTAGCAAAGCTCGCACCACCGTAACGTGCCGATAGACGGACCTTACTGTCCACCTGGGCCCCGCGAATACGAATCATGTGCGTGGAATTTGCACGGTGTAGCACCTGTCGAAAGCGATGGTGAATTATTCATGAGCGCGCAGGGTCTGTCTTGCCTACTTTAGACCGCTACAAAAATTAACTCGACGCTATACGTACTCGTTTGAAGTAATTCGTTCACAACAAGGTGGGCGCAGTTGTCACGAGTTGTGTAGGAATTCGTGGGAACGGCTTCAAAAACCTCTACGGTTTGTTTTCTGTTGTTGTGTGGTGGCCATTCCCACCACTCTCTCTAGTGTCTTGGGGCGTTTTCCGTACTGCACTCTACAGATATACCTAAATCTGACTGCAATTCCAGGTGTTGTGTTGCCACAAGGGCACTTCAGTCCTAATAAGCCGCATGCCTAAACAGCATAAGTTAACCCTTCTACTATTACTATTAATAGTGCGCTGTACAGAAGCCTAAATATGTCCTTATAATTCCAAGTGTTTTGTCCCCACAACGGGAGTGCAGTCCTAGTAAGTCGCATGCCTACACGGGCTGTGTTAGCCCTTTTCCTATTATAGTGCACTTCCTGTACAGAAGGATAAAATGTGACTCTCTGCTAACTGTAGTTCCAAGTGTGTTGGCCGTCCTTGAGACGTCATCATTCGAGCGAGCTTCTTGGGGAGCTGGCGTCTGTCTCCACGCTACTCGCCGCCGTCATGACATGTTTTGCCTTGAAACAGCCCGTCAGGGCAGAGCCATTTGTTGATGCCGGCGAGGAGCATGGAGACGGACCCGAGCTCCCTTTTAAGCTCGCCCGGAGGTTGACTCCCTACTAAGCTCATCCGAATGTTGACTCATTATTAAGCTCGCCCGGATGTTGACTCCCTGCTAAGCTCGCCTGGGTGTTGACTCCCTGCTAAGCTCGCCTGGGTGTTGACTCCCTAGTAAGCCCGCCCGGATGTTGAGGCGGTTGTGAGCGTTGGTTTCGGGCATGCTTCCAAGGGCGCGAATTGCACTTTCTTTCTGGCCACTTAATGGGGTTGCGATTAATGCTATACATGTGCTATGAGTAGACTGCCTTCCGATGGGCGTTGAACGTAGTCGTAAGGATAGTTACAACAATACGTTTTTATCGTATATTGTAGATAATAATGACCTTTGGTTTACAGGGGAATTCTGTGTTTTTTTGGGAAAATGCATGCACCAAGCTTAATGTAACAGTACGCCGTAGTACTCATTAGCTGCCATGCATGGACGCACACGTCTTTGTACGCACACTTACCCGCCTTGGTGCTCTTATTGCGTTGTTGGGTCCCTTCGTCATAGCTGCTTAGACTGTAGTTGGGCGCGCTCGAGCTTTCAAATTGCGTGCGTAGATGCAGTTATTTGGATGTGCGTGACGGCCCGTGTGTTGTAGACTTGCGGATTCTATACACGGAGGCAAATAAAACCCGCTGGGTTCTGCAAGCAAGGGCGCACACACGCTAGCGAGTAGCCATGTAGTATTATACGTGCGGCTGTGAGGTCGACTGTAATTGGTCGATGCCTAGCCTTGTTAGCTGCGTTATTCGCGGTATTTATAGATAGTTCGTCTTTTGGTTGGTCAGACGCCCCGTGTCCATAACATCACGCTTACAGACACCCCCGTACAGTCGGGCTGTGTTGGAGCTGGCACCGATGCTTTTTCCTTGAGCACATTACCCATGTATTTTTTACTATAATGCTGTACCATGATCATGATCATTCCACATGCTTGATCTGCGTCTAATGCCCCCCCCCCCCACCTCTTTCGGCTCGTGGTTTGTGTTTTTTTCGTGACTGTGTTGCAGGGGAGGAGAAGGCCGCGATGAAGAAGCACGAGAGCAAATTCGTCACCATGGACCCCCAGGCCATGTACACCATCGACCGCATCAACAACGGCCTCTACCGGTAAACTGTTCAAGCTTTCCTGGCGACACTGTGGCGACACTTCTGTGCTCAAGGCCGTGGCCGCCTGGCGATATTACACATTATTACGCCCCGTGCTGCTGGTCCGGTGCAGCACTAGCGCAGGAGGTTCTGCGAGGCACTCGGCGGCGAGCTTTCGGGACGGGGTAGCCGTGCCGATCGATGCTTCTCGACGTGGCGTCTCTCTGGGGAGAGATGGTACTATCGATGGCAATCTGATAAGCCGGCTGGGGATTGGAGAACGTTTTGTTTGGCTGCGGGAAGGAAGAGTACTTGTGCTGTCATAGCTGGCCGATCACCCAGCTGCCGATTACTGCGTGGTTTTACTCCGGGTTTCGGTGGCGTAGTAGCTCCGGTGGTTTTTGTACTGACCCCGTGGTGGAGGCGTTATAGCTTGACCCTGTCTGCCCAAGACTAGTTTAAGGGCAGAGGGGGCGTGCCTTCCCCCTGTAGCCTCGAGTACCGGGTGCGCCTGCTTTTAGCTGAGGCGCGCGCGCTTTATATATTTTTTTGCGAAAGTTTTTTTTGTGTTTTTCCTTGTGACGACTGTTCTGTAAATCACACGGGCAGGCAAGAAGAGGAGCGTCTTTCAGCTGACCGAAGGTTTTTCTTGCCTCGAGGGTATCAAGGCTCATAACTCGCTGGTGGTGGGTACTCTTGAGGTTGGAGCAATCTCGAGTGTAACCCGTCACATAATGGGATCAGCCGCGCTGCAAGCGCTGTGAATCCTTATCTAAGTACCGGCTGCAGCATCTTGTGTCCGCACGAAGTATGCTTGATCGTCCGTTAACTTGAAGAGCACTCATGAAATATCGTCAGATTATGGGATTGTGCTGTGACGTCCATGTGTGAGGGATGGCCATGGCGTTAATTATTTTTCATTTTTCGTCTGACCGTACGTGACAGACTGGCGCTGAACAGAAGCGCTTGTTTGAGGTTGCTCGTCGTGATACTTCCTGTCCCGCCACATGGCAATTGCGCTGACTTGAAGTTTCTACCAATGCGGTTGCTCGTTGTATTACTTGCTGCACACCACGTCTCAAAAGCCGCATGTCAATGCTCGGCTACTCTTGCAGCGCTGGCTGGAATCTGTTATTTTTACTCGATGTCTCGAGCGCTGAGCGCTGCTGCATATATTGTCCGAATTATGACTCAAGGCTTGCCTCCCATGCTGTTGAGTTTGTAAAACGCACCGCAGCCGTCACCATTGCAATACGAAGGTGTTGTGTATCCGATCCAGAATCTCACTACAACTCCTTACTTTTACTTGAAAATACTCTGGCTGTGTACGAGCCAGGTAACAGGTTTTATTTATTTCTTTGCTGCGAAGACAGAATTGCCATTTTTTTTGTAGTTTTGAGTGAGCAGAGATTAACCTACATGAAGCTTCACTTGGGACCCCCCCCCCCCTGCCCGTATCTACCTACCTTGGTACTAATACTACGTACACTTGCGTACCGTATTGAGCCTAGAACGAATAATGAGGGATGCTTTCTTACAGAGTTTCTCGAGCGCCACGTACGATTTAAACTTCAGTAACCTCTACCTGCCTCACCTGTTAGTTGTTGGCACCGAAACTTTCAGCGCTTTCTTTTGACCTTTTCATGTCTGTCGGAACGTGCAAGAGACGAAACGGTACAGCAAAATAACGTATTTCAAGGAACCGTAACGCCTTGTTGAGGGTGTACTATTTACCCCTGGAGTAGATACTTTTGGATCCAGACGAAAACATGTTAGTTACAACAACAGCTCTATGCGTGAGATTAAAAGCTTCGGAGATGCGCCATGCACATTTTGCTGTGAACAAATGGGGGTTGACCGCAGTTAGTTGTCGAACGAACGCCGGAAATGCCAAGTTGGGTGGAAATAAACCCGGCGACACAGCGAATTATCCCCGCTGTACTTAGCAAACGCCTTGAAAGTATATTCAAAAACTGCTTATTTTCTATTTTCTGTTAAGTGAATTCACGGGATTTTCACATGATCTTTATGGAGGCTTTACTTGGTAGGGGATAAGAGATGCGGCCACCTGATGGCCAAAACGGGTGACGTGGACGCTATCGTCACCTACTGATCGCAGTGACCGGATACCGTCACTGCCCATCCTTGCAAGCAGAAAACAAAACAAAAGAGTAGTGGCGCTCGTACCTGCAGTTTTCTTTTTTGTTCATTAATTCGCGATTGCGGCAACTAACAGTGACAGATAACACAGGTGGCCCGGATCCCCCCCACCCCCCCCTCTGCACAATGAGGGCGTAAAAAGGTTATTGTGCAGGCATTGGACAGCACACCAGTGGGTGTGACTAATTGAGAGGTTGTCAAAACCTTGTGGGGTTTGCTACATTGATCAATGCCTCCCCAAGGAACTGGTTACACCCCCACACTGCAAGGCGGGGGGGCTACCTGTGAACAACCCATCCATGCCGAGATATAATACGTCATGTGTTTGGAGGTGGTCAAAGGGGGCGTGATTGTACACAATACCTTGCTCCGTTTTTTTGGGTGTCTCTTGAGCCTTCGACTCTAAATCCTCGCTTCTAACGTCGCCAATCGGACCCGGTGGTCCCTAACCCCCCCCGCCCCCCCCGCTCCGTCAAATCAACAAATAAGTACGCCCCCCCACTCTCCTGCCTGCTACAACAGTACAGTTTTCGCCTCGGTTTTCCATCGCGCGAAATAATATTAATTTTCCAACCTGTATACTGTAAGTGTACCTGGTACATCATGCAGAACAGCATCATGTCACGCTAGATGATCGTGCTTGGACGGCTTGGCGCTGTTTTTTGCCAGATGATCGCGTGTTCAATGCAGGTCTATATTTCTAGATGTGATTTGTGTTCGTTGTGCCCTTTCTCTTCGCCCTCCAGCCGCCATACTGTGCAAATAGCTGCACTTTTCTCGTCGCGATTTGCAGTAGATAGGAGGGCTCAAAAAGGAGATCCCGCCCCCTCCCGCGCGGTACGTACACGCATTTTTTGCGTTTTTTTTTGCGAAATGGTGTCATGGTATTCATGGTATCCCCGTTTCCCTTCTATTGTCGAGGTGGCGTGTTTCTGGTAGAAGCATCCTGCCCAGGGTAACAGTACCTTTAAAATGGGGTTAACACCAAACATATTTCTAAATTCGAGCACTTCTTCCATCGCTCGTTGACTTACGTCGAACACTGCTTAACTCACATAATTAGCACATATTCGTACACCGTACACCACACATAACATCAGAAACAAAATGCGCATTACCCAGAGGAACGCTGATACTGAATACGTACTGCTTTATTCAACCTTCCAACATGGCAGGGTTGTTTTGAAGCTCCACATCAGCGACTACTCAAATATATTCGCACCATGTCGAGGTTGTAGGTAACCACTATCCCGAGCTTGGATTTTGGCCACCTACACCTGGTACTCGTACTACTAACGAGACAGCAACAAAAAAGACAACGGCGGCCGCTGTTTCATCCTGCGTTAAAAACAGCAACATCACCCAAAATCGAGAGTCACGTTTGCATTCTGTACGGGGCGGTACCACCGCAGCACTCGCCCCCAGCGCGACGCTTCGCTGCAGCATCTGCCTCAGATAGTCCGGCAGCGAACACATTCAGACTGCGCAAAGCACCTAGCACGCCCTCCCTCGCGGCCCCAAGCCCCTGACAGTCCCGCGTTTCTCCGTGACCGCTGCTGCTATCACGGCTGCTAGAACGGCTATGTCGGGCCTCGACGCTCGGGGAAGCCCGATAGTTTTCAGGGCGAGAATCCGTCAGCCTCTCGGGTGTCGCGGCAACACCACTTTCTGGGACCAACCCAAGCGGGAACCTCAATTTCGGCACTCCCGTAACTTCGCACGAACTTCCCCGAATACGTTTGTCACGGTTATCCGCAACGCTATCTGCCTCGCGGCCTGAGTTGCCGGCGGCTGTACCGGAGTCAAACGCGTCTCTGCCTTCCGCACGACAGCAATCGGTTTGGTGGACGGCAGCCTGGCGGTTGCTGCCTAAGACACGGGCGGAAGCATAAGAGGTGAAGGCCAGGTGGGCGAGGGCATGCCGTCTCTGCGGCACAAATTGCCACGCTCCCTGCCGAAGAGAGTGCGAGTCGATGCAAAACAAAGGCGAAAACGAGAGCCAAAGGGAAAAAAATACGGCAAGGTTAATCGTTGTGGGGTGTACGGTGTTTTGGTGATGCCCTATGGGCATCGCTTGATATTTGTTGTGCAAAATGAACGCGGGCAGATGAGAAAAACTCAAATTGCATTTACTATTAAGCGGCAGACGAGAAACTAAATATTGCTTTTTACTACTGATACGACGTCGGGAAGCTCAACCACACAATACACCTCGCTGTCGACCTTCAACTACCTACCACGAAAAAAGTAAAACAAAAAACAAAAACAAAAGCTCCCAGTCCTCGACGACCTACCTGATCGGTAGCACACTTCAACGCGAAGCACACCTCCCGCCCAAGAAACTTCTCCAGCATCCCGCCACCAGCCATCGACCCGGGCAATTCCCCTCCCGGGACTCCACTCAGATCGGTTGCACCCCCTTCCATCACTTCGCCAGTGCCGTCGTGCTCGTCCTCCTCCCCGCTCTCCTCAGTGTCCTCCTCGCCCTCCTCAGAGTCCTCCGCGCCCTCCACGGAGTTCTCCTCTTCGGCGTCTTCCCGGACGCACGTCTCGTACCATTCCGCCACCGCCCGATTCCACCTCGGCCAATCGTAACGACCGCCGGCCGCGGTTGCCAAAGCATCATCTCCTTCCGCTACTGGCACTGGCACTGGCACTGGCGCGGACACTGACACTGGCACTGGTACTGACACTGGCACTGGCGCGGGCATTGACACTGGCACTGGCACTGGTACTGGCGCGGGCATTGACACTGCCATCCCTTGCTCGCCCGATGACCCGTTCCCCCTTCCCGCTGCGGTTAACCCGGTATCGTGACGGTCCTGGGCTCTGTGGTCGTCTGGTTTTTGCTGCTGCTGCTGCTGTTGCTGTTGCTGTTGCTGCTGTTGCTGTTGGTGGCGTTGTTCCAGTGTTGGTGACGTACAGAGGAGGGCTTCACGCGGCGCGGCCACGAGGAACGTCTGGCAGAGGAAGCGCCTGTAGCACCAAAGGCTCTCGTGTCCGGGGTAGTCTTGAATCAGAACAGAGTTAGACGACCGCTCCTGGTCCACGAGGTCAAGCCTCGACCTACCCGAGGCTACGATACACACACGCACAAGAGAGAGAAGGAGCAAAGCAAGCGTGGACGAAGGGGCCGTTGCAGGAGGTGCGGGAGCAGTGGCGTGCGGTATGTAATACACAATATCGCGGAGGCGCAGTCGCCGCTACCCCTACCCAACCCACCTGTCTCGAGGGATGGGTACCCATGCGTACGAGACAGGGCATGCCCTACTTTCGCTACTCGTAGGGGTCGCATCGGTGAATATTTTACTATATGAATAGCTGTCGCCGCCAACTGTGTGCGCTGGTGAAAAGCACCCCCCCCGCCCCGCCCTCCCGGCGTGTTTCCCGGCATTGTAGGGATGCGAGGGTCTGTAGTAATACGACTCTTGCCATGGATGACATGAGTACCCCACACCCCGGGGGGAGTTTCGGTTTCGGTCGGACGGTGCGGATCTCCGGTAGACTATCTGTAGCATTTCCGGCTACGCCGAGGGCTCAACCCCCCCCGCCCCCCACCCCTATAAATATATGATATATTTGGGTTGGCGTCGGTTGGCAACGACGCTGTAAAACACGCCTCTCCCTGCATGAGCTAGACAACCAGGGTACCGTTTTGTTTTTGGCGGTCACCAAAGCTGGCGGTCGAGTTAGATCATTTGTGCGGGGTGGAGAACCTTTGCTCCGCACAAGGGGAATGATCGTATCATGTAGTGTGTATTTGGCAAGGCATCCGCGAGGCAGTTACATAGTGCTCCCATTGCTGTCTCAGAATGTGGCCACACCAGAAATTAAATGAACTCATTGAAGCTGTCGTCCATATGCAAGTCCGCCTCAGAGGCGGTTCTTAGCAGGATGCAGCTCACCCTCCATGCGACTCGCCCAATAACTCACGGCGCTTCGCGCTTGATGCAAGCAATGTCTGCCTGGTTGGTGAAAACCCAACGTGCTCCGTCCCGGCATTGTAGGGGTGCGAGGGCCTATGGTCATACGACTACGGCCGTGCACGACATGAATACACCCCCCCCCCCTGCCCTTTCAGCTGCCGTGTAAAGTAGTACGTCGCTTCGTTCGATAGACGCTTCGTTCGATAAACGACGGGCTAAGGTACGCAACACACGCAGAGTGGCGGTCAAGCATCCTACCCGTACGAACCTTTCGACTGTCAATATCAATATCACGAGGCGAATGGGACGCACAGAGACGCAGCCACCAAACCGGTGCAGCAAGGGAAGATAGCAAGCAAATAACACATACTACTGGGAGTGGCGCGCATAGCCGCGGCAGCACACGGCGGTGAAGCGAGGCCGACACAATCAAAAGCGGCCGCCTAACCTATAGCCACCACACGCACATAGACAGAGGTAGCCTCGGCTACGCCAGCATGTGACAGCAGCAATCTCACCTGACGACACTGCGGCCAGTGCAGATACAACATTTTTGCGATGGTTGAGCGCAGAGTGGTCGGAGACATGGCTGGTCAACCACTTGTCCAAGAAACAGATCTCGCCTCGCAGCTGCGACGTGTAGACATGCAGTGGGCACGCAAAGAGCAGTAGGGCGGTCAGCTGCCAAAAGGGTGAATGGGAGAGGACTGGGGGGTGGGGGCGGGGGGACGCTTTCCAGCACGGTAGAAAAGAGTCCCACGAAGAACAACATGAGGGAACCCACCGCGCTCTCATAAAATATCAAACACGACTATATTAATACTAAATAGTACCTGGTACAATGTTATGTGCATGCCAGAAGTAATGTTTCTGTTTGATGTCGGGTCCTTACGGCTACGCCGAGTTTTGCTTGTGCCACCCAAACAATTTCCTTGGTTGATGTATATACGTAATCCGTTTCGCAGTGTGCTTATGCCCGTGGTTGTGGTGGCCGCACAGCAGCAGCTCTAGAGCTCCACATCCTGGGCGTGCTGTTACACCCTTGGGTTGTTGCCGCTACAGTACATGCCTGGTACGGCAGAGGGCTCAGGCATAGGTTCTTTTATTTAGGTTGCGGAAGGCTTGCCCTCGCCCTACTGCGGCTATCTCTCGCTACTGCTGAAAGCTAGACCATGCACCTCTTCTTCCTCTTCACCTTGCCCCCCCCCACATTGGCGGGTAATAACATTTGGGCGCCATTGTCAAATCTCCGCCTCGCCTGTAACACTGCATTAGACGAATTCCACTATGACCATGCAGTAGAGAATACAGCAACGAAATACTGCAACGGTGGGAAAAAAAACAAATCTTGAGTTTTTGTGCAAACGCTTCTTGAGGGTTTTCGAACATAGTACCGACAGCACAGCTACTGTAGCTCTATCTACAATTTATCACCAAGTGCCGATTTTCATGCGCAGCCCGACGGGCCGTTTTTCTGGGCGACTACTTTCTCGTGATTTACGGCGTGACCCCGGCTCTCGTCTCCCCAAGGCGCTCTAGCAATCGACCGACTGGCCTGCCAACGATGGAAGAACAACAGTCCCGGAACGGAACCGAAACAGACACAAGAGAACGCCGCTACTGCTGGCCAAGTTATACGGCTGAAGAGCGCTCTGGCCCGCGCCTGACCCCAATGTGGTCTTGGTCTTGACACGCCGACGTTAGCTGCATATTGGGTACCTCAAAACAAAGAACATACTGAAAGACATACTGGTATACAGTAGTACTCCCTCTCTCGTGCCAGTATGCGCCAGCGTACCTCAAAACAAAGAACATACTGAAAAACGTACTGGTATACAGTAGTACTCCCTCTCTAGTGCCAGTATGCGCCAGCCAACAATACCGGCGTTACAGCGGCAGCAGGCACTACTCCGCACACCGCCACACTGGACAATCCCATCTGTGCCAAGCGATTTCACAGGCATTTATATATAGCGAGCAACCGGCACTACTCAAGCGAAACTATGATATACAGGGAATACTACTGCTGTAGAACCACCGAAACATTATGACTGTCCTAGCGAGTACTTTGTGCGTGGGTGATTTCGCGCTCCATGGGTGAAAAAAAAAGGGCAGCGGCCAAAAACAGGTATACCTGGTCCGTTTGCGGCCAAAAACAGGTACATACTTAAAATCAAGTCAAAAACGCACTCCACGTGCCCTGCCATTGGTCCAAAACTCGTTGTACCTGTTTTTGCCTCTTTAAAACCCAGGTATACCTGATTTTGTCTACTCTGCTTGACTTTCACCTTTTTTGTCGTTTTTAAGCCAATCAGAGGCCCTTCATAGTTCCACCCTATGCCCCCTAAACAAATGCCGACGTACGCGGAGACCCCCTCCCCCCTTCGCACCTCGCACCACACGCCACACTCGAGCGACACACATATCTGCCTGCACACCTACGCCTTGCCTACGCCGAAATAATACGAGATAGAAGGCTCCCCTTCGGGATTGTGGTTGACTTGGAATACCAGGGGTGTCGCAATCTGAGAAGGGAGAATACAGCAGCAGGCGTTCGTTCCTCGTACTATTAATAGCAACTACTCGTATACGTAGCCACCGGGCGAGCACGAAGAACAAGAAAACACTCTACTTTGCGTTACAAGGAACGGCAGGTTCGTGGGGTGCGTTTTTAACTTGATTTTAGTATGTACCTGTTTTTGGCCCCGAGCGGACCCGGTGTACCTGTTTTTGGCCGCTGCCCCAAAAAAAAGGTACGAAAGCAAGGTGCCCATGACAGTCGGACCACAAGCGTGCACGTTACCCCAGCGTGAAACGAACCATAGCAGCGCGAAGCGCATCGAAACGACCAAACGCATCGAAACGACCAAGCGCATCGTAACGGCCAAACGCATGGTGCGAATGGGGTGCACCTACTGCTGTAGTTTTAATAATACTATACCTACCTGGTACATTTTCTGAGCCGCCTCACTTGGGGAGATGTACCCTGCAATAGCCCATGCAATAGGTCATGCAATAGGCCATGCAATAGGCCATGCAATAGGCCATGCAATAGGCCATCCATAACCTCACCTCGAGAAACATGAACGCGCAAGCCGGTGAATGATGCCATGGCCTACTAGTAGGTGTCTATCGAAAAAATATATCAATAACAAAAATAAACTCCCGGGGACTCCTCAGTTAAGCCCTTAAAGTGGGACTGCAGTCTTATTATTGTGGGGACAGTAAATCACTTGGAATTAGACTAGACTCGGATGTAGGTTTATGTACGTACAGACGCTTAACCCCCTTTATCCCTTAAAGTGGGACTGCTGTCTTATTATTGTGGGGACAGTAAACCACTTGGAATTAGACTAGAGTCATATTTAGGTTTATTATGTACACCGCACTACTCCAAGGGTTATATAGGGTTAAGGCCAGTCAGACACTATTATATATTTTGGCCGCAAACAAACTATTTCTATCGTAACACGCCTCTCGCACGTCTTGCGTGTCGCCGGCAGCCTCATTACTCCATGTACGTACGACAAAAACTCACCAGCTCTTCGGCTCGTTCTCCGCGCGAAGAGGTTCCGCCCTCTGCGTCCCCCATACCGCCTTCCGCCCCAGTGCCTTCGATAGCACTGCCCACCGCCCGTAGCACTACCCAGCTCCGTTGCGTCCAAGCGTAGTAGTTCTTCGGGTACAAGTCGGCAACCCTTTCACACACCTGTCGTGCCAAGCGCGCGTGCGGGGGTACAACCGAATAGAAATATCCGTTTGCATGGACACACATGGCGCCTCCCACCCGCCGCCTAATGGGGACAAGCCCTAACTGACTTCAAATTGAACGTACGCTATATGTATCATAAAGCTACCGAGGTGCCGAAAAGCACACTGGCTGCACTGCTTCATTTCTTGGTCCTGCTTTTATCATACGAAGGCACCGGAGATCGATTTGCCACCTACCTTCAACTCCTCTCCGATATCGAGGAGCTGCGAGGGGCTGGTCTGCGGTATCCTGAAGCGCTCCTCGTTCCTCCAGCACCACCGTCGGTGAGCCCATGCGTTCGGGCTCTTGGCATGTTTCGTGAAAATCAAATTCAGAAGCTGTGCGGTGGGGGATAGGGGGGGGGCGGTAGGCGGTAGGTGGGGCGCGCCGTAAGAAGAAGGTCGCCAGCGGAAGGGTAGGCTGTTGGCAGCTAGTACTGGTACGCAGTAAGCTTGTCGTTAGCACCGAGTTTTGATTTTCACGGGACCGCCGAAACTCCTCGTCACAACTCCCGCCCAACAACGCAAGCATACACCTGATACACCATAGGTAGCGAGCGCCCTGAGGCACCAACTACGATAGCGGCGCAGGTGCAACGAAATCGCAACATTTGATAAAAGTGCGGGTCCCAGGTATGTGTGCACAAACACCAGCAAACAGACAGGAGCATGACGGTTGCTTGGTTGCTCGTTGTCTGCTATGAAACACATCTCGAAGGCTAGATAACACATCTGCAACTCACATACGAAAGGCACATAACGCAGCGCAGGAAAAAACATAGAAAAGACACTCGCAAAGCGGACGAGAACCAAAGCAGACGCGAAGGTGACGAACATAA
This sequence comes from Saccharina japonica, assembly GCA_008828725.1. Lineage (NCBI taxonomy): Eukaryota > Phaeophyceae > Laminariales > Laminariaceae > Saccharina > Saccharina japonica. The sequence goes on from MEHQ01003248.1 coordinate 196,522, forward strand.
GAGGCATCTGCGTACGAGCCATCTGGCAAAAAAACCTGCCTTGATTTCCTGCCGAACGTTGATACTCTCGTGCACCTCGTCCCTCACGAGCGCCTTCCTCGCATTCCAGGCCGATCCGTGGTCCGCGTTCACCAAGAGCAAAGCCCGAGTGACCGACAACAGCCTACGCGCGGCTGCCACCACATCACCGCACCCTGTTCCTTGCTGGTCGGTGCTATCGCTGCCCAGCTCTCCCCGCCGCGCGCACGTGTAGTCTTCGCGGGCCGCGAGAAACGCCCTCCTTGCTTCGTTGATGAGGGGGTGTACGCTGTGCACCGAGACTCCTAGCTTGTGCTCCTGGAGGATGAAGTGTGGTTCTGACGACGAGGTTGCTCCGGCGTTGGCGTCATCGGAGTCGGCGGGGTCTGCTGCTGGTGCTTCCTTTGCCGGCGGCTTGCAGAAGATTATACCGAGCTCGTCGCTGTTGAGAAGCCGTGGGAGGGGATGGGGGGACGGTGTGTCAAAATACAAGCAGTAGCCAGCGCCAAGACAGTGAGGTATTTCGACTACCTGACACCAGTAAACAACTGTCAGTTTCATGTGCGCATGCTTCGTATCGTATGGACCAGGTACACCACTACAAACACGTACGGCTGCTGCTGCTGCTGCCTATTCTACTGGAGTACTGGAGTATGCAACGGGCATACCGATACTCTGTCCAACAATTACAATAACGTCTGGTGCAGCGCTCGTACTACCAATATGTGCGTTGGGCTTGTCCATACACCAGTACCTCCAAACTCTACCAACGTACATTTATACGTACACGACGACAACGCGACAACGGTGCGCTTTCGGGCGAACGTGATTGATGCCCAGCGTCATCCATTCCCACCGTCAAAGCGAAGGCACCGCCGCCGGTGCACACGCCGGACCGCGGCCAGGAAGTAACCGCTAACCCCGCGTTAATTCAATACTGCCCGGTGCGTCTGCAAAACGTCATTTGTGCGACTGCTCTGTGTATCCCATACCGGGGTATATGATACCGTACCCTGCCGGCACGGCATGTATACTCGTATATTATACGGGTATCATATGGTATATATGGTATGTACCAGGTACAGCAGCGAGTACGACACGTGGGTACCTCATATTTTGAACACGTACGATAGCACGCCCCCTATGAACGTATAATACGAGTAGGACGAATTTCTGTGGCGCCGATTTAGTCGACAGCCGGGAGGGTGCAAACGTTCGAACGCCCAGTGACGTGTCTTGTCCATTTTGGTTGTATGGTACAGGACACCTGACAGGAAACAGGAAATCTGGTCAAGGCTGGATTTTCTTATTTGAGAGAGAGAGTCCTTGCTGCACCAATTCCAAGATAACGGCTCCCGAATTTCGTATTTTTCTCTAAATCTCAGCCTGGCTCTCTTATTGGCCTGTTCCTTATTACTGCTGTAGGTGTCCTATATTGTACATACTCGCAGTGTGTACGAGTGTGCCCCCTTGCTTTCGGAAAAACCCGTCAAAATTCGGCCCCGAGGGTGTGTTATCTTATCATCTTGATTACAGCATATACACGGTATATTGATACCAGGTACAGACAGACAGCATTGGTGGGGCCTGTAAGGCAGCACCAAATTCGTCGGCCGCTCGATATAAAGGCGGTGAAAGTCGGCCGTCATGAGCGGACAAGTGCACTCACGTGCCGGAATGAATAAGGCGGCCACTCGATACAAGGCCGTCAAACTCTCGGTGCACTACGTATACCGCCCCACTACTACTGCTGCTCTACTACTCTACCTGGCACTATTGAATTAATACTGCTGCTGTGTGCTCGGTGCTCAGATATACCGGTATTGGCGAGAGAGACGTGTTCAAATTTGAATACTCGCACATACTGGTCTGCGCCTCCTGTATTGACAATCGACACTGCCCTCTGCTGGTACGGACTGAACGGGGGGGTAAAGGTATATGTGATGGCATAACGAGAAGCACGTGTGCTTTCAAGGCAGCTAGGGAACGAGGCAAGTGCACTCTCATAAACGCAAGCATCTTATAATACCCGTAGGTGGTGGCTGGCGTGTCTGACGCTTTGTGTGCCATTGGTGCTGGGTGTGCCATCGTCTAACCCACGCGTCGAAGTTTGAAGTTGGGTTTGACATTTTGCTGCCTGTTGCCTGTATGTCAGTGTATTCGGACCAGCAGCGAGAGAACATCGTACAGCAGCTACTAGTTGCAGGGCTCGGGTTACTCTCACATGTCCGGATCTTGCCGAAAAAGCTCGTCAAGCTCTCGAATCAGCGGAAACGTTGCTTCCATCGGCGGAAGACTTGGACACAGAGTAGAGGAGAGCAAGAGCAAGTGCGAAGTGAGCAGGGAAGAATGGCGACTAGAGCGTGTCGCGAGAACAATAGCATCCCCTATCCCCTTACCGGGTACGCAAACTGCATCTTTTGGAACTCCGTACCCAGGTTCAAACAACTAGAGCATGCTGCCGCACGCAACCGCGGATCACCCTCGACCTCGTTAGTTTGATTGCTGGCCCGATTCTCCTTGGTGTGGCTCAAGTGCAACACCTTCAGTTTTGCGGAGCTGCTGCTGCGCCCAGTGCTCTACCGCAGGAGTGCTTAAAACCTCGATTCGACACGTCATGAGACCGACACTCTCCCCAAGGAGTGGCGCGATGCGTTGGCGACAGTGCTCCTTCGCCGCACCCCTTGCCGTCGTCCTTGTGGCAGCCACGTGCATCCAAGGGACTGTCGCTTTCGTTTCTACCCCCAGGATGCCCATCTCAGGGAGCAGCCGAATGCTGCTACGGTCGAGCGGGATGTTGAACGGAGCCCGATCATGGGACGAAACGACAGCAGCAGTCACGGGCAGGGGGCTGACTCGCAGAGAAGCAGTTAACCGAAGAACACGTACGACGGTGTCCAGGATGGGCGTTGGAGATGTTGGCGAGGGTGGAGACGGAGATGGCGACGCCACGGGTGAGTTAGAGGAGTTTATTTGCCGAAGCTTGGGGGGTTGTTTGCGTACGTATATATGCGACTTCGTTGAGTCTGAGGGAGAACGCCAAACATAAACACAGTAAATAGTACACCTTCGATGTTACAGCAGCAGCCGCAGCAGCAGCAGTGCGGCCGGTCGAGCGGTCCAAAACTACGTTCAACTCATGTTTCAGGTTCATGTCGTTGGTTTGCAAGCTCACTCTGCTCTTGTCATGCCGCGTTTTTTAGACACATTACGACGTACCAGGTGTGATCATATGACGCTATACCTACTGCTGTACGTGGTAGCATGTACCGGTACGTAGCAGTTATTATTGTCTGTTCTTGGCTTAAGTTTATCGTAGTCACTGTTTGTTTACTCGTATGCGTGCTGCTTACGTAGCAGTTGGCGTGCCCCTGGCTGCTTGCCGTCTGTCTCTGTACGTACAGCAGTAGTGTAGTCTGAATACGGTAAGGCGGTATTGATAAAGACGGCCACTCTACGTAGCTACCAGGTAAGAGATAAGGCGGCCAAAATCGACTGCTCACGACAGAAACCCTGGCGGCTGCCGGCCTATACACTCCACATTACCCATTCTTGCATTCGCATCGGCACCAAACCTCGCTCTGTTGCTGCTGCCGAGATAAATATATACCTGGCACACCACACCGCACTGCTGCTGCTGTTGCTGCTGTTGCTGCTGCTGTTGCTGCTGCTGCTGCTGCTGCTGCTGTTGTTGTTGCTGCTGTTGCTGCGAGAACACACGTACCCCTAGCACCCAACGAGCAGTGGAGATAAGCACGATACCGTGTGCGGCAGTCGAACCGTATGGTTCCAGACAACCCCCCAGAGCACAGCCGAGTGCTGTACTTGTGTACCGCACGAAGTGCACTAGACTACTGCTGTAGTATAGGTTGGATGTCTGTTCTGAAGTGTAGTTATGCGAAGAGTCCTTTCCGTACAACACTACGGTGGGATGAGTATCTTCGGCGGGCTATGTCACACGCAGCTCAATTAACACAATTAATGTTATACTCCGTAGCGTTCAAAGTGTGTGTGCACCCGTCTGCTCTGTTGTAATATTGAGTGTTTTGACATCACACCCGTTCACTGGGTTCAGCACTGGTACTGCCGTAACGCTGTACCTTCCTTCTCCGAACACAAGCATCTCCCTCCGGGCGGCACCCTGGGTAATGTGTTGAGTCATGAGCGCTGCATGTTCTCAATATGCCAGTCACCGCCTTATTGAGAGAATGGCGAAAGCCCAATAGGGCGGTCAACTGCCCTGAAACGAAGAAGGCGGTTTCTCGATATAGGGCGGTCGAAATTTCGGAAATTGCAATTTCGACTTCGACACTCAGGCCCCACTACTTTTTTTTTTTCTTGTCCATCCCATTTATTGCCTTCGTCCTTCTTCGAGTATTCTCTGTCACTCTTTTGTCATAACTCAGATCCGGGGTCACTAAGTACGTAGGCTCTCTTCTCCCCCCTCCCCACTACGGTGCTTGCCTTGCATTTTTATCTCGAGAAGATTTCAGCACTTTCTTCCCTCGTCGACTCTCGTCAAATTTGTGGTCTATAAAAAAGACTACGTATTTATATGAATACGAGTACATTGTATATATGTAACAGAAGCAGTAGTACTTCGCGGTTGACCGTGACATTTAGGCTTCTTCCTGGCTGGTGCTGCTGTACGCATGTAACAGGTACAGTGGTACGTACGTGGTAGTAATATAGGAGTACGCGTGCAGCGGAAGTCGAGGTTTAAGAACGACCACGGTTTAAGAGAAGTACTGGTTTAAGATATGTCGAAATGCCTCAGCGCAAATCGTGGTTTAAATCAGAGTGGTTTTGGTCGATTCCCTGGACTCCTCTCTTATATCGAATTAACTCATTGGTACACCTGAGAACTCGAGCTCGGTGGCTCGACACCAGAGCGGGGGGGTGGTGTGGACAGCTGTGAGACCATGCACACTGGAGTCAAAACATAATATCCGAGTACTGCTGTAACGAACGTGCTGCTGAACAATCAAATGCAAGTATGTCATGGACACAAGTAGTACACAGCAAGCAGTGCTTTGTTGCTCGGAGAGAGGGATGTGCTTTTCATCTGTTTTTATTATTAGCGTGTTGATTCTTAGCTTGCTTGATTTTTTTTGACGGATGGGTGCAAGGTTTGCGGCATTGTGGCTCGAGTCACTTGACCGCAAAACCGGTCAGCAAACGAATGGTACAATTTGTATCGTGCAGTATCTCACACTGCTTTGGGCACCCTCAGCAAGCAAGGGCGTCGCTCTGAGCGCCCTCGGAGCGACGTACGAGCTCATTATTGCCCCATGTATTCGATACAAGAGAGGCCTTGTCTTCTATCGATCACTCGGTATAATACCTGAACTCTCTTATACTGGATTAGGATAAAAAGAGAGGCATACTAATACTATTTTAATAATATGCCTGACAGACCCCTCTCTTAAATCGTGAACCCCCCTGCTGTAGCACGTGATACAGCTCTGTTCCCTGGTGGCAACCTCTCTTTTTTTTTTTCTTCTTTTTTCCATCCCTTTTATTATCTTTGCCCTTCCTTTCTCTCTCCTACCTGGTCGTAACTCAGATCTGGGGTCACAAAGTAGGGTCCTCTCCCTCCCCCCCCACCACTCTTGGGGGTTGGCGGCGCTTTGTTATATTGCATCATCATTATTTCGTTGTAGGACTAGTGATGGTTACCGTGAGGAAATGGATCGGACGGTGTCGAAATGTCATATTCCGACGCGAATGAGGGATTTGCAGAAGGATTATCACGCGACAAAGAAGAAACTGGTAGAATACAAGGCACGTTGTGTGGAAGCAACTTAAATATGTGATGCTTTGAATGCTTTGAATGGTTTGCAAAAAGGGGCGGAAAGGTCGGATGCTTACATCGAATTGGAAAGATTGTTGTCCGGCGCGTCGGTAACACGTCAGTCACTGCTGTTGCCATGACCTATATACACTACTGTTGCCATGACCTATATACGATCGGAGGGCAATACGAGGATGGTATTGGACTAGGCTACCGCTGTAGCTAAGTAGCTCAGCGTTTACTTTTACGGCAGCAGTACTCGCACCGTATACTCACACCTCCGTATTCGCACGAGTACGCATCTTGAGCTCTCAAAACGCAGGCAGCTCTGCTGCTCACAAGCACTACTGCTATCAATACCTATCAATACGTATAAATAGAGCTTTACGTAAAGTAGCAGCGCAAAACATGAGCATGGCCTTTTCTGTTATATACCGCCACGTACATAAACTTTTTTACAGATGCAATTCTTTCTCAGCGCGCTCGGTTGGCATATCCCTGGCCTTTTAAAGTTCCCTCTTGGACACCGCCTCCTCCTAATACTTGCGGATCCTTCTTGCCTTGCTTTGCTTTCTTCCTTTTTTCCCGTTTTTGTTTCGTTTTTTCGAAAATCACACCCAGCTCAGCTCAGCTCCCACTAAATCCAGAACAAACAAGTACCACACTCATATCTAATTATTTTTTTATCAAGAGTCGAAAGAAGTCAAGAAATGGATCTCAAGTCTGAAGCGAAAAGCAGTCAAAACTGAGCGAGATAGCCGTTCCCACACTGAATTCAGGATCATAAGTTCGACAAACAAAATAAAAACAAACGAAATTATTTTCGGAACTCGAATCTGAACCAAAAAGCAGTAACGACTGAGCGAGATAGTCCCTACCACGCTAGCGTCAAGATCAAATTCCTACTTGAATTTTCCCACACTGAACCCAAGACAAAAAAAGTTGAAAAAAGTCGGGAATAATTCGAGAAATGGAAAAAAATGCTTTTAAAAACTCGAGTCAGAATCGAGAAGCAGCTGAAACTAAGCGAGACAGTCGCTCCAACACCCAATTCAAGATGAATGTAGATGAGCCTGGTTTCAGAGTCTGGCTTCATATTGTATACGTTGCAAGTTGAACCTCGCTTCTTTGTTGTTTGCATCCCAACCCCACAAACACAGAGCATTCGTTTTTGGTGCTCTACCACAAGCAGCAGCTGGTGATTATGCACGAACTTACGTGCGTTTGTTTTCGTACTCAATCATCAAAATATGTAACGCCATCGTTTTGTCCCTACACCGACGTTTACGCCATGTACCGAGTGTACAAATGTTTTCGTCATGCACGCAGCATGCATGTAGTGTCCAGGATGTTTTCCCTGCACCATGCAGCTCTTGGTATTCTCAAGTCGCTCATGGCACCAAATCATGGACTGTCCGCTTCTTATTTTGTTCCTTTTTTCCTAGAGCGGGCGTAGCGGGCGGCGGGTAGCCACCCGCGAAGCGGAGCCCTTGTATGTATACACCTGGTACGCATTGATAATACTTGTATTGTGCCTGGTATTCATACGGAAGTATACTGCTGCTATATACCTGGTATAGCATTGCAACGGCGAAGTGAGAACAAAACTGATGTCTCTTGCCACCGCCCCCTTTTTTTGTTCAGGTGTGACATACTGAGTAAACATACCATCGAATTTACTACCTTCGTCCTTATGGTATGTCTACGTGTCTACATACCTGCTATTAATAGATAACCAGAATCCATGCTTGACAGCCCACCACCGATCGCAAGCCCTAAACAAAACGCACTTGAAAACGTATCAAACCAACCGGTAGCACCGATCGCAATTCAGGCGATTAGCGACACGACCGGGCTTTGTGGGATATTTGCTACGCTTCGGTGGCCGTGAAGGGTGCCGTGGCGGGCGGCAGAAGAACACGCTTTAGCTTTTCGAATGGTGGAGAAAATGCTTCAAAATGCGCGACGCGAATTTTTAATGCTTGCTAGAAGAATTGAAGTATTTTACGTGTGAGTGTTCACTTATTTTCTATCCTTGTTAACCTCGCGAGGCTCACACAAACCCAATGTTTTTACATGGTTATTTTGTATGGCGGAAGTCGCGGCAGAAGAAGTCGCATTAGTTTTCCGAATGCTGGGGAAAATGCTTCAATATTCGCGACGCGAATCATTCATCATGCGCACTACGTAGAAGTACTACAGTATTATATACTGTATACCTGTGAGTGTTAACTTATTTTCCATCCTTGTTGACCCCGCGAGGCTCGCACAATCCCAACGGTTTTATATGGTTGTTTCAGTCGGATGCAATGAACGCGAAGCTCTGGCTAGCATCCGAGTTACGGTTTTATACGTAGGTTCGGCTCTTAGTCCCTTGCTAAAAGCGGCGCCCTCCATCGTGTGCTCTTCGAAACCACATGGAATGCACGCGTTGTGTATGCTTACCCCTCGAACTCTATATACAGCTACTCTGGAGCAATGTAGAGCACACATCGCATTCATTTATAGTTGCAGTTAAAATCCCCGGGCGGGTCCCACAATGCCACTATAACCACGGTCGAGTTAGCGCGTCAATAGCGGCCAGCTCAATTGTTGTACCATACCAGGTAGTGTCCAACATCGCGCACTTGCCAGAGTTGATGCCCTCGCCCTCCCACTTAAACGAATGCCGTACATCCCGCAGAGAAAGCCACCGCACTTTGCCATGTTGTGGTATATGCTATACCTAGTAGAACGCAGTATGGTATTAATAAGTACGAAGTACCATTCTGGGCAGAAATGTAAGGACCGTTGTGGCATGAACATGAATTCGAAACGGTCCTTACATGTCCGTTCAATTTTGATGCAGCAGTGTGCACATGATGGCGCCGGTGTTGGTTGTGCAGCCGCTGCCCAGACCCCCCCCTGTAGCCATTACGACGAACGTACAGACAGCCTTGGATAATCAGAACCGTACCCAATGGCAGAGGCGATAACACGAACCTTGCGGCTGCAGAGTATACATATCAACCCCTTTCAGGCCCCGTGAGAGCGACGTAAATGGGGATAACTTTTGTCAATCGTCTACCTACGAGCAGCATGCGTCCAGTAGTACAGGTAGACCATCTCGCGGCCGCGCCGTAGGACTCATTGCACCGTAATTCGGACACCAACCATTGCATATATCATCCCCCAACTACGCTGTAACCGTCACTTGCCTACTACTACTGCTGTAACCGTCACTTGCATACTACTACTGCTGTAACCGTCACCTGCATACTGCTACTGCTGTAACCGTCACCTGCATACTACTGCTGTAACCGTCACCTGCATACTACTACTGCTGTAACCGCCACCTGCATACTACTACTGCTGTAACCGTCACCTGCATACTACTACTGCTGTAACCGTCACCTGCATACTACTACCGCTGTAACCGTCACCTGCATACTACTACTGCTGTAACCGTCACTACTACTGCTGTAACCCGTCACCGTTTACCGTCAATTTTTCGCTCTGGAAGCCCCAAGAGGGCCAACAGCACACTGTCCTGCGCACCTTACCATCTATTGTCTGCGTTTCCCTTGCCTCTCAACCTGCATCTTGCGCCTTGGCAGTCCCGGAGTACTCCGCGTGGCCCACGATCAATCGTAAGGCCATCGGCGTGATGGCCAGCGTTGGAGCGCTAGAATCGGCGTTCCTGACGTACCAGAAGCTCAAGCCGGGGGGGCTTGACCTCCTGTGCGGAGCGAGCGGTGGCTGTGCCGACGTTCTCAGTGGGCCATACTCGGAGGTTCTGGTGAGGGAGGGCGTCGCTTGTGAATCGCAGTTTTGTGTACTTTTCCAGTGGTTTGATCTGTTCCATGAGTGTTTCAGCACGCTAAAGCTGTGATACCAAGGAAGGGCGTTGCTGCATGGTAAAGCTATGATGCCAAGGAAGGGCAATGGCGGCGTTCGAAGAGCGCCAAAGGAAACACGCGAGGGAGGCGCAAGTTGCCGCCTCGGTCCTTCGCGGTACGTATCAAGATCCTGTTTAGAAAGACGGGAGAAAGCGAGCTTGGCGAAGTCATCCGCACTCACACCGAAGCTGTCCGGGAGCATTCCTGCTTTGCGGGCAAGAGGGGTACTGATGCTGAGCAAGAGAAAGCCTTTGTCTGAGTTGCTGGCCGTGGGCCCTACAAGTACCAGATGTAAATTGTGAGGCTTCAGGAGCCATTCGCAGTGTAAAGGGTGTGAAAGGATGCCACCACGTGGACGGGGTGTGAAGTCATGTCACGATGTGTTCGAGATGGGAAATCATGGAACCAGGTGCATGTTTTTGTGCCGGTGGCGGTTGTATATAACCATCGGTGCGTTTATCTGCACCGCGGCACACTTGGGGGTCCCTTGCTTCATGCGTGCTGCTCCAAACGATGCAACACTGCTGGCGGTGGTTATATTGCGGTGCATCGCTGTTATCAATGCCCACTGTACAAAATGCCGTCTCCTTTTCGTTTATGGTCAACACCCAATCGTAAGCATTGGTGCGAGTAAGATGCAGTATCGGCTCATCGTAAGCTTCAGCGCCCTCATGCTGGAGTGTGCAGTACGGAAAGGCACTTGAAGCGCGCTGTCGCACGTGTCGGTTATGGCCTTGTAGATTTCGCTCCGGAGGCTAAGCGCGCCTGCACTGTTCAGAGGTTATGTGCCCTTGTTCCTTGCCCTTGCTGCCAACGCATTTACGACGGCCCTTGCGGTTTGGCGCCAACAGTCGTTCATCACACGCTGCACGATCGTGCACGATATTGCATTTTGTACCCGGCACTTGGTCGATGCTGCCGAACGACGGAGCTCGATAGCGGCACGTAGCGCGCCACCTGGAGCAGTTGCCATGGCGTTTACCGTGCCGCAGTCCCATGTTGAGGCTGTTCGCTGAGGTGTGCTTGTGCAACGCAATATGAGGGAGTGCTAGCCTTGAGGTTATAGTGCACACGTTGTGGAGCTACGCCAAGACTCACTCGTCCGTGCGCTCGCGCTTTCTTTTAAAAATAACTCGACCAAATTTGATGCCGAGGATATCAAGTACTCGGATTTTCATCTTTCCTGTTTCCCCCGCGACTGAAATTATTGCGATACTTCCTTATTCGCTCGGCGCAACACGCGTGTTACGTATCTCAAGGTGGTCTGAACCGCGGCTGACGAGCTGTCGTCAAACGTCAAACTTCGCAGGGACTCGCGGAACTCCGTAGGCACTCGTCGTACAAGTTTATGCGGGAAACTCGATCAATCAAATGAAGTCAGTCTCCGCACAACTTTTTATTCTTCCTGTTATGTTCTGTTGTGCGTAATTTTGTTTTGAATACATGTATTGACGATGTTTTTGCTTGACGCATTTGGTTGTCTGCCTTACCGCCAGGGCGTCCCGTTGTCAGCCTTTGGTATGTTGGGGTACTTTGCGGTGGCTGCCTTGGCTCTCGTCCCGCTCAAGCTGGACGACGAAGCCGTCGATAAATCAACTCGTTCCTTGTTGCTGGTGAGTGCATGTACAACAACTGTGAAACAACTTGTATATTCTGGTACAGGTCTGGTACGTGGAGGCCTGTGCTGCAAGTACAGCTACGCCGCCAGCATCTGAGGTTTTCTTTGTCATCTGCGGTGGTGGCGCTACCTAGGCTCTGTCGGCACCATTCACGTTTTTGGTCGGCGGTGCAGCCCCAGAAGCTGCAGTACCCTGCGGGTCGATGGTACAGTAACTATTCGATTTGTCACCGTGTCGTTCATGACCTGCATCTGTCACTCTGTCAACCTTGCCGTGCTTGCGTTAGGTGAAGGTAAACTAGCTGTTCGCAAAATTGCTGGTGCTGTTTGTTGCCTATTATTTGCGGGCCATCTCCTGTTAGCTGCGGCAGTGTCTTCCTCTGAATGGCACAACCTCCGAAAGGTACAATCTCACCACGTTTTGTCCGACAAACGGAGGAGATCGACGCTGTGCTTTTCAGAGTATCTCCGGGTTCTGGTCCAGATGATTTTGTCCGCTTCATAACTGGCGTATAATATGATGTGGCCGACCACAGTAGCCGATAGCAGTACTACAGTGATGAAATGGCCGTCCCCGCGAAGGCTGTGGACATCTCAACCACGGGTTGACGAAAACGCTCATTCATAGCTTCTGTAGGGCATATTGCACTAGGGTTATTCTATCTATAGGCATAAGGTTGTCTACTGAAGGTGTATTCAGCATCTTGAGGATAGTTACGTCACTGGTCCTCCGATGTTTCTCCTTGACCCGCATATTGTTGTCCCGGCCGGGCTTCTGAACGTCTGGAAGTCTTGCATTTTGGCCCTGCACTTGTCACTCATCACGGTCCACGCCGCGAGTGCTTGGGGTGTTGCTCACCAAACCAAGTTGCCAATCGGATGCTGTTGGATGTCATCGTACCCTCGACCTCCTGGAGCACGCAACCGACCGTGCGTTACGCTTCGCAGGTTCCGCATTGCTTTGGACGCATGCTACGCTAGAGGTTCGCGTATTTTTTCATAGGCTCCTCATTTGAGCAGCTGTATACTATTAGTAAGCCAAACACCGACGTTAAGAACACATGAAGTACCAACCCCACGGCCTACAGTAGATGTGTGTGTTGTCTTCACACTAAACCGTTCTTCCTGCCCACTTATATGAGTACACCCAGTGTCGGTCCTGATTATGAGTACACCCAGTATCCGTCCTGATTATTTATCCTAGAGAGATACGAATTCGGTGGTCACCAACTGTAAGGCAGAGAAAAAACAAAAACAACGCAAATGAATCAAGCTGAAGCAAGGGAGATACCATCGTACCGGGTACGTAACGGATAATAATGTACAGCAAAAACGGCGATCCAGTGATATTAGGTAGTATCTCAGATGAGGACGTCGATCAGCCACGAACTTTTTAGCCAAAAGCGCCCCCAATACCTCACGTCGATTCGCGCGTGGTGCAAGCACTGTCTGCCTGGTTGGCGAAAACTCAACGCTCTCCGTCCCGGCATTGTAGAGGTGCGAGGGTCTATGGTCATACGACTACGGTCGTGCACGATACGAGTAGCCCCCCCCCCATCGTTGCACGCCTCTTTATCCGATCACTCCACTTCGGTGAACCCCCGCCACCCCCACTGAAGTGCATCGCGCTCGTGCTATAGTTCTGCAAAACATCGCGAACTACAGTAGTCGAGACCTACGAGTATGCCCCTTTCTTTTATTAATATTGAAGAGTTTTCCCGCTGACCGGTGGGGAGCCCTAAGCGCCACACGTAGATGTATATAAGAGGGCGGTGACATGCCTCGTCCACCTAAAACTCCGTATATCTATGTAGCCCCATACATTGCCATGTTTCAAAAAAACACTTTGTCGTGAGTGCCAAGAGCCAATTCAATCTGTTGTCAACAAGATGTTAGCCCGCATGCCCTTGCTTATTGGAAAGCGTCGCGGGCCATTGGCTTGAACTTAACCTACGAGTTAACGCCTGACTACTGCTGTGTGGTGACAATATATTTCGCTGAGATCCCAGTGCGAGAGCTGATTGGCTTATTTATGTTGGGTTCAGATCTGTTCAGGTTGTAACCAGTTCAACTTGTAACCAGTTCAACTTGTTTGGTACAAATTGACGTTGGCTTGTCAGATACGATACCAGGTATGATATAAACCACGTAGTATCCAACAGCTTGTCCCGGAAGAATCGCACCCTGTGATCACCTGGATTTCAGCACGCAAGAGCTGGGCGTTCGATGCGTTGATTTGATTCCCTGTCGTGTTTTCTGTTTACGCTCGCGAACCTCCGACAAATACAGCCAGACAAAATCTCGGGACACAGGGGGGATGTACAGTATTGGACTTTATTATGGGCGTTGATTGCATTCCTCTTGCCGGTTCACGGCATTGCCATTGGCTTGCATGCTTTTTCATGGCACCAGTATGGCACTGCCATAGGCTCCCATGGGCCCCCATGGCAAACATGCACTGTCGTCGCACTGTCATGGAAGCCCGTGAAGTTATATGTGGTTTTCACTGTCTTTCACGAGCCTGCGTGGGCTTTCATGGCATCGCCATGGGTTTTCATGGCCGGTCGCCCCGATGGTCTGGTGGTTACCCTCGATTGCTGTAGCGTTGATTTCGTGAGGTCGAATCCCACCGCGGTGATCTTATGAACTTGTTTGCAAAACAAAGGGATCAACTGCTGAGAGTGCATAGCGTGGGTAGGCGCGATTCGAGGCGAGTCGACAAAAAGGAAGAAAGGGATGAAGTCTTCTTGCGATAAAAATGCAAGGTACGAACCGTAGTAGGGACGGTGGAGGAGAGGCTGATATGCGATCCCGGATCTGAGTTACGATTAGGAGGGAGATAAATGAAGGGCGAAGATAATAAAGGGGAAGATAATGGAAAAAACTCGAAATCGTTTTGCACCGGCTGCTATATACAGTATGACAATACCGTGAAATATTTAATAGGTTTTCCGTGTTATGGCAATCCAATGTCGTCCCCATGGCAGCGGCATGGAAGTGCCACGACAGTACCATTAGCAGTGTCATGAAGGCCAATGGGACTGCCATTGCCGTGTTACGGCAGTCCGATGGCACCCCCATGGCAGTGCCATGTCCTCCCGCCGCACGGTGAGGAGCCTTCTTCGGACTGCTGGCGGGCCTCTACGGGCACTCATTGAGGGGTTGGAAGATATCTCTACAACTATTTTCCCGCTTTCGTTCCTCGGGGGGGTTAGAGGGGGGCCTGGTACTGGTGGCCTGGGGTGGTGGTGGTGGTGGTGGCGGTGGTGGCGGTGGCGGCGGCAGCAGTTGTGTGTTGTCAGACAACAGCGCTTGCGGGATCAGTACCCCGTCGGGCCGCCTGACAACAATGGGAGCCGTTATCACGAAGATGGCGACCAACATACTCTGCCGCGGCCAGTCAAGGGGTGGGCCTTTTATTTATCGGAGAATACATATTATTCTCTGATGAAGAAAAGGCTCACCTCTGGACTGGCCACGGTTGCGCATGTTAGCCGCCATTTTCCGGGTAGCGTCACCCATAAATATTGAGCGACCCGGCGGGGCACTGGTATCGGGAGCGTCGTTTCCTAGCACAGCACATCAGTTGCCGCCGCCACCGCAGCCGCCACCACCACTGCCGCCGCCCCAGGCTACCCGTACCAATCTCTCCGTCAACCCCAGAGGAACGAAAGCAGGAAAATAGTCTGGTCACGTATCCTAACCCCTCAATTCATGCCTGCCCAGTGGCACTGCCATTGCCGTGTTATGGTAATCCCGACGGCACCCCGATGGCAGTGCCATTTCTGTGCGCCGCACGGCGAGGAGCCTTGTTCGGACTGCTGGCAGGCCTCTCGTATAGGCAATAATTGTGGGGTTAGAAGATGTGTTAGCGGTGGCGGCGGCAGCGGGTGTGGGCTGGCAGACAACGACGCTGGCGGGATCAGTGCTCCGTCGGGCCGCCTGGCAACAAGCCGCTTCCAGGAAGATGGCGACCAACATGCTCCGCCACGGCCAGTCCAGAGCATGAGGGTTTTGTTTATCGGAGATATATCATTATCCGATAAAGAAAAGGCTCACCTCTAAACTGGTCGCGGCAGAGTATGTTGGTCGCCATCTTCCTGATGACGGCTCCCATTGTTGTCAGGCGGCCCGACGGAGCGTCGTTGCCTGGTACCGCACAGCAGCTGCCGTCGCCACCGCCACCGCCACCGCCACCGCCACCGCCACCGCTACCACCACCACTGCCGCCGCCCTAGGCTACCCGTACCAGTCTCTCCGTCAACCCCAGAGGAACGAAAGCGGGAACATAGTCTGGTTACATATCCTAACCCTTCAGTTCGTGCCTGCCCATTGGCACTGCCATTGCCGTGTTATGGTAAAATATCGATCGCACCCCGGTGGCAGTGCAATTTCCTCGCGAATCACGGCGAGGAGCCTTATTCGGACTGCTGGCAGGCCTCTACAGGCATTCATTGTGGGGTTAGAAGATATGTTGGCGGTTGCGGCGGCAACGGGTGTGTGGTGGCAGGCAACGAGGCTGGCGGGATCAGTGCCCCGTCGGGCCGCCTGACAACAATGGGAGTCGTTATCAGGAAGATGGCGACCAACACACTCTACCGCAGCCAGTCCGCAGGTTAGCCTTTTCTTTATCGGAGAATACATATTATTTTCTGATGAAGAAAAGGCTCACCTCTGGACTGGCCGCGGCTGCGCATGTTAGCCGCCGTTTTCCGAATATCGTCACCCGTCGACGTCGAGGGACCCGGCGGGGCACTGGTATCGGGAGCGTCGTTACCTGGCACAGCACATCAGTTGCCGCCGCCACCGCCGCCGCCACCACCACTGCCGCCGCTCCAGGCTGCCCGTACCAGGCTCTCCGTCAACCCCAGAGGAACGAAAGCGGCAAAATAGTCTGGTTACATATCCTACCCCCCCAATTCGCGCCTGCCCAATGGCATTGCCATTGCCGTGTTATGGTAATCTCGATGGCACCCCGATGGCACCTCGATGGCAGTGTAATTTCCCTCCGCCGCACGGCGAGGAGCCTTGTTCGGACTGCTAGCAGGCCTCAGCAGGCATCAAGTGCGGAGTTATTATATGTTGATTGCGGTAGCGGCGGCAGTGGTTGTGCGGGTGGCAGACAACGACGCCTGCGGGGTCAGTGCTCCGGCGGGCCGCCTGGCAACAACGAGAGCCGCTTCCAGGAAGATGGCGACCAACATGCTCCGACGCGAACAGTCCAGAGCATGAGGGGTTTTGTTTATCGAAGATACATCATTCTCCGATAAAGAAAAGGCTCACCTCTGAACTGGTCCCGGCAGAGTATGTTGGTCGCCATCTTCCTGATGGCGGCTCCCATTTTTGTCAGGTGGCCCGACGGAGCACTGATCCCACAAGCGTCGTTGCCTCGCGCCGCACATCAGCTGCCGCCGCAACCGCCACCGCTACCACCACCACCACCACCACCACCACTGCCGCCGCCCCAGACTACCAGTACCAGACTCTCGCCAACCGCAGAGGAACCAAGCGGGGGACGAGTCTGGGGGACTTCTTGCAACCCCTCAATCCGTGCCTGCCCATGGCACTGCCATTCCCCTGTTATGGCATTCCGATGACACCTTCATGGCAGTGCCATGTCCTCCCGCCACACGGCGAGGAGCCTTCTTCGGACTCCTGGCGGGCCTCTACGGGCACGAGTTGAGGCGTTGGAAGATGTCCCCACACTCTTTTCCCGCTTTGGTTTCTCTGGGGGGTTGTCGCGGAGCCTGGTACCGGTAGTCTGGGGTGGTGGTGGTGGTGGTGGTGGTGGTGGTGGTGGTGACGGCGGCGGCGGCGGCGGCGGCGGAAGCGGTTGGGCGGTGGCAGGCAACGACGCTTGCGGGATGAGTGCCCCGTCGGGCCGCCTGACAACAGTGGGAGGCTTTGTCGGGGAGATGGTGGCCAACATGCTCCGCCGCGGCCAGTCCAGAGCATGAGCGTTTTATTTGTTGGATATGCATTATTATCCGATAACCAAAAGGCTCACCTCTGGACTGTCCGCGGCTGTGCTGTCGGCCTCCCTTTCCCTGACAGTGTCACCCATTGATGTCAGGCGGCCCGGCGGAACATTGGTCCCGGAAGCATCGTTGCCTGCCGCCGCACATAAGCTCCCGCCGCCACCGCCACCGTTACCATCACCGCCACCGCCGCTGCCGTCCCAGGCTACCGGTACCCGACTCTCCACCAACTCCAGAGAGACGAAAACTGGAAACGAGGTTGGGGGCATATTCCAACCCCTCCATTTGTGCCTGCCCAGTGGCACTGCCATTGCCGTGTTATGGCAATCCGATGGCACCCCCATGGCAGTGCTACCCCCCCGCGCCGAACGGCAAGGAGATTTCTTCAGACTGCCGCCGGGCCTCTACAGGCATTCATTGACGGGTTGGAAGATGTCCCTACACTCGTTTTCCGCTTTCGTTCCTCTGGGGGGTTGACGCGGAACCTGGTACCGGCAGTCGTGGGCGGCGGCGGTGGTGGTGGTGGCGGCGGCGGCGCGGAACACTGGTCCCGGAAGCGTCGTTGCCTGCTACCGCACACCCGCGGCCGCTACTACCGCCACTGCCACCACCACGGCCACGACCGCCGTCCCAGGCTACCGGTGCCAGACTATTCGTCAATCCCAGAGGAATGAAGCGGGGAAAGACTCTAGAGACTTCGTCCAACCCCTCAGTCCGTGCGTGCCCATGGCACTGCCATTTCCTTGTCATTGCAATCCGATGGCACCCCCATGGCAGCGCCCTGTCCTCCCGCCGCACGGCGAGGAGCCTTCTTCGTACTGCTGGTAGGCCTCTACAGGCACGAGTTCAAGGGCTGGATAATGTCTCCAAACTCTTTTCTCACTTTTGTTCTTCTCAAGGGGGGGGTGACGGAGAGCCTGGTACCGGTAAGCTGGGGTGACAGTGGTGGCGACAGCGGTTGTGTGGTGGCCGCAAAACGACGCTTTCGGGATCAGGGCTCCGCCGCGCCACCTGACAACAGTGGGGGACGTTGTCCGGAAGATGGCGACGAATATGCTCAGCCGCGGCGAGTCCAGAGCATGAGCATTTTGTTCATCATTCTCGGGTAAACGAAAGGCCCATGCTCTGGACTAGCCCCGGCTGAGCAAGTTGGTCGCCATTTTCCTCACAGCGTCGCCTATGGTTTGTCAGGCGGCTCAGCGGAGCACTGGCCCCGGAAGCGTGGGTGCCTGCCACTGCACACCCACTGCGGCCGCCACCGCCGCCACCACCATCTCCACCGCCCCAGGCTACCGGCACCAGGCTCTCCGTCATTCCCGGAGAAACGAAAGCGGCAAAACGGTCTGGGGGCGTCTTCTAACTACTCACCCTGTGCCTGACCATGGCACTGCCATTCCCGTGTTATGGCAATCCGATGACACCCGCACGATAATACCACGGCACTGCCATGGCAGTCCCTTGGCAATGCCATCGGCAGTGCCGTCAAAGTCCATGGGCGGTGCCATGGTGGTCCATGAAAGCTCTTGGCGGTGGCATGAGCAGGCATCGGGGGTATAGCCGTTGCCCAGGGTAAGCCCGCGGTAGGCGACGGCAGGTCCATTCAATCACAGGAACGCACATACAGTCGCAGTCCAACGGCTTCGTCACGAAGTTGCCACAGTAGCCTCCGCCATGAAAGCTCGCGGCAGTTGATGAAAACAGTGGAACTTTAGTTCAGCCACAACAGCCCTTGGCAATGCAATATGCAAACCCTTGACAGTGCATCATGGCCGTGCATGGATGGGGCGTGCCATGTCGGTTCCATGACATGTTCCATGGCAATTATCAAGTACCGTGACGGTTAAATGACAGGTTCCATCGCAATTAGCACGGAATACCATGCCGGCTGCCCTAGGGTTTTATAGCACTGCCATCGGCTTTCGTTGCACTACCATGGCAGGCACTGTCTTGGCAGTGGCATGGTAGTCCCTATGGCAGGTTGTTGAGCACTGGCAGGCCCATAAAGGCCCATGGCAGTTTCATGGCCAGGCTATGAAAAATTAAGGTACTGTAGTCATGTGTATCCTTGGAGGCACAGCAAGGAATATGGAGGCTCGATGTTCGAATAGGGTCATGGTGATGTATCGTTGATTGCAACTGACGAACCAGTCCCACTTTTAGGGCGCGACGTAGCCACTTGTTTCTCAAGCCACAGCAGGTGCTAGCGACACTTGCTCTCTCCGAATCACTTGCGGCCGACTGCGTGCAATGCTACCGAGTACCATATCATACGAGATAACTCCTTCGATAGCTGTACATGCTAAAAATGACACATCGACGTGCGCTATGTGAACACGTACAGGCCCCACAATAGTCGGAGTGTAACGGAGCATTCGTTCATTCGTTCATTTCCATTTAGGAACTCCTTAACAACCGGCCCGGTTTTGCCAACCGAACGTGTATGAGGAGTTTATGATTAGGCGAGAAGAAAATCTGTCGTCTGCCCGACAAGGCGGCATTCATAGCGAGTGCGCAAACGGCATGCACTCTCACCCGTTTCAGACCGGTTAAGCGCGTTTATTAAACATCCCGCCGCGTGTTGGGGGATGTTTTCTCTCATAGCGCACTGGCTGCTGTTTGTAACTTGTGACACGGCAAAAAACTAAGCAGAAGGTGCAACAGCTTCAAATAGCGTACAGCGTCAGGGTCGAAGTTGCATGCCGAAACCTTGTTTTGACAGAAACCTCAAATAAATGTGCCAGTAGCAGAGGCGCACTCTACCCCGCTCTGGAGTTTGTCTGTCAGGAGTGTTCCTGTGTCGGTGGTGGGTACGCCAGCTACCTTATACGCCCGCCCAACTTAACTCTAAAGCGGTCTTAAAATACGACATGTAAGTGCGTTCTAATGACACTTCTACGAAGAGCGTGCAGCAGTAAAAGTATCATTATGCTTCGTGCGTGTCGTACATCTCCTTCCGTTGCTCTACGGACACACGACCTACTGCTCCAGCAGCCCGGGTTGCTTTATGCGGGAATTGAAGTACTGGTCCCTTCTTTTCGGTTCATTTTCGCTCTCAAGTGCCATAACGGTGAACCTTACCCACGTCCCGTCGCTTTCTTTGTATTTTGGAACCACGTGTTAGACGCAGCGGGGGAGGTGGCGCAGCCTTTAAGCCTCGTCCTATATACCGTTTCAGACCCAGTTTTACTTTTTCACAGATAGACACGCTCCCTGAATGCCTTAGCCTCAGATTGCGTCCTCCTCATACGGGACGTACATCCTGCATGAGGACATATAAAACCCGTAAGTACGCACGATCGAAGCATCACACTCAGCTAGCAAAGATGCTTGCAAAGATGCTATCAAAGATGAGAGTCGACGAAATCCTCGATCTCACAGCTGTTTTTTTTTAAAATTTTATAAATATACCGTTTAATCGGCTCGCTATGCATATGTGGGTTGCATTGTTAGCCGAGAGCTGGAGTTTTGTCACTATTTTTTCCGTTTTTTTACTTTATTTTTCTCCTGGTGAGGCAATAGTTCCACTCGAGAGTTGCTGTTTTGGAGCCTGTCCTGTGACCACGGACTGCGTTGTGGCGACGAGTAAATGCGAGAACATAAAACATCAACAACAAAAGCAGCGTACACGCACAGCATATTTATTCGTACTTCGTATATAGTTACCGGCATCGCTCTATTGATCTCGGTTTCACAGCTGTTGGCATGTTCCAGAGGGTACGTTGCGGGAGCGATGCTTTGCTGATGAGGACGAAGTCACCACTAAAATCACGATGACGAATCTTTTTCTGTGTGTTTGGAGACATAATTTCTTGAAGCCGCCCCTTAATTCTCCCCTAAGAGTAGACTGAGCCATGTTGCAGCTCTCGATATCGACGGGCGTTTTTGATGCAACCCCTCGCATTCAGTGCGGGCTTGCTACTGCACTATACATCGAGTAACTCGCGCGGACGTGATATATATATACTACCTGGTACCCTTTTTTTTCCTTGCCGTTCGCTTGAATACGTTTGATACCCGCCCCTCTTTTTTGGCGTTACTCAATGAATGACATTTTTTCTCCCGCCAACCCGCTACCCGCCGATAACAATGGTTCCGAGCGGTAGATACAGTTCGCATTTATTACGAGGCTTGGTTTACCGGTAAACTACTGAAAGTAGCGTAGTACTAATAGTGTAGCAATCACTGTCGTCTCACATTTTTTTCTGGCCGAATGTTTCCGGACCTAATTCCTAGAAAATACGTAGCATGGGTACGATAGGGATTGGAGTAGGTGTTTGGGTTAGGTTTTCGGGTACTGCTGTTAAGAGTTTGTCGGCCAAAATACAGCCCTTAACGCACTGCTGGAACGACACGGTGGCCAATTGTCAGGTATCCGTTTCCATGTTCTATTCCACACGGTATACGATATCCTCTACTACGAAACTTGGCGAGAGAGCGGTGGAAAGAGACGCGCATAACGTGAGCAGAAAAATCCTTGCAAGCACGGCGAGAATGTCATCATGATGTTCACCTGTGCACGGTGCTTTGCCCACTCAGACACCTCTGTGACCACCACGTCATCACTTTTTATGACATTAAGTTATTTCAACGAGACATCTGCGTCGAGTTGAGCTGAAGCGTGTAGCAGTTACGATATAGACTTCGAAGTACGTACATACATACGTACATAGCCTAATACAAAAGCTTGATGACTTGAACGATACAATACACCGGTATTTATAAATACAGGTTGTCGATTTATTAATAGCACTTTCATATTCTGGAGGGGCACACACGACTACACCACACCAAACAATGTCATAGCAGGCACGTCGTACCGAACCGGGCGCAGTAGGTTGACCTCTGGTAGCATGTGACACGACCTTTGCATGCATCACTGGTCACCGCAGTGTTTTTTTTTTCCCATTTGTTTTTTTACCTTCCAGCCCAACTCGCACGCATGATAGTATCTTTTCCCCTCAACGGTATTCTGGACAAGCCGTGGGAACATGGTCATAGCTACCTTATCTCCTCATCCCCAGTGCTTACCTTCGAGATTTTTCTTTATCGCGCGTACGGTTCAGCTTCCCGATGTATTGCTCGTTAATTTTATTTTTCATCTCATGGGACGTTCGGCTATAAAATACCCCAAAACAAACATGCATGAATGTACGGCTAACACCAAATGTGCCACCCGATATTCCACAGAGTCGACTGCTATTAATAAACCAGAGTCATCGGACGTCGAGGTATTGCTAGTCTCGGAAGTCGGAAGCATTGGTGATCTCGGGTAGTGTGTCGCAGAGTGAATTTCGGAGAGAACGCAAGCTGAACCTTGACGCTGGAAAACAGCTGATATTGTGATACTGTACTGACAAATCTGGTACTACTGTACAACGTACCTGGTATGCCATAGAGCCTACCTACCCAGGGCTCAACATGTCGCCCCCATGGATGGTGTTCAGTACGAGGCATCATCGTATCCCTATATATATACATACGTTGGTCCTAGATTATATTCGCGATCATAATACTCGTGTATGTTTTTTCATTTGATTTGTTGGCGGTGCCGAACATAGGTGCTTACTTACCTCATACCGGTACATAGCCATTTCGTAGCTTAGTCATGCCAAACATATGTGCATATTTGATACGTACCAGCAGTCATTTCGTAGCCAAGTAATGACTGGTAAGCACACATCAATTCGGCTAGTAAATGTGGGGTCGACTCCATTCGATATATTCAAAGACGATGAGGGTTGCGTGGGATGGGAGGGGATCCCTGCTTTGAAACCCCGTATCTGCGTTTCAAAGGGACGCGGCCGATGATTAAAGCCATCTTCGAAGGGGATGGAAAATATTGCAGTTCACGAAACACCACGTACGGACAATGGGAGGTAGCTTCGTAAATGACCTTTTTGGCCTATTAATAGGACACCACCCTTCTCTGAGGTACCGTAATAACAAAAAAACAATTTTTCACGAAGGCGTCAAGCATATCACCGGGGTTGGTTAGACCCCCTCCCCCCTGTGGTGGTAGGGCTTCCAAAAAACACCTACACGTGTATCACCCGGAGCCCGCACAACAGCAGCGCAAAGGTGCGTGACGACACCGCACATGGAGAACAGCATTGAAGAGGGGCCGAGCCCTTCGGCATGGGCTGCCCGTCGTCGCAGACAGAGCCCACCCGCGACTCCGGTGCCGCCTGCCGCCCCCAACACTGCCGCACCTGTAGCCATAATAAGAGCCACGGTACCACGGTTCTTCGCCTGTCTTTAAACCACCTTTGTTGCACTTACTTCGGAAGCCCCGTCAGGAGCGTGTGGCGCGCCAGCCACAGCAGGAGCGCGGCGCCCCCCTGACTCTTTCAGATCAAGTGATTTGCAAAAAGTACTGGTATTACTATTATTTATAATATGTAAATGTAGCTACGTATGTTCCCCTCTGATGACATTATATTTACGTGTTTGGAAGTAGGTGTCAAATATTACCTGTATCAATTATCCCGGCTTGCTGTATCGTCTCGTTTATTGCCCCCCCCCCCGCTGCTTCCTGGGTAGGAGTGCTAAGTGTGTCATCTCTTCCTTGCTCTACTGCTGCTACCACCCCCCATCGATATCACCCCCCTACATCATAATACTACCCCTGATTATATACAAGCAGAGCCCAACATAGTTATCACCCGGGGTGATTCCTTAACCCTTTTGCTAATGGAAATAGTATACCACACTAAATCCAACTGGTTTGTCCACAAAAACGTGGGTGCGGTTCTAAAAGGGTTCTAATGCGGGCCGCGTTGCTACTGTATTTGTCCGTTCGGCACAAATAAGACGTGACCCACTACATACAGTCGTTATGGTAAGTAATCAATCCAGAGGTACGAAGCCATTGCGTAGCTGTGACATGACGAGCAACAGTACAGCAGCACTTCGACATGATTCGACGTACAAATGATAGAACGACCCCACACACATATACATGCCATAATGATCAATATGATATACTTCGGTGTGCGTCAAGATGAGGACCGGGCGAATGTCATTGGATCCCTGCTATTGCATGAGACCCCGTATCTGCACCACGGCACAAGAAGGCCGAGGAATGGAGCTAGGTTCTAAGTGGGTGCGAAATTATGCCAACTTCGAAGGGTATGCGAAATAGTGACATTATTGAAATTGCCGGAACGCCATGTACGAGCAATGACAGCTGGCTTCGGAAAGTGGCTATACCGGGTACCAGGTAGTTCAATTTCTTACTCCGTCTACCATATCAAATAGGATGTAGCCTACTTACATAATACCTGGCGTTGATATTCATTGCAACTGTTCAGACGTTACTTTCAACAATAATAGTACCTGTTGGCCTGTTGGCCATATTGACCGCAATGTTAAAATTGTCACAGCTGAAGTGCGGTGTGATATTTTGAGAATATGGCCGCAGCAGAATGTCTTCTCGCACCTATATATGTCCGCGACGACGCTGGAGCTGTACGATGTATTCGGCGACTATAACATATACATTTAAGAAGGCTTCTCGTGAACAAAGCTACACAAAGCATTTATGCCTTTCAGCAACGACTGACTTTGTATACTTCGAGTAAACAAATAGGAGGTGGCCGCAGTTTATCATGCGATGTCACCGCAAAGGGGCCGTGACGGGATGGCTAGTCGAGGCTACATCCGGGGACACGAACGAAACGTCCCCGTTTCACGAGAAAGCCTTCGTACAATGAAATTTAACTGGGCAGTTTTGTTCCTGTTTTTTGGGCGTCGCCAAGCATACATGGACAGTGAGCAATGTGTTCCAGCTATCAGCTGCCAGTAAGCCAAACAAGAAAAACACAAGCCGTCTTCTATGCTATTTTTCAAGAAAACATTTTTCCCGAGCTAGAACCAGACAATGTCCGGCGAATATCCTTTTTAAGCCTTTCCCCCCCCCCCCCCCCTTCTTTTCGTCCAAGGACAGTAAGGCGTCATGGCGAGACGCGGGCATCAAATATCATCGCTGGATGGCCTATACGTACTGCATGAAGCATAAGTGTACGATTCGTTCAGGCGTTCAGGCATTCCTTTTCTGCGTTTGTACTTTACATACTTCGTACATACATACACACTCGTGGTAGCAGTAGCGCACGATCTGCGTGTCTCCATCATGTTGACGGGGTTCGGTTGATTTTTCCAACATTTTTCCATGTCCTCATTGACCATGTTGTTGCGCTCGTTGGCTTGAAGCAATGCGAATCTTTTCACTCGTAATACTAATACTTTTATTATCTTTCAGGCAAGTTACGCATTCGAAAACAAGGTGAAGGCTGTGTGCACAGTGCACAGTCCTTTACACGCTCATGCGAAGTATAAAGTTTAAGGTTGAGATAGGGTTCGGGGGTTTCCATACTAGGTAGGATGCGTGTTAGTGGGGAGGAAAGGGAGCACGTCGAATTTCCTCCCAAACATATGATGTCCTCAGGCTCTATTTATTTTCGGTAGTTTCCTCTACCTGGAAATACGCATTCCTGCCATATCTTTGTGCGCACGGCGCGTCTGTGCTTGCAGTTAACGTTGACGAACCCTAGGATTTCCAGATATATTTATGGAGGCGTTAATTGAGAGGGGTCAGGGCTTGCGGTCACCCGACGGCAAAAACCGATGACGGAACCGACGCGGCGTGGCGATCGCAGTGATCGGGACACGGTACTCTTTATCTTTGTACACATACAGCTCTATCATTAGTGGTCTGATAGTCGCTGTACTTCGTATATATATATCTTAATGTGTTTTCAGTATCCAACTGTTTAGGATGAGTAATCAGTTTATTAGTATTCATAGTCTCAACAGCCGGTCGCCCCGGTAGACTAGTGCTCAGCTTCAAAGACTACTGGCATTGGTACCCAAGTTCGAATCCCACCGTGGTGAGATTTTTACTTTATTTGAAAAAATAAAAAGGAACCAATTGCTGAGAGCGCCTTCGTGGCGTGGGTAGGCGGAATCCGACGCAAGTCGACGAGGGAAGAGAGTGCTGAAATCTTCTCGCGATAAAAATGCAAGGCAAGTACCGTAGTGGGGAGGGGGGAGAAGAGCCTACTTAGTGACCCCGGATCTGAGTTACGACTAAAGAGGGAGAGAGAAAAGAAGGGCGAAGATAATTAATGGGATGGACAAATAAAAAATAAAATAGAATAGTTGTGTGCGGGTATTCCGGAAAGGTTTGAGCTCCGCATGTGCCGTACCTGATATTTAGCGGATAAATGCATTCATATTCTACACATAATTTGTATCTCTAGGATTTGGAATCAGGACAGATACTCTGGGTGTACTGATGTAGTTGGGTAGAAATAACGGGTTTGATGTGGAGACAACACAGACACACATATATTCGTATATACGTCGTAGTATTTGTGTACGACAGAAAATTTCTTCCGTCCGGGCAATACGTATCTTATTACAGTAGGTTGATGGGCTGAAGAGGCCCCTTGCCAATACCTATATATGTACGTAATGCCTACCAGGCAGGGCAGGGCAGGGCGTAAAATAGGCGTCCGTGGTGCCCCGGCCCCACGAGCCGTAGGCGAGGTGCTCCACCCACAGGGTTCCCCGGAGGACCCCCGGCTACGGTTTGTTTTTCAACATATGTCGTATAAATACTCAAAATGTGCGTCTTACTCGCCCGTTTCATCCTCTTGTAGACGTGGTGCCAGCTTGCTTAGAATGTTGTGCAATTTGCAAGATAAGGAGCACAAAATGACGACCAATACACATTACATAATATACATGCAATACATGTAGAAAGGTGCGCCAGCGCAACATGTCATGACCTAATTTACGTCCTGATGCCTACCAGTCATTCGTGTACAAATAGTCCGTTGGGCGGGCAAATTGATGTTACATCTACATATATAGCACCCCCGTGTACAGCATAGGACACCTATTAAATAGTCAGAAACAAGAAAGCTAGCCCAGGCTGGATTTCTTTTTGAGAGGTGCTTTCTACACTATTTTCAAGATACCGATTCTCGAGTTTCTTATTTTCCTCCAAATACCAGCCTGGCTTTCTTGTTACCCTGTTTGTTTTTAGGTGTCCTGTACGTACTGCTGTACTGGCTGTAGTAGAAGTCTCGTGCTCCACCTTCCCACTATTGTTATAATCATAGGAATTTTACAGGAAAATGGTACGTGGCATGTAGTTACTATTTCCCCTTGGACCAGCGACCAGGCATGTATGGTCCCTACGCTGAGAGAAGAGAGAGTTGGGGAAGATTCCAAGGGGGCGTGTTGTCGACTGTCAGTTTTAATAGTACCACACAGCAGTACTACTCGTACAGTAATTGTGCTGTAATTCTCGAGTCGAACTCGCGCGCAATGAAAAAAACATCAGAATTAGTAGGGAAGATGAAACATAAACGGAATCGAAAAACAAGATGACACGGAATTCAACACAAGACAACTGACCGGTGGCATCGGGCAGTATCGGGGGTGACGAATAAAGCGCTCACGCACATCTCTTGTGGCCGCGACCTCGTGGGCCCGAAGCACGAGTCTCTAAGTTGGAGCCACCTTGGGCCTTGGCAGTCGTGCGGGGTGTGGCCAGCTTGGTGTCGCAGCAGAGAATATTAGAAACTCGCATTCACTCGTGATAATATAATACTCGTATTTATTATGTATTTTCTACCCAACGCCATTGGGCCAGCCACCACCCAGTCTCCGTACTGATTTATCCTGGAGAGGTATATACATGTTGGGTACTTCGTCACAAAGCACGAGGCAGGTACAAATTGACATCGCCCAATTACAATACTGCTGTAGTTTTAGGTTCCTACTTCAAAATTCAAGCACACCTACACTTTTCATTTGTGATATCTCCATATCATATACATGATAGTACGTATTGCATAGATTATACATGATATGGAGATACACTTCCAATTGCCAATTGTTGTACAGATTAATTGATGACGGTATCGTTCGTAATTTTTTCCAGGACAATTCCTATTGTTCTCGTTGACACCCCGGAAAAATTGTATTCTTGTACGATACATAGTAATAGCCTATTCAGCCTATTCGTGATTCGTGATCGACAGTTGAAACCACGAAAAAATGTCCCGGAATCAACCGCTCGGGGAATTGTTTTTTTGGGACACTCTCCCAATCTGCTGGTACTTCTATATAGAGGTGAATCTTACTCTCTACTTGCTACCGCAATATATACCAGTATATATAACTATATAAGTTATACTGCTATTGTTGAAGGTTTATTTTGCGCGCCCCAATACCGGCCGTCCCGGTGGTCTAGCAGTTATTCACGAAGACTGCTATTATTGGAGTCTAGGGTTCAAGTCTCCGTATGGAGATTTTTATTCTCAAAATGACACCAACTGTCGAGAGCGCCTAGTATGTAGCGTGGGTGGGCACAATTCGACGAGAATCGACGAAGGAAGAAAGGGTGGAAGTCTTCTCGGGATAAAAGTGCAAGGCACGTACCGTAGTGGAGAGGGAGGAGAAAGAGCCTACTTCGTGACCCCGGATCTGAAACACGACTAAAGAGGGAGAGATAAAAAGAAGAGCGAAGACAAAGATAATAAATCGGATGAAGAAAAAATAAAGAAATACTTCGAAGTAGTAGACTATGATACACAGCAGCAGTAACCACTCATATATCATACCTTGTTTGTACTATTCACTCAAGTGTACATATTACCGA
The DNA here is from genome assembly GCA_008828725.1 of Saccharina japonica. NCBI lineage: Eukaryota > Phaeophyceae > Laminariales > Laminariaceae > Saccharina > Saccharina japonica. Next base: position 225,482 of record MEHQ01003248.1, read on the forward strand.
AGTTATTGGAACATTGGTTTACCGTTCTTTGCGATGCGCGTTTCTGTGCACATAATTGATCGTGCGGCACATCTACCATACGATACAGGGAATGGCAGTCCCGTGGTACACCCCACGATCCCATGGCATTTCATGATATGTCCATTGGGATGTGATTCATGTGATCTCCATGCGCGCCCCGCGTCAGTTCCATGGAACATGGCACCAGAAATCCCGTGGGACTTCCTACCACGGGATTTCCCACGCATATGGATTTTGCCATGGACCTTGCCACGGGACGTTTTGAGCGATTATCGATGGATCCCATGGGGAGTCCCATATGATTTCCCATGGCAATTCCAATGGGACATGTTTGATCCCATGCGAAGTTCCATGGTTCCATGTTTTAGATCTCATGCGAAGTCCCACGGGGACCTTGAAGCGTGCCATGATATTTCTGATTGTCTGTCCCGCAGAAACTCATGGGATCGAAGATGTATCCCGTGGAAGGCCTCATGGGGAGTCTCATGAAAGGTAGAACTTCCCAAGGGAAGTCCAATGGGAGGAATAAATTCCCCACGGGAATTTTTCCAGGGGCAATTCGTGGGAGGTAGAAATTCCGATGGGCACTTCCAGGGAAAGTCCCATGGGAAGCTCCATGAGAGTTTCATGGGCAGTACGATACATCCCAAATACTAGTTCAGCGGGAAGTCCCATGGGGCATACAAGTACCATGGGCCGTAGGGTTTTATGGGAAGCACCATATATCCCATGGCAAGTCCCATGGGCGGACGACAATTACCCTAGAAAGGCAAGGCTTCCCAGGACGTTCCATGGGAAATCTAGGATGTGCCATGGGTACCATAGTTCGGCGCGCTGGAGGATGCACCATCAGGCGAGACTGCGTTGGAGGAGCTTGGTGCCACTTCTAACGCGACCTACACAGGCTCAAACGACGATAATACCGTACTTGTGGTGGTGTTGGCTGGTTTTGGTCTTGGCGGTACATATAGTTGTGCCGCCCGCGGCGCATACAACTTTTTTTTTTTCGAAATCCCATTAAATGTCCCATCGGGTGCATTGTGCTCGCCATGGGGCTTCCTACGGCATCAATTGTACCCCCCATGCGATTTCCCATGGAATGCGTTGTACTGCCCATGGGATCCCATGAGATATCCCATGAAACTTGTGGGGTGTCCTGTGATATACATTGTTCTCCCCCTGACATTGCATGGGACTTGCTATAAGGACTTCCCGAGGAATTATTTGTATTCCTATGGGACGCGATGCTTTGTATTACCCGAGGTCTGCCATGGGATGTATGGGGGTACCCGAAGGACTCATCATGAGGCGTCACATGGGATGCATCATGCTTCTCATGGAATGCACGGAGCTTGCCATGGGGCTGCCTCCAGGGCGTCGTCCCATGGAGAGTTTGGCCCTCACATGGGACTTCGCATCGTATGCATTGTAGTACCCGTAGGGCTTCCCATGGGACGCCCCATCAGATTGCCCATGCGGTTCATCGTGCGTCCAATGAGACGTCTCATGGAGACCGCCACCTTCCATCGGAAAGTCCATTGGAAGCCCCATAGAAATGCCATGGGATCCGACCGTGCTCATATCCCATGATAAATTGCCCCGTTCCATACACGTCCCATGGGAGTTCCCATGGGACTTCCCGTGGGAGATGACAGGCCACATGGGACCTCCCATGGGACATATATGATCCTATGGGCCGTCCCAAGGGATGTCCCATGGGGTTTGGAAAGGCGCATGGGATACCATGGGACCCCACATGGGGGTTCCCGTGAGACTTCTGTGCACCTGTGGGAAGTCTCATTGAGTTCCTATGGGAACCCGTGGTACGTCCAACCAGGAGGGCCATGGGATATATCCCATAGGGCGTTCGATTCACATGGGAAGTAGGACGGAGTTACCATTAGAGAACACAACAATAGTACAACAGAATACCCAATGAAGTCCCATGGGGTTCAATGTAATTTTCCGTGCCTAAAGTGTATCGGATGGGATGAATCTTATCCCATGCGTGGGATAAGCCGATGGAAAATCAAAACGTTAATAACACCCACTCCGAGAAGCCCAATACAGTGTCTAGGAATGCACTCAAATAAGGGGTATATCTAACGTCTGGGGGCGGTGGTATCATTGCTTCAATTCAATCTTGATTTCAATACTGCGACTTGAATGGATTTTTCCTATATGGCAATCGACGATCTAAAGGACCCTAGAGATAGTTGGAGCAATGTACTACCTGGGGCGTTTATTGTACAATGTTATATACTGCCAGACGCGCTAGTTTGTACCGAAGTGACATCTAAGAACGAACTCTTTCTTTATTCGGCAGCGGCCAATAACAGGCATACCTGATAACTTTGGAGTCTAACAGGCACACTCTGGGAGCACACGCCACGAACATACTGATCGGCCAAAACCACATCGTACATGTTTCCGTTAGATAACCCCCCAGGTTCAACTTATTTTGGACTCGATTCAACCTGACAGAAGCCACGCATTTATCCCCTCACGACCCAGCCAGAGCGTGCGATGGTCCGTGCATGCTAGCTCTACGAAACACGCACTAACGTCACGGCCAGAATGTAGGCTTACACAGATACGGGTGGTTTGGAGGCAGGTTTAGGGTCAGCTAAAAATAACAGATTGCAAGGCGATCCAATCTTACTGCGTGGACGAAGAACGATACACAGCTATGATGGATACAGAACAGCTGATACGAAGACAGGTGTGCGAAGAGAGCAAAAAAGGCGAGAGGTACGTATCGCATGGAAGTCTATGGTGCTATGGCTTTCGTCGAAAGTTACGGTTGGTTGTGACTTGTTTCTGTTGGCATTGGCACTCCTCAATCGAACCCCAACCTTGACCCCTTTAGAACTGCTTCCATAGTTTTGGGGCCAAACTGATTGCGAAATAAGCTTGGACGTTTTTTTTCCAGTAGCAAAAACAATTGACCCCAGCCCCGACCAACGCCCCGACCGCCATGCGCGCGCACGTAGCACCAGGTGTGTATTCTTGTCGCTGCTGCTGCTGCTGCTGCTGCTGCTGCATATGCCTGGTTCGTACCAGGCATTGGATTTCAGACGGTACCTTTTTTTAGCTCCAACCGGATAAGGTATACCTGCTGGGCAGCTGCCTGTCTTTCCTTTTTGTGTTGTTTTCACCACAGTGATTGTGTGTTCACCACAGTGATTGTGTGTTGTCTGTAGTTGCAGAACACACCCCGAACTTGAAGCATATCAGACTGCCTCCTCGCCCTTATACTCATCTGTCTTTCATGTTTCCCACCTTAACTGCTTGACCTCGCGACGGGTGATTTCGCCGCGTTGAGAAAGTTTGAGGCACCGTGGTTTTTTTTACAGCAAGGAAGAGTTGCTGCAGCTTTTTGACTTTCATTTTTTACTCGCAGGACCTTGTACACTGCGGCATTACGTTGTTGGGTTTTCGTACCTGTCAAAAGTAGCGTTGCTCTATACATGCAGAAATTTCCGGTTTCGGCGCACACCTCAGTCGTTTTGTTTTAGATCCCGTAGCCTTCAACTGTTTTTTATAGGATTGGTAGTGGAGGAGGGGATTTGTTTCGCCTACTGCCAATATTATCCACATAATGTGCAGCAATCTGCTTTAGTTTTCTTTTTCCCGTTGTACCGAACGACTTCCCCAGGGTTGTATAGTTCGGCATGGCCGCGGTTACACCTGTGGTTGAGGTTATGGTTGTTTGAATCCTATCTCTTATTACCGATACTACATGGAACCCAAATGTATTCCGTCTTCTGTACGTTTCCCTCTTTATTTTCGAATGGCGACCAACAATGGCTTCTCTTGCTGTCTCTTGTTCCGGTCACGTTTTGCCACCGTTTCTGCCACCTGGATGCAGATGATCACCACTGCGATGGGCGTGTTCTCGGTTTACCTGCTTAGCCTGCTCAAGTTCAAGATCGGCTACCCATGCCCTTGGTGTCTCACATCGGTAGGAGTCACAGACAGGAACAGCGGTGAAGGAGGGCGGTAGTGTTAGGTGTTGTAGTCGCCGTGCTTGCTGTCGGAAACAATCTTGATGGTGGCAAGTACAATACCGTACTGATCTTATCGTCTCGGCCCCAAACTTGGAGCTCTTTGCGCTTCTTGATTGCCTGTGTAGTCAAGCATGGTGGTTGTGGACTTAGGGGGCCCTGAACCTAACCCTGACCCTAGCCCTGTCTATCCGGATCATGAGGTTCGGGAGCCATATGGACATGTGAGGCACTTGGTGCTGACTTGATTGTACTGCCACGAAAACGTCTTTTCCGTTGTGGTGCTGACCGATTGTGTCCAGGCCGGGCTGTCACTGTCGATGTGCACCGTGGCGTGGATGAAGAGGGCTGTGCCGGAGAAGACGAAGGCTGCCGTCATGGGTGTTTGCACCACTTTGGTCACGGCCTTCGCTTGCTTGACCATCTTTGTGGTGACGGAGACTGCTCTCGACATTCGACAGGTATGTAACAACACGGCAACGCTAGTATGTCACTTTCTCCAGCACTATAAACAAACTACCGCAGGCAGGGCTGCGTACTGCCCTACTCAGGCCATAAATACACGCTTCGAGGTACGAGCCTTTTACGAAAGCGGGCACTTACAAGCAACACGTGTCCAATTGGATTCACGACGACTTTCAAATATTTACCTCGTATCGCCCCGGTGGGCTAGCAGGTAACCACGAAGCTTGTTAGCGTCAAGGTCGCGAGTTCGAGCCCCCCCGAGTGCATGCTCGTAGGGACTTTTTCTCGCAAAAAATATCTTGACTAGCTGAAAGCGCGAGAGCGTGAGTTAGCAAAATTCGATGAAGATCGACGAGCGTTGGGAAGGCTGAACCCTCTGCGCGATAATAATCAAGGCAAGAACCGTAGTGGGGGAGGAAGGAGAGGAGCCTACTTTGTGACCCCGGATCTGAGTTACGACTAGGAAGGAGAGAGGAAGGAAGGGCAAAGATAATAAATGGGATGGAAAAAATATATATATATATATATATATATCTTGAGATACTCCGAGTATGTACGACTCGTATATATGTGCTTCTTGGATCCAGCAAGGCAGTGCGCAGTACCTATTCTGCCGTGCGGCGGAATATATGTTACGTAACCAATACGATGCAGCTGAACAGATTATTTTGTGCCCCTTTGCCCCGGCGAATTGAAGCTAAAGCTCGGCAAATATACCATGTTTTGTGAGATTTTTGTGTTTTGTTGCATTTTTTCCCTGCTTGACCCTCCACAACCCACAGCCAATACGCAAAGAGTCGGTGAAAGGGAATACTCTACGACTCGTACTCGCATATACAGTATATGTACTCGTATAGGGGATGCAATGGGCCTCTCCGCCCCAATGACGGCTCGACCACAATCTGGAGACAACAGGTCGTCCGAACGAGTTAACTGTATGAGGTGGAACAGGACTTACAGTGCGGGACACATAATAAGAAACAGGAAATCTGGTCCAGACTTGATTTCTATTTTGAGAGAGGGTGCTTTCTCACTAATTTCAAGATAACGACTCTAATATTCCTTATTTTACTCGAAATCTCAGCCTGTCTTATTAGCCTGTTTCTTATTATGTGTCCTGTACTGTATTGCAGTTACATAAGTATGCAGTATACACAAGTATTCGGCAATTTAATAAAACACAGGATCACCACCAGCGGTATGCAGTAGAACCGGACGGCAGCACGAAGTAAAACACACTTTCATCATGTCGTGGGACCTATGCGCGTCATGCTATCATCAATAGCCATGCTAGCCGCGTGTCGCACGGTGCGCATCTCATACGACAGCAGCCCGGGCTGCTTGGTGGGGCGGATGCTGTATTTGTCTCATAGATTTAACGTATTTTGCCGTCCAAGCTTACAAGGAGTTGAGAGAGAAGGAACCGACATACTGCTGCTGTACGCCGGTGAAAGGAGAGGACGCTATTAATAGTTGTAAGGGAACTGAAGGACCAAATCATCCGTTCCGGTCTAAAGTCGGAGTACCCACCTTAATCTATATGGAAAGATGCATGGCAAAATCATGGTGGATCCCGGTGGCCACTCAGTTGATGATTGATTGTAGATGTAGACTACGAGTACGGTATTGTTGTTGATGGAAACACGGTGGAGGTGATGCGGCTGATAACGGATAGGGATATTGCTGTCTGCCTCGATTTTATTCGAATTGTTTTTCATTAATACGTAGTTTTATTAATTATTCAGTTTAGTTGTGTTTTCCTTCTTACTTCTGTTGTGTGTCTCGCTAACATCTACGAATTCGCCTCTTTCGGGTACGTATATAGCCGCTACGAGAGCCTCCGTTGATCCTTGTTCGGCGTTCTCCCCCCTTTTCTCTTTCTAACGTTTGCCACTTTATGAATACTCTGGAAATGTTTAGTCTTGTCTTGGTTCTGTCTTCTCTTATACAGACACGGTCTTTCATTATTAATATCAATAGCTATATTTTCATATTTTCGTCTTCTATGCGGCTCTATTAATACGTACGTATCATATGTATTTATTAATACGTGTAAGACGTATGCCTGTCTCGAAACATGGCACGGAGCGGCAATGCTTTGCACATAAGTACGAATCTCCGGACTTATTTTTTGTGTTTGTTGCTTTTTGTACATACTATATATGAGTACCCACGGTATGGGTATAACTTTTATTTTCCATCTCACATTTTATGTTCATAGCGGCCTTCGATCAGGCGTGGTCACAAGCGTCTTCCCCCCCCCCTCTATTTATAGGGCTCCTTGCCTTCATTTCGTCGCTCACACGATACACACCATAGGTTCAGCATTACCGCTGCTTGTAGATTTCCATCGAAGTTCGCCAACCGACGCTCTAAACCCTTTTGGCGACGAAACAGGCCTCAGAGGAAATACATGTTCAGTACGTAGTCTTGCACACCAGCCGAGATTCGAACCCCAGCGGCACCGCCAGTAGGGTGCCAGCAGTCTACCGCTAGACAACAGAGTCGGTGGGTATCATGAACGGCGTATTGTGAGCAAAGATTAGTCTATTAATAGACACCTGCGAATATCGCCCGATGAAACATTGGACAAGGAACCAGGTAACGATTTAAAGTATCATAGGTTTTAGTCCTTAAAAAGCCCACGGCGGAACTCTCAGGAATCTGTTGTACACTATAAATACGTACGAGGTCGTAGGCGCGAGTACTCTTGAGCGTTTCGCCAAAATATGTACAAACGCCCTGGAAGTAGAGTAAGGGATCTGCAAACAAGATCCAACGTTTCTCGGTGTCAGAAAAATGCTGTAACTACCCGAAAATCCAGGGCCTTTTTGCTTTTTAACCCTTCTAGAACTGCAGTCCCGTTTTGGGGACAAATTACTTAGAATTAGAGTGGTTTGTCCCCATAATTAGAGTGGTTTGTCCCCATAACGGGACTGCAGTTCTCAAAGGGTTAACACCTTTTTGCCCCTTTTGGAGTCCACCAATAATGTACTATCTCTCGCGGGATCGTAGTTTTCCTGTCCACGCTTTTTCCTCGTACGTCAGCTTATTAGAGCAAACAATCTGCGAGGAAACCAGTGATGCTTTGATGAAAGATATTTGTTCATCGGCGCTGTAGCCATGATACTACTGCTGTAGGCCCGGGTGCGCAAAAGGACCGCTTCCCCGATTTTTCGAACTTATGGGGCTGCTGACTCGCAACTTCGATTTCACGAAAAAATCTCGTGATTCGTCTCGGTCGGTCGACGACTGATTGCCGTCTGGTGTACCCCGGCGTCCTCACACACCCCATAAGGAACGGTATTCATTTTGAAGTTCCATGTTTGTGTTTCCGGCTTGCCGGACCGTGCACTTTGAAGGCTTCAGAAGTGGTACGGAATATTTGGATAGTATACGTACTTCGTACGTTTTACTACTCCAAAAATGAGACCACACTAATTCCAAGTAGTTTTGTCCCAAAAAAATGGTTGGAGTTCTGAAGGGGTTAACCCCTTTGAAACTGCCCTCAAGTTTTTGCAAACAGAGCTCTAGGGTTCAGCGCTGAACAAACTATTTTCGGTAATGAATGAGTTGATCAAGTAATTGCGTTGATGTGAGTGGTGAATGAACCTGCGAAACTACCGGCAAGGCTTGGAAATCAAATCCATAAAAATCGATATCATGTTTCGGCAACTAATTGCACTATTGCTGGATCCTTAGGAGACCCCCCAAGAGCCGGTATGTTGCCCAGGGATTGTTGTCTCACGCATTTACAGCAGGCCACAGCAGTGCTCACTTGCTTTTGTGGGGTAATTGCCCACCCCGAACAGTATTTGTTTCAGAGCAGCACGATGTGATTGGAAACATATTACCATCGTTTCCTGACCGTTTCAACTTTATCCCGCGGAGTTCCCAATACTACTGAAAGCACTAGTACCTGGCGGTACTGCAGCAGTAGAGCATGCAATATTAACGGCGTTGCTGCAGAAGATCATTTAGTAGCTGGCGCTGAGTAGAGGCTCGGGTAGAGTAAAAACAGAGTGCATTTTGTCTCACAGCACATGCGCCGAAGCTGCCTGTACTGCCGGTTTCGTACCCAAGCAAGGAAACCGCCATACAATACAGTACAAACCCGAATATCATATTGAGTTCCTGCACTACAAATATCCTGACATGTCCTCTCAATAACTATATCATACCAGTTCGTATTCACGTAATCCAACTCTACATAATGAGTGCAGTAGGACTGCCCTTTCGATATTAATCACGAATATCACCAACAATTACCACATGGAATGTCAGCAGTGCAACTTATCATGAACCTTCATATGAGCTCCATTAACTCCTTTTGTCGTGATGCCTGCCTTTGAATAGGGGGGGGGCAATCGTTCGAAGAATAGCGTGAGGCGGTTTTGAAATAAACTTTAACGCCCCCAATTTCTTCGTGAGTGCCACCCTTTTGATAGCGTGCACTTTGCATTAACTACGTTTCATACGCTGCCCGGTTAATCTACACAGTATTTTGGTATCAACACAACATTCAATTTCAACTATTCTGTCAGTCTACAAGGCGCCCCTGCCAAGCACTCAGCGACTCCCATCGAACAATATTCCTTTCTCACATCACCAGCGAGATCTACGTCAATATCTGCAGCCAAATCGTCTCTATCTTCTGCGTCTTCGCTGTATATTAGCTCCGTCGTTGTGCACCTGTTAAGAGAAGACAGTGATCCTCTGGCAGACGTAAGTAACGCAATGTCCTCTGTTGACAAACTGTGTCTTGGGCGATCCGCACGGGTCTCACTTTAGCAGGCGTTTTCGTCCGCCATATGTCACTTATCCCATACCTTTCCAGCACCATCCCGGTAGTCATTTCTCGTGTCAAAATAAATCGGCCTGCGATAATGTTTGGATCTGTTCCCTTACACACAACGAACTTCGCGGCTCCCAGATCCACCGTCTGGTGCGTTTGCGAGCCGTCTCACTTATAACCGATTTCACTGGGTTTTCCGGCCCCGGACCTGTCACTATCACCCATCCTTACTGTAAGCTCCTCTGCTGGCTGTTTAAAAGCTCGAGGCGGCAAGGGCTTATCCGTCGGTGCCACGTGCCCGTGCCCCCCGCTATGTGGGATGTGTGCTCGAGTTCCTTTTGTTCACCCAGTAATCTATGGAGGTCGAACATCCGTTTCGAACATCCATTGAAATTCCGTTGAAATGGAAAACACGTCGTTTCCGTCGCGTAGAACTGGAGGATTAGACACTAGATCGAGCTTCACTCCTTTCTCGTGGAGCGCTCCGACCGAAAACACGCTCGCTCGTAAGACGGGAAATAATTAGCACTTTCAGATGGATCGGTGCCAACCCACCTCGGTCATTCCGTACACGAAATGTGAGAGTACCCTTCGATGTTGCGCTAGAGAGGCCGCACAATCCTTTGACACGCACGCTGCAGTCGATCTTGTTGACCACATCTTGGCAAAACTGAGATTCGGTGCGAACCATATGGTATGAAGCTGCCGCATCGATGAACACTGTAGTGTCAACACAGGGGGGCGTGCTGGTTCCAACTTCCATCATCACCAGGAATGCGATATCTTCCTGCACCTGCGTATTTATTTCCATCTTTGTGTACACGGATTTCGTCCTGACTCTGGGAGAATTCCGCGCCATCGCCAACAACAGCCTGTAAGCTCTCTAGATCGGCGCACTCGGTAGTCATGCACCAAGCGTGTGAAGTAGATGCCTCTGCGGGACTAACGTTTATAGCGATAGCATGTTGGGTTTCACCCGTCTGTTGGTGCGAGAAGCAAAGGGGGAACTCATGCCAACCGTGCTCCGTGGAGTTATGGCAGTACTCGCATCGGCCGTGACGGTTCTTTCCGCGAGTTTAGCCGCGCTCTCATCCTCCTCGGCCAGAAGTGTGATTGCTGTGATCTCTTTCGCGGGCATGTTCTAGTCTACCTGCGTTGCTATTATCCGACGTGTTCCCGTTCGACGCATGGTCGTCGTTGTGGTCATTTATTCTCGTGGAGCTAAATGCGTGACTATTTCCGCGATACTCTCTTCCTTGACATCGACCGTTGCTCTTACGGGAGTTTCGAGGTTCCTCGCGCGCTGTCGCATTCGTCTCGCTTTCGTGGCTGCCTGCGTCGTTTTCGTCTCGGCCCGCAATTTCACATTTAGCGGTAACCTTGCCACGGATTTTCATAGCATGGTTGGATGTTTCACGAGCTGCTACGATATCTTCCAGTTTTTAGGGGCTGCCATCGCGCTGCCTTTCACACAGTAGTCCAATCTTCAGCGATTCGTAATTGGCATTAGGGAGTCCTCGTACATCAGCGGCCGCCGTAATGTAATCCGACCGTGATAATGGTTGGGTTCACCTTGGAATGACGAGTACCCTTTTCGGAAAGGAGACAGCATGGTTGACTCTGAATCAACACCGCCACGTTGGCTCATAAGCTGACGGTACTGCAGCAATATAGCATGCAGTAGTAACGGCGGTGCTCCAGAAAGCATGCAGTAGCTGGCGCTGAGAAGAGATTCGGGTAGAGCCAAAACATAGTTAATTGTTACCTCACGGCACGGGCGTCGAAGCTGCCAAGCCGCCATACAATACAGTACAAAACCCAAGTATAACATTGTGTTGTTCTCGCACTATAAAAATTATCCCCACAGTACCCAATCGTCCAATAGTACCTGTCTCCTCTCCGTTCGATTTCCACTGACTGGGCAGCTTTGAAGCCGCCAAGATGACCGGCATTGATGCAGTTATATTGGCCCAACGAAACGGACACTAACTGTGCTGAGGCTAGCAATGTTTTCATTTTTTGGCTTCTTGTGGTCAATCCACGTGTATTCGAGCTTTTGCGGACGTTATTTTTTAGTTTGCGTTTGATTGGCATTGTGTTATCGTAGGAATGTGTCACATCGCCTTATTTGGTTGTCGGCATTGAACCACGGAGTTTTTTCGCGTCCAGGCGGCCCATGGGACTCTGTCCTCGACGTCATCGTTCCCGAGCAGAACAGTTGTTTCGACGGCAAACCTTGAGATCGACACACGCGGGGTCATCCATCGTGCACGCCCCAAATTGTAGCAATCTAACCGCCAGACCTATTTGGGGGTACCTGCCGCCTGCCGCATATATCGCCCTGGATTTCCAGTTGCTTTGAAGATGTTTGTCTTTGGTTTAGCGTTTGTATACGTCCGTAAACCCTATTAAAAATGACCGAACAGTGATTTTAATCGTACTCTATACTGAGTCACGAATACTAGTATAACAGCTACCGATACACACATTATATACCTCGATGCACCTGTTCTCCTTGATACTAATGTAGACGACGGTGTGAACACCAACCATGGAGAGGAGTCGTTTCGAAAGCTGGCAATGGACCGCCATATAATACGTATGGATGTACCTCGCGCACTGATTCCGAAAACACACAAGGTGGTGTACGTGTTATGGGCGATCATGCAATGGTCGCCAGAGAACATACCCGCTTCGGTGCGCTGCGCCTTGAGCTACGTGAGTCACGCAAACACCAGAGTCCAAGATTCGCTCGTGCACTAATCGATCAAAAAGCATTGTTAGAAAATAACGCTCAGATCATCGATCAAAACAGTTGTGGGCTCTATCAGTGAAGTTGTTCTTTGCTCAACCGCATTGTCAAGTTCGGTCCCCGCTGATGGTAGTGAACCTGGAACGCTGGCTTGGCCGCTGCGAGAACGCACGGGCATCGGCATTGACACATGCATCTTCCTGCTGAACTACGGCTATTCAAAAGCCCCCCACACCCCACACAGGCCAAAACCACACCAACCAATACTTGAGAAACCAAACACGTGGAATGCCTTATAGTTGCAGTAATCGCGGTTGGCTACGCTTTTGAAAGGCGGCGGTACGCCGGAACCGTGCCGGATCATCGTATTGTCCTCGGAATATCTGGATAGGGATTCAATATTCTTGCGAAATTTGACGGCTTCCTCGTGCGAGCGTCTACCCTTCATAATTGCGAGCGAACGCGAGTGTGTCTTACTTCGATGGCGCTTTTGTTTAGGGACCCCCTTCGAAATCGCTGTCGGGTGGATCTACGTACGACCGCGATGCTGTCCGAAACAAAACATCCACCACAAAAATACACACCCCGCATCAAGAGTCCGCGGGACATCAGCTCAGTGGACCCAGTGGAGCACAAGTGCAACACAGGTAGCAGAACAGACGATGCAGGACAGCCTCGCGCACACAGGGCAGTTTCACGGCTGCAGGACACCGTCACGGCTGCTGCGCGGCAATGGGAACCGCCCGTACTACGTTTCTGGTCTCCATTCTGTGCTTTGTATCCTGATGATCTTCTTCCGTAAGTTTCGAAACCACAACCCTTGGGTTATCGCGTCAGCGCAGGCATAAAGCACCGCAGCACAGAGGGTTCATAAACACAGCATCACGCGGCGAGATAGCCGCCGCCGGGGCTGTGCGCACCCATAGTCTCGGATGGGAAAGACTACTACCGCGGGTTTGACGTGGTTTGCATGCATACATACGTCATTGCGTTGACGTGAGTCGCAAAGACAAAGCCTAAACCAACCGTAGTTTCGATCGATATATATTATGTCTTGAGTCACGAAAGGGGCGGAGGGGTGGGGTAAATGTAATAATGGGCACTGGATCGGCAAGGGGTGGGGGGAAAGAACGAAGGATTTCCGGAAATGTCGCCGAAACATTACGTAGCTATTTTGGCAAATAATGTCTTCCATGATATGAAACAACAGATTTCTGTTTTATGGCGTGTACGTACGTGTTTTGGCAGACAACGTCTTGTATGATACGTCCAGTTGGCAAAGTATTTGCTGTTTCAAGCAACTGTTTCCATAGTATGGCCATGCCGCAATTTACTTGCTATTTGCCGGTCGTTATTTTTAAATCATGTACAGCAGTAACTACGTTATGTGTCTATACTACAGTATGTACCTGTTAGGCTAATGCGTACTGGTATGTTACGCAGTCTGCCTTCCATGCATTTCCCCTTTTCGTCCTGCGAAATCTATCCCACACAGCTTTCAAGCAGTTTGTCCCCCTAAAACATGCGTGTGGTTGTAAAGCAGGTTGAACAGAAGGGTTCCCGCCTATTATAGACATATCTCCCTGCGGCCATTGTTCGGAGTACGAGTACGATACTTCTACAGCAATACAGGACATCTACTACTCGCAACACACCGGAATCCGTGCTCATGCTGAATTTCCTATTTCTTTTTCGCCGGGCAGGATTCAAGCGGATTCCTATTGTGTCTTTGGAACGGTACTCACTCTCACCAGTATCGTTATAGGGATGAAAGGTTTTGCTGCTGGTATAACCTCAACGAGTGGAAGCAACCCGGCGATCAAACGGCGTCGGGGCTTCGCCCCATGGGGTAAAGGACCTTTCCTGTTTTTCAGCGGAGGCCCATCCGGGACTATAGTCTCAGCCTGCCTTTCATATTATACAGTTTCTTACCTGGTATGAGGTACCGGTATCCTGTGCGTATACTACTTACAGTACCGGGAGTGACACATCAGTCACCCTACTCTAGGTATTGACAACCGGGTATTTACGACGGCCCGATTAACTAACCCAACTTTCACTCTCAGGCCTGTTTGCTTCCAAATCTAGACCTGTTGCTGCTTGACTACAACAGTACAGCACAAAGCGATTCAACAGAGTTTTCCACCTGGTACCTGGTATATTCCACCTGGTACTACTGGCACACTTTCCCCAGTAGCCGGCGAATTCGATACTTCTACAGTATGTGCGTTGTTCCTGAATACCGACTTCATTGCCAGGGCCCCCCATTGGAAGAGCCGGTGGATGCTGTCCCGGAGGCATTGGGGCAGGTTTGCCATTATTTTTCTTCTTGTTTCTTAACACCACCAGAAAATACTTTTCGGCCTTTTAAACCTCAAAACAAGTGGCGATGTAAGGGCCCGTTTTAACGAAGAAGAAAAAATCAATTTGGAAAAAAAAAAATCAAATCCGCTTTTCATTGGTGAACACACGCAGCAGCACCAAATGTTAGGATCTTGGGGCATAATATTTGGTGCTGGTGCGTGTGTTGACCAATGAAAAGCGAATTTGAGTTTTATTTTTTCCAAATTGAATTTATTTTATACTCGTTAATTCGGGCCCTAATGTCATATACTTTGGTTTCAATGGTCGTGTTGGGTCATTATTCACCAAAATACTGGCACAGGTAAATAACTCTACTTAACACATTCATAATACCATGGAGAATCGCGCAGAATGCTTTGACAACGCCAACACCATCGATAGCATAACTATTGAACTTTTAAGTTTATGTGTCTAGATTAAAAGGAATGATCTGTGGACCGAAGCTCCATGAGTAGGGTGAGACGTTCACTGTCACAAGCTGAAGATATTTTATTTTAACGGTTTAGGGAATTAGAAGTCCTCACGAGCTGACCGGACGAGAGATTGCCGGGTTCAACGTTGAGTAGGCGTTGATTCATTGCTGTCTACCCCCCTATGCAGAACCACAGTCGTATGGGAAAGCTAGCCGGATGAAGATCGAGAGATCCATCATGAACGCGCGTCTGAAGGGGTAAGGATTTCCATTAATTCTTGCCTATAAGGATGGGGACCGAGATCTGCCATGCGCTTTTCGGCCGCAAGAAGAAGAAGAAGAAGAAGAATGCACAGATGCTCCGAGTATACTCGATACTCCGAGGATACTTGGAGTATCGAGTATTTTTCGTACTACGAGTACTGAGAGTATTAAAGTACTGGTGGCCTAAATGCTCGGAGTACTTGCAGTACGAGCAGTACTGAAGGCCCAAATACTCGGAGTACTGAGAGTATGAGCAGTTCTTATCCTCGAGTACAAGCAGTACCCGGAGTACAAGCATCTAAATTACTCGGAGTACTCCTAGTATCGAGAGTATTGAACACCGAAATATTGTGAGTACACAAAGTACCTGAAATATTTTTTCTCTAAAATACTCTAATTATACTTCCAGGTAATGGGAGCATCTGTGGATTTTGAAATCCTATAAACGCTAGTTACATGCTCCCAGGACCCGAGAGAACTGACGGCCGGGTCTTTAAAATGAGGCAAAGATGCTCCTACAGTAATAAACTTTCACACTTCGAGTATACCCCGAGTATCGAGTAGCTTTCGTACTCCGAGTACTTAGAGTATTAGAGTACTGGCGGCCTGAATACTCGGAGTACTTGGAGTATGAGCAGTACTGAAGCCCCAAATACTGCGAGTACAAGGAGTACCCGCAGTATCGGACCCCGAAATGCTCCGAGTACAAGCAGTATCGAGAGTATTCCCGAGTACGAGCAGTATCCCGGAGTTTCGAACCCCGAAATACTCCGGGTACACGAAGTACCTGAAGTATTTTATCTCCAATACTCCTTACTTTACTCCAAGGTACTCGGAGCATCTGTGAGGAATGACAACTTGGGTACTGTTTGTTGTACCTGGCGCAGGCGGAGACGAATTGGAGCTCCGATTTTCCCTACGTTTTTTTTTGCTTTTGCCTTTTCGCGTGATGGTGCTGTCTTGTAGAAGTACGATGGAAGACTTCGACCTAACCCATTTCCTACACACAAATTGCTCTCCTACACATCTATCTGTAGAATACAATTCGTATCCGCCCTATGATGACGACATATATATATATATATATAGATTCCAGACCAAATCAGTTTCAGCTCCTGCTGCTTTTTGTGAATCGTCTGTTCTCGTAGGACGGGAACAACAAATTCAAATTTCCCTGTTCGTCGGCCTTTGCACCCCCTCGTCGCACCTGTGTGTACTGCGTACTACTATTAATACTGTACACCCCGACCTCGACAAGTTGCGCGCTTTAATTACATTCACTGTGAAGTATCAATAATCTACGCTATATTATACTTGTACTTTATCAACCGGCCTTGGGCTGATGGTTTGATGGGTTGTCGTGCGTGACCAAGCAGTGCTCCGAAATTGGTGCACGGGCTGCACTGCGTCCAGTGGCATTGTTTGTCGAAAATTGAGAATTGAAATGCTCAAGCTTCCTAAAATTATTCCAGTGTGTTGACTCAAAATCGCCGGTCATAACTTATGGGCGGTCATAACGGCCGGAAACACTGGTCACCCACCAGTCTCTAGTCGAGCGGTTAATGGGCGCTCTTAGATAGATAAATCCAGCAAGAAGCCTACAAGGGAGGTACCCCACAATTCCCAATGCAGGCGGTCGCCCGTAGTCGTTCAGAATCGACTTTCTATGGATGCGGATTGCATCGGACTATTGGTTTCGATGTCCGAGACTGCTGGCCCTCGGTGCTTCTTCAAAAGAGCGTCCGTCCGACCCTCACTGGATTACACACGAGGACGAGCTTTCACTTAGCGGAGACAAATATGAATATCGGCTCTATGGTCTGTGTCCGACCAATTGATAAACGTTTTGCAGAATGCGTGCATGTCAGCAGGTTAAGAGCCGTTGATACGGCAGAGACAGTTTCTGGAGAGTTGACCGGCCCTATACACTGCCGTATCGGAGATAGGGCATATATTTGTACAAGGTCAGCCGGTCCTACTGACGAACCGGTTCATCGCCAAGAATTGACGGGAAATTGGTCGGACAAGCCACATGGTTTCGCCAGAGTACGTTGTAATCGTCGCCACCAGCTTCGGTTTAGAGAGCCGCAACGGAATATTTGTTTCTACTGAGTTTGTAGTTTGTCCTCTTAAGCACGGCCAAGTTTAGCAGTCTGTTTAGCCACTTGCGCAAATTTTACGGCCCTGTGTGTGACTTCGCCCACCCTCTACAGTAGTACAAGACCCGGCTGACATCGTCATGTTTATAACTCTTAAGAGTATTATCCAACCAGACGGTGGGTTTTCCGCTCCGTTGACTAGCCCACAATACAAGGGTCTATGCTGGGATCAGTACAGAGTCGGAAAACGCTGCTGAAGTACGTACGCGATTTGCGATTTGGCGATCCTTTACACAGCGATTATCTAGTATGTTGCGTAGGACTTGTTTTTTGCGAGGTGGGATGTTGAGGGCGTTTCCAATCAGCCATCGCGGGTGGTGACATTTCATTGCAGCTGCCCTGGCAACAAGTATTCGCTCATCGAACGTATCGATTCAGACACTGCAACAGCATTTGTTGCACAAAATATCAATGTGGCATTCGCTTCAGCAAGATCGTGATGCCGGCAATACGCCGAAGCGATCACTGGGCTTGGTCATTCCGAGATCAGCAACGACGACGCTGTTCGTTTCTAGTTCGCTGTTGTGAGCACTGAGCGGCCAGTACGTGTGCCCGCATCAGTGAATCGTTTTTTTACACTGCTGTCATTAAAGTGTGGATATAGCCAGACTTATGAAAGTAATTTGGAAAATATCCCGGAGAATATGCCGTGCGTACCCACGAAATCGCCAAGTAGTGGCGCCCCCACGATTGTTCATGTTTCCGGTACCTGTAGTGCCAGTCTGGAAAACTCCAGTTCTCCAGGCTATTACTAATAGTTCGTTGAGTTTGTCTCTCATGCATAGGCTGCTGTAAGCAATATCCCAAAGGCAAGTTCGGTAGGTTATACCGGTACCGGCGGTATATTTGTTGCGCGTACCGAACTTACCGAAGTGTCGGGTACCGGTATTGAAAAAATACCGAACTTACCGAAGTGTCCGGTACCGGTATTGAAAATATGCCGAACTTACCGAAGTGTCGGGTACCGGTATTGAAAAAGTACAGAACTTACCGAAGTGTTCGGTAGGGTATTGAGCACACTACCGAGAAAATACCGGTACCCCCGGTATTGTGGACGAGGGTATACCGGTACCCGGGGTACATTTGGGTGAGCGTACCGAACTTACCGAAGTGTCAGGTACCGGTACTGGAAAAATACCGAACTTACCGAAGTGTCGGGTACCGGTATTGAAATAATACCGAACTTACTGAAGTGTCGGGTACCGGTATTGAAAAAATACCGAACTTACCGAAGTGTCGGGTACCGGTATTGGAAAAATACCGAACTTACCGCAGTGTCGGGTACCGGTATTGGAAAAATACCGAACTTACCGAGTGTCAGGTACCGGTATTTACCGAGGAAATTCCCCCGGTATACTTCGGTACGTACCCTTACTGAACATACCCTAAATAAATGTGTACTTGTAGCAACAGAAAACAGATGGCGGCGCCAATGACGGAGAAAATGGCAATGCTGCCGCCGCCATCCCAACCACGTAGCAATCGGAAGCACGGTTAGCAGCAGCACCAGCCCCAGCAAGAAGAGCAGAAACAGAACACAGCAGCAGAGGGGCAGAAGCAGCAGCTCCAACTTGGGCAATGCGCTGCTGCTGTGGGCTCTACTGCTGCTGTATATTTGATACAGTCGACGCGTGCCACTGCCATCGAGTGCTACGCTTGAAGCCCATTCTATACCCCAATCTCCCAACGTCGAAGTTCGGCATACAGTTTAGATCATCGGCAACCTCGCGTAGTGCTGCTGCAGCTGCTGCTGGTACGTCACTATTTGGATACAATTAGTGCAGCGATGGAGTCGAGATGTCGCGTTGAAGTCCGTAAATAGGATGCATGATGCGAGTACTTTCTCAGGTGAGCAGTCAGAGCTTCTCCCACTACACGAAGCTGCGCAGAGCGTGCCATAGCACCGCCTCGAACCCCACCGGCGCGACTTGGTGATAATATCATCTATCCTTTCGCTCCGTACTCTCCGCGATTGTTATGTTGTGTCTGCAGCCGTTCATGGTGGGTGTGAGATGAGTGCGTTGTGTCACAGGGCCAAGGACCAGATGGATACATTAATGAATGTAGAAAAGACTGCTGCTGCCACAAATAAATACCAGGTACCTTGTATAATGTCATAATGTGTGTCTGTATTGCATACATACCCGATTCCCCGGTATCGAGGCCGCACCGATCACCGCCGATATTGTGGTCGAGGGTATACCGGTACCCGGGGTATGTTCGGGTAGGCGTACCGAACTTACCGAAGTGTCGGGTACCGGTATTGGAAAAGTACCGAACTTACCGAAGTGTCGGGTACCGGTATTGGAAAAGTACCGAACATACCGAAGTGTCGGGTACCGGTATCGAAACAATACCGAAAATACCGAAGTGTCGGGTACCGGTATTGAAAAAGTACCGAACTTACCGAAGTGTTCGGTAGGGTATCGATCCCGGTACCGAAGGAATACCGGTACCCCCGGTATTGCGGTCGAGGGTATACCGGTACCTGGGGTATATTTGGGCGGGCGTACCGAACTTACCGAAGTGTCGGGTACTGGTATTGGAAAAATACCGAAGTTACCGAAGTGTCGGGTACCGGTATTGAAAAAATACCGAACTTACCGAAGTGTCGGGTACCGGTATCGAGGCCATACCGAACTTACCGAAGTGTCGCGTACCGGTATTTACCGAGAAAATACCCCCGGTACAGTTCGGTACGTACCCTACCGAACACACCTTTGCAATATTTTGTCCAGCGCCATGGCCATTACTCCGTTGGCATATTCGTGTGGGAGTGTTTTATTGGCTTTTCATTGAGCATGTCATCTGGCTTGAGACGCACAGCGTATTCCACGCAGAGAAGCACGTCGAGCACGTCGACCATGAGCCGGACGTCGACCTCATCATAGTTTTGCCAAGGCTGTGATCAACTCCGATAGGAACATCGTGCAGAAAATACTCGTCGTGAGTAAGTACATACCCATGAATCATTTCCGACAATCATTTATGGGCGACGGACGGGTACACTGTCGATAGTAGTAAATACCAAACGCTCGGTAGCGATATAACGGCGTGGTTTGTCAACCAGAAACGCATGTTTCAACGTTTTTGCAGGTCGATATGTACGATCCCCTTGCTCGCCGCCGCTCTTGAAAGGTTTGCGAAAACGAATACAGCTACGTAGGCTGACACGCTTCCGATCCACGGGAGCAGGTGCTGTTGACGGTACCGTAGGCTTAGTCCTCCATGCAGCTGTAAAAGCCGCCACAAGCCACAGGTTTACCATGTAATATGTGCGTGATTTTGCGCCTGGGACCTACGAGACTGCCCTAGGAGTAACTAGAAGAAGGACTTCATTGAAGTATTAGGCATGTTACATATTTCCCTCGTGCTGCATGAACCGGACATTGTCTTCACGAGAAAGTCTGTCGGCCGGTTAACGCTCATTGTTTGACGGGCCATGTTCGGCCAGGAGTTTCCTCTGTTCCATTTGCGAAAAAGCATGTGCAACTTATTAACGTCCACTGCACTACAGTAAAACCGTTTTCATTGCCACACTTTAGCCGATCTATAATTTACCCCGATATGACTGAACTCCCGCTGTGGCGACATACCACTTGCAATTAGAGTCAGCTTTGGGTTTCGTCACCGTGCGGCAGTAAAAGGGTTAACCTCTCTTATCGAAATCTGGCGTGTCCCAGCAAGTCGTTACCGGCTCTTCGTAGCCAGCCACTACAGTTACGGTATCACACGATGGGTCGGTAAATGTGACTGCTGTGCTTACGATCGTTCATTTGCATGTCGTGTCTCTGCTCTGTAATTTCACACGGTTTTCGTTATGTCTTCACCTGTTCCCATCCAACCTCCACGGTCTCCTTCCCCTCGCACGAAAATTGTTGGGTGTTGCAGGCGGAGGCATCCCCGGGGGAACTGGTTGGGCTTCAACTCATTGCCGCACCGAAAATAGACACCGTCTCATCGCCTCAGGTACGCCGTTGAATACTGTTTTTTTATTGGGGGAAGTGTTAAGCTAGATAAACTGCAGCGGTAGATGTTGTTCGCCCGCTATATTCTGTTTTTCATCTTCAAATTGTAACGTTGGTAAATGCCGCTGTGATATCGCAGTGCACGCCGTAGTGCGTGTTTTTGATGACGTTCGGTGCTTCCAGTGTGCGTTTGGTAGCACTGGCGATCACCTGCTGCGCGCGGATAACGCCAACAAGGTGTTATGCTTCCTGCGTTGCACACAAACCGATCAAATGCTTTTGCCCTTGCAGCCACTACTCGGCGCTGTACGATTGAGCATTGTCATACACTGTTGCTGTCTGCTGTCGTTTTCGCGTATTTTGACCAGGCGCTTAGGATCGCAAATAAGCTGAAGTCTAAGGACTCTACCATGTATGGTGCCTATTGGTGCACGCATTGCTTTAACCAGAAAGAGCTCCTGGGCCAGCAGGCGATGGCAAAGGTCAAATACGTGGAGTGGTGAGCATGTCGATTGTAAATTTTCAACACATGTTATAAACCCCGTTGGATGTAAAGCAGCGAGGCGCTAAAGGGGAACAGTGTCGCGAAGAGTGTTTTATTTTCTCCTTTTTTAGGGTTTTAACGTTGATATTCGAGGCACGGGTTTTATAACCTAGAGGCCTTCGCTCATGTCGATACAACCCCCGGAAACGTGAGAAAAAATGTTCAGTTTGTACGTATGTACCAAGTCATGGCAGGGGCGAGCTTACCGGACACCGTGGCAAACATTACACGTTCCAGGTATAACGACCATGTAACACATATGTGTTGCATCATAACACCAGCCGGTCGTCCCCTGATCCATTGTCTCCACGAGCTGCCAGGTTTATCGAATTGTTGTCACGTCGCGGCAACAGTTTTGCCTGCTGGTTGCGGCTGTTAGCCCCATAAAAACAAGAACCACACATCACAACGCACCGCACTACCAGCGATTCTACCATTTCTGCCCGTTGACCACGGACAATTCGAGCAAATGACTCCTCTCACACACCACACAGAGGCCTGTGATCGATTTCGCAGGTGTTCATGACTTTTTTTGTGGCGTGCAGGCAAGGCGTCCGTCGCGTAGCGGTATACACAACTCCGGAGTTGCGTTTAAGAATACAACTCCCTCTAAAACCAAGTGAATAAAATTTGGTCATTTTTTCACATTTTTTTTTCCCGTGCATCTCGACATGGGGTTGGGTTAGGGTTAGGGTTAGGGTTAGGGTTAGGTTATAGGGTTAAGCGAGGGTCGTGGTGGACGAAAAATAACCTCGAAAAAAGTAGCCATTTTTATTCACTTGGTTTTAGACAGAGGAGTTGTATTCTTAAACGCAACTCGCGAGCGGTGTTTACCGGTACCCGCGTCCGTCACCGCCTGCCCTGTGAAGCAGCCTTACACTTTGGCTTTCACATATTTTTTATTCGTAAGAAATTGCTGTTTGATTCTCCTTGCCGTGCATCGATGTACACAACTCAAGGTCACTAGCTTGACCAACGACGCTCACGCACGTGGCATGGAGGGCAACATTCCAATCTTTTAAGGGTGTTCCCTTGATCACATCAGTTTTTTTGAGCCAGGAAACACAAAATCCCTCCTACTAATATTCATGCCGATCTCAATATTTTCGCACGCTCGCGCTCAATGTGGTACATATGATACGAGTCAGCGCCGTCGTTATCGGAGAGTTTTTTTCCGGGATTTACAGATTTATGAAATTCGTGAAATTTGGATAGAGATACGGAGGTGTTCTGTCACAATTTAGTGAAATTTAACAAGGGGGCAAAATATCAGGAAAGTCAAATATCACATATTTGGAAACAATCCAGGAAACCCTGGAAGATGAAAAAAAATGCGCGAAAAACCCCCTAAAAAATCTGGGAATTCTGGATGAATAGGTTTCCGATAATAACGACCCTCGAACACGGCGAAAGGAGAAAGATAAGATAGTTATTCGGCCTACCTACAAAAAAAGGTCCAAGCGAACGGACGGGGAACAAAAAGTCCGCCCCAAGGCGATCAGCAGTCAACTTCAAACATTCTGTCTATTAATTATGAAAGCGCTGTTCAGCTGTTCAGTGTTACACACATTTATATGCGCTGCGAGGGTGAGTGCTCATTCCAGAGAGGGGTAGATCGAATCGCCGTCGAATTTGGCAACAGCACGAAGAAATGGAGCTAAATCTATATCTGGTACCGTTCACATGAAAAATCGGTTCCGCGGTATAATACCGGATCGAGGTAAGATCGTGCAAAACGTGCCCCCCCTTCGAAGACGTTGTTTGTACCTTTCTTTGTCTTCTTGGTGGAAGCTTCTCCAAACGACAACAACATCCGCATTACGCACCCTACAAATGGGTTTGTATCCTGAGAACTTTGAAGTAAATGTATCCCTCGTACTACAAAGCATGCACTGTTGTTTCTGGACCAAGATTGATTTTACCACCATACATACCCTTCACTTGGACCACCATGCGTTCTGCAGCTCGAACCGGGGCGTCGACAACCAGGTGGATTTGTGCAAGGCCGCCAATGTTCCGGGGTTTCCAACATGGGAGATTGATGGGAAGCTGTACCCGGGAGAGCAGACCCTGGAAGAGCTAGAGGAAATCATGGGCTTGGAACCATTCAAGGGATGATCGGCATCGACGGTCGCAGGAAGCAGCAGAACGGGTCTTCTTGTTTCCTGCAAATAGCAATCGTGTGCAGTATGCATGGCCGCCTGTATTTGCGTGTTAACATTTTTTGTTGACTTTTCCCCGACGTTGGCAAAGTGCCTGCCGCCATTTGGAGGGCGACCTCTGGTATTTATTCGTGCATTCGAATACTTTGTTGACGTTGTGTTCTCGCGGCGTACGCGGGGGGACGGGGGAGAGTACCAAAAATCAAAGATGAAAGATGAACGAAGAGTGACGAAGGGTCGTGTGACCGTAGTGGGTCGTAAAATTTGCAATTTTATCATTGCGCAACAGCGATCAACTCCATTACGACCCTGCCTGATGTTTGCCTGCATTGGTGAAATGGCTTGGGCTGCACAGCACGGTGTTGGATAGCTTGACCCTCACTACTCTGTGTTGCCAACGAAGAACGCTACACGCACAGTCTGCCTTGGAGATGCACAGCAGTACACAGACGTGCTGACCGTCATCACGTTGCTACTTTATTTTTATATACATTCGACCTATTGAAGTGCGTGCCCCCCGGTCTCTCTTACGCTCCGACTTTATCACTGTTCTGTTGTGACTTCTTTGGAGTTGGGAGATCTACCATGCATGTCAGTTGCATACGTACGGGTGCTGACCGTCGTCATTCTCGTTCTACCTGTACATTCAACCTATTGAAGCACGTGCCCCTCGGTCTCTATTACGCTCCCGACTTGATGCCTGTTGTGACTTATTTGGAGTTGGGAAATCTATCTTGCCTCTCCCTGTTGAGTCCTTTTGGTCACAGACTTCTGACGTGCCAACCAGACATCGTTCTTTATTTCCCGTTTTTTAATCTCGCCACCAGCCACAAGGGACGACGGCAAACTCAACCATATATTTTTATGGCCCATGAGTTGTCGATGTAACGAAGTTCTTCGCTAACTACAGCTACCTGGCACCAAGGACAATTTTTTCCACGAAAATAACGCGTCCTTTTAATTTATTTACACATTATATGATACATACGATATATATACGGTTCGAATGTACCGACATGTACTGACGCACTCACAGCACGTTTACTCTGACACGTATTCCAACTTGATCGACCACAACCCGGGCCAGGAACCTGGCTGGCAGCTTGGGCTTGTTAATCCATCGTAATCATGCGAAGGTTCGCACCCATCAGAAGGTTGGCACCCATCGGAGAGATAGCACCGGGGTGTGATAAAAAACACAAGGTAGAAACATTTAATCGTGTTTTCGCACCTCCATCGGGGAGATCGCACCCCGGCGCGATCTCTCCGACATAAATAGAAATTTGAGGGCCACCGCAGCGGGTCTGTAGTATAATAGGTAATATTCTCATTTCTTTCATACTCCGATGAGATATCACCAGTGCGCCACTCCTCTCAAACAAACATTACCAACGGATGGTAGGTTAAGTCGTTTTAGGTAGCTTTGAGTCATTTACGCAGCACCGTTGGCCCAGGGCAGCCCGGTGTGTTTCGATTCAGCAACGCACCCATCGGAGAGAACGCGCCGGGGGTGCGCCAAAATAGAAGAACGGCATGATTTATTTGTGTTTCCGCACCCCCATCGGAGAGAACGCACCCATCCGAGAGATAGCACCGGGGTGCGATAAAAAACACAACGTAGAAACATTTAAAAACGCGATCGCACCCTGTGCGAACCTTCGCATGATTACGGTATCGATGTGTTGAGGGACCGCCCAACATATCATAATTCCTAAACAAGGTCGTAGCTTTTGAATGGACGGTGAAATAAGGCTGCTTTCGAGTATATCCCCTAGAAACTCCAAACCTGCCTATCTGTCTGTCTGCCTGATCCCAGGTCCAAGAAGAGATGCTCCAATCCACGGCATTCCCCCCCATCTTGGCTCTATTTATATGTTTAGCTAGAAAGTTGTACGACGTACCGTAGTCACGAGGTCTAACACCACCGCGGGCTACGATATGCTTTCAATTGATAATATCATATATACGAGTCGCAAGGTTTCGGAAGAAAGAACGAACCACAGAACGAGAGCGCACGAAGGGTATGCATATATGTTATATTTCGCAGGTGACGGGCCGCCGAGTGACGAGTGTGCTAAAGATACGTTTATTCATTGTTTGTGGTCTGTCATCTCCTTCCTCGTCCGTCTAGCCACAGCAGCACCCGTCAGCTTACAGAAATCCTTTTAATGAGTTTTTCTATTTTCCCTAATTGACCAGCTCCCTTACTTTATTTTAACTCACAGATCGGGATCAGATAGCGGGCACTCCTTTCTGCTGCCGAGTTCGTACGGTACTTGCATTTATTTTCTTATCGGACAGAGTTCAGCTCTTTTCCGCTGCTTTTGCATCATTCGGGCATCTTCCATATTATTATCAGCTTGAATTCCTGGTATGGGTGAGGAACGACGCTGATTCTAAGGACGCGCCCGGCGTAGAGGACCGTATATATATTAACTGTTAATATTAATATTAATAGTAGACTGCTGTACCAGAGAGCTCGTACCAGAGGCAAAAAGATGAATAATGGTTGGTTAAAAGTTTTTTTTTTTTTGGTTTTTCGGTGATGACGCTTTGTTGAATCGCATCTTCTTGCGTACGATACGTCATCACAATTTTTCATTTTTTTCCGCCACGGGCTACGAGCTACGAGTACCACAGGTGCTTTCTTTTCGGTAAAACTGTTCTTTTACTTATTATGCATTTACTATATGTACGATAAAGACAGGTCTCTTTTGGCAGCCTCTGCGGCGCTCAATGCATGCATTCAGTGATACAACCTCATCCCTGGCGCTTATGTACGTAGCACAGCTATAATATGCATAGCTGTCGGCTGCTCGTACATACCTGGTACTGATTGCTACAGCAGCAGCAGTTGTGACCACGGTGTTGGTCGGGAATCTTCGGTGTGTGTGTGTTCTTTACATTAAACCTTCCTTTCTACCCCTCGACATTCAGCACACGGTGTCACCCAGTGTCCGTGCCGATTCTTCATCCTATAAATAAATGTACTACGGGTAGTTCTGTTGTAAAAAAACTACGACACAGCAGAGATACTACGCTCAGTGCAGTAAGCAGTGCAATGTCATATATATACGACATGCAAGACCTACCTTCGGTGCTTCGGTGGCTAAACATAGCTAGCTACACTTCTGCACGCACGACAAACATATACACAATGCGAACAGGCACACATGTCAACGTCATTCATTCGTGTACTTGGCATACCCCAAAAAATGCGAGTGGGGCGTTCACGATTGTGCAGGAGGTCAGGAGGTTGTGGTGTGAAAAGGCAACTTGGGACGTTTTTCGCATTGATTGTGTTGCTGTTCAGGTAGGAGCTCACGTGAATCTGCCCGCGCAGGCGAACTTCCTTAGGTGTGCCCGCATTGAAAATAGAGCCTTTCCAAGCACAACGACCAGGTGTCACACCAACCAGGCATGCCTCTCGTTAGGGTTAGGGTTAGGGTTAGGGTTAGAGGTCCGGGTCGGGGTGGTGGCCGCCATTATTCGAAGCCAAGAATGTGCTCACCGTCCGGAACGAATTATTGAGGGTTTCTTGACAAAACCCTACCTGGTACCTCAGTAGAAACAGCATAATTTTATGCGGGCATGTCTATAAGAAGTTCGCCTGCGCGGGCAGATTTACGGCTACTTTTCAGGTAGGGAGCGTTTAGTCCGGATTGTGCTCGTTATAGCCGAAATAGCGCGTTTATTACGGGCGGGGCGTTTATTAGCGTTGTTGTAGTACTGCTGTACTCTCGTTCGAGTGTCTGGGTGATAATTACGCTTGAAAGGCAGAAGAAGGTGTTGAACGTTTTTGATTTTGTGCCCTCGGCTGAATATGGCTGTTTTGCTGTTGTTGCGCAAGATATTACATGTTCTACATCCACCCATCATACCTGCCCATTTTGTCAATATGCCGACATTTTTATCTATCACACGTATATACGTACGTAACATATATCCCCTTGCCAGCTTCAGAAACACCTTCATTTCCCCCTCACAATGCATGACGCCGCTTTTCCCACAACCACCTCTGGTGTTTAGAAGGGGGGGGGGGAGGGGGTTACTACGTGGTCAGGCAGCGCGTTTTACTCAAGTTTTGTTTATATAGGGGGCGTTTACTGGGAAAAATGCTCGTTTTCGCTGAAAATAGCCCCCCGGGGCGTATACAAGTAGCATTACGGCAAAAACTACCGGTATACGAGTACGTGTAATACTCAGTGAATCACTTACTACTTGTATCTACCAGGGTACCGATCAACCAATACTGCACAGATTGTCCGAGTATAGTCGATACTCCGAGTATACTCGGAGTATCGAGTATTTTTCGTACTCCGAGTACTGAGAGTATTAGAGTACTGGTGGCCTAAATACTCGGAGTATGAGCAGTACTGAAGGCCCAAATACTCCGAGTACTGGGAGTATGAGCAGTACGTATACTCGAGTACAAGCAGTACTCGGAGTAAAAACATCTTAATTACTCGGAGTACTCCGAGTATCGAGAGTATTGGACACCGAAATACTGCGAGTACACAAAGTACCTGAAGTATTTTTTTCTCAAAAATACTCTAATTATACTCCGAGGTAATGGGAGCATCTGTGAATTTTTAAATCCTATAAACGCTAGTCACATGTTCCCAGGACCTGGGAGGAATGACGGCCGAGTCTTTAAAATGATGCAAAGATGCTCCTAACGTACTTCACACTCCGAGTATACTCCGAGTATCGAGTACATTTCGTACTCCGAGTACTTAAGAGTATAAGAGTATTAGCGGCCTGAATACTCGGAGTACTTGGAGTATGAGCAGTACTGAAGCCCCAAATACTCGGAGTACAAGGAGTACCCGCAGTATCGGACCCCGAAATACTCCGAGTAAAGCAGTATCGAGAGTGTTCATACCCGAAATACTCCGAGTACAAGAAGTACCTGAAGTAATTTATCTCCAATACTCGGGACTTTACCCCAAGGTACTCGGACAACCTGTGCAATACTGCTGCCAAACCTTATTTCTGCTTTTTGCTCTCAACTCCAAGTACTGCTGCTGTACCGGTGCTGCGAATGCTGCTGCTGTAGTTCGTTCCCGGCATAGATAGAGGGGGTGAGGTTCTAAAGGCAGGAAGGAGTGGGTGATCCGTAAAGAGGGTTGAGTTCGCACGGGGGTGCGAGCGTGTTTCAGCGATGATTGTACTCTCACAAAGGTAATATTAAAAAAGGTGCTAAAGTCCAACATTCTATTTTCGGCAGACTCTCGACCATGTCTTCACAAAAACAACCTTGTTTGGTATTGGCAGAGGATACGATTATTTTTAATAGTTCAAGTACTTCGACGTACGTATTAGTCTACAGAGCGGTCTATCCTACTACCCCTTACACCAAGCTTACACTGCAAAAAAACAGTATTGATAGTAGCACAGCTACATACAGTAGTATACGTACGGAGTACAGTAGGACCTGCACACTTGGTGCTATTGCTGCACACTTGGTGCTATTGCTGCAGTACCCTGCAGTACCTGGTATATATGCTACTCGTACGCACTACTACTACTACTTACTGCGTGCACCCACACGCGATGACGAGGGAGTCACTTGTTTCCAAGTTTGAAGTCTTGACAGCCGGAAATTGTTTCTTGTCTCTTTAGCCTCCGACTGATTGATGCGGGATCCCTTCCAGCCTGTCCTTTCCACGAGGAGGCTCGTAATCATACATACATACCCTATTTGAGCGCAGGCAAAAAATCCAAAGCCCATTATATCGAACAACTTTCAAGTTACAATGCACACACACACACACTGGCAAGTTTGGCGCTACAGTAGGCTCGCGCTATAATAGGAGTCAATATTTCTTGATCCATGCACGTCCATGATCGATCGTGTTTTTGTGTGATAGTATCGTCCATGTACCGCCCGCTCCCCAGCGAGCGAGGCTATGTGCTACGACGCACTTGTTTCCTTTCGCACCTACATACCTGTTACTAACCTGTAACATTTCCCGAACGTACCAGGTTTGTTTGTGCTCCACCTCATCGCACATTCACCACTCAAAATGCGCAATTTCCAAGTACGAAGAAAGTGCTTCGAATTCTCCCCGAGTGCTGTGCTGCTGAAACAACCCTTTTCATTTTTTTTTTTCCCCATCGCACGTACGAGTATCATATTCGCCCTTCTTTTCTCTCTCCTTCCTATAGTCGTAACTCAGATCCGGGGCCACAAAGTAGGCTCTTCCCCCGTGCTTGCATTTTTATCGCGAGAATACTTCAGCGCCTTCTTCCCTCGTCGACTCGCGAGCAGTAGATAGATACGTCGTGCTCGTAGTGTTCTCAAAATATATGCTTGACCGTAGTATATTATTAATAGTGTGTACTGCTGTAGACCGCGTACTACCCTGTACTACCAGGCATTTTTTCCAAATCATGTAATAATACAGCACTACGTATCAGCACTGCTGTGCACTCGCTGCACACTTGAATATTCTGCCAGTGACATCCAAGGCAACGAGCAAGGCAGACGGAGAAGGGGTTTACTACGTACCTACCATCGAAGGGAGGAAAGGCCACCCCAACTAAGTTCGTAAGGGGGGTGCAGCTGCACTTCACTTAATTGCGTGGTGTATGCATGCAGATGTTAAAAACAGTAATAAATCCGGTAGAAACCCGGCCTCACAGCAGTCAGTTAGTTATACGGCATGCTCAGCACATGCATGCGAGAAATCAGTGAACCCCCCCCTCCTCGTGGTTGTTTCGTTCTGTTTGTTGCGATGAAGTTCACGCGTACACAGCAGTTGTCTTTACCTGTCGACAGCATCAAAACGAAATAACGTATCTTTAGCCGGATATTGATGAGACATATGGCCGGAGCTGATTGGCCAAATAAATATGGAAAAGGTGGAAATAATGAATTTCGCCTGCGTCTCACACTCACAACACCCACCAGCCGCCTTCGTACCAGCAGAGCGAGGCAACTGCTGTACGAAGCAGGAAGGAGACTCCCAGAGCCCGGCAGCTACCGTCCCATCCGCCGGTGCCAATAACAGATTACCCACAAACTATCTGACTCCGTGGTTATATAGTCCAAGGGGTGTGAAGTGTGGACCCCTTTGTTCGATCAGCGTGTTCGACAAGCGATATGAAGTGCAAAGTTCGAGGACCCCGATCGCGATGGGTGGGGCCACCGGTGTCGGCCCCTAAGAGCGAGCTCAGTCGATCTCCAAGCGGACGTCAAAAGCATTACGGCGCAGTCGAGCTTGCCGGGGCGGGAGATCAAGTGAACGTGAACGATGTCGTCGAGGTCGTGGAAAGCAAGCAAGAACTACAGGAAAGTTCGCAGCGACATCCGGTCTTAGTTCAGGTTCGTTTAGGCCATACGCTTGTCTGGCGCTTATTGTTCAGAAACGCAACAACAACAACAACAACAGTCAGTCAGCCTGCAGCCGCGGAATAAACAATAAAAAACTGACCGTGACCTTTTCTCCCATGACACGCAAGTCCTTGTATTGGCCATAAGGCGAACACGAGTTTTATCACGTGTTCACCATGCCCCTGCACCGCCCGTCGTCGTCGGCGTTGTACGTGTAGTAGTTAGTTGGGCAGTTCCAATGTTTGGCGATTCTGTCCTGAACCTACACGTACGTACGAACATTATCGAAAAAGTAATGGGTCGCAGCAGGTTGGGAACTTTCGGAACTTCGCTGATGATCGAGGTTGTATATATTTATATTTTTATGTCTGTTTTCGGCTGGATGCTGATTTGTGTTTAGCATGTGGGCACGTATATACAATATGTACGATATGCTATACGAGTACACGTACAGCAACAGCAATAACCGAACATACCCAGCTGGAGATGTCTGACGAGCTGACTAAAAATAGGAGAACTCGGTGAGGAAAGCTCGTCTTGTAATATCCGTCGTACTCTATTCAGCTTTTTGCGGCATACATGAATTACGTGGTAATTCGTATGAATAGTAGGGCTGCATGGCTGGAAGAAGGATTGACTTCGTAGCGAAGCGAAGACGATAGGCTAGAAGACGGGCACTCGAACCTGGTATGTATTATTTTATATTTCGTATAGTATATGTACGTGTGATACACGCGTGTCGTCGTCACGTTAAACCGTGTTTTTTAACCAACTCTGTACATCAGTACAAATGCCATATAGGCACGACAGGCACGACCTATACATACCAGCAATCCAGATGCGTTGAACAAAGAGAGAAACAAAAACGAGAGAAACAAAAAGAAAAGACAGAGCGAAAAGACAAGAAAGGAAAAAAAAAGTGTCGTGCTCTCCCCCGGAGAAGATGTTTATACAAGTAAACAGAGAGGAAGACTAAGAACGAAAGGAAAGGACACGCAACGGAAGCACACAAATAGCACCCGCTAGACAACGGCAGCAGTTTGTGGTACCGGTAGCGCGCTTTCCATCCTGATTCCTTATCCTGGAGAGATACTATAACACTATAACACGATAACTCTTCGGCCACATACCGGTACTGCTGTGAGACACACAGCAGTAGTGAAACAGACAAAAAACAAAAAAAATCGCAAACTAATCGTGAACTAATGGTAAATAAAGCAAGTGAAATGCCAACATACCAGGTACGAGAAGTGGGATAGCATGGACCTGCCCAGTATTACATTTTTTTTTTTTTTTTTTTTTCCTTCCCATTTATTATCTTCGCACTTCCGCCTTTCTCTCTCCCTAGTCGTAACTCAGATCCGGGGTCACAAAGTAGGCTCCTCTCCCTCCTCCCCCACTACGGTTCTTGCCGTGATTTTTATCGCGCAGAGGGTTCAGCCTTCCCAACGCTCGTCGATTTTCATCGAATTTTGCTAACTCACGCTCTCGCGCTTTCCGCTAGTCAAGATATTTTCTGCGAGAAAAAGTCCCTACGAGCATGCACTCGGCGGGGCTCGAACTAGCGATCTTGACGCTTACAGGCTTCGTGGTTACCTGCTAGCCCACCGGGGCGACCGGCTCAATATAATAATTTATCTTTGACTTCTTCTGCTAGCCGAATTTGGAGCATACTTGGCATGTTCTGGCCATCTTAGCTTCAAAGCATAATTAGCATAAAAGCGAGCATGACCCAGATTTTGCTGGAGCACAATCAATCACGGAAAAGGAGCATAATTCGGTGGAATAATTTCGAGTTGGGCATGTTTTAGCTCTGTATTCTCAAGTACTTTGTCCCCGACAACTTGTGTACAACTTATTATTAATACGCTTATTAATAGTAGTAGTAGTAGCACGTGCGTATGCATAAAGTTGAATGTATTTCGTACCTGATCAGACCTGATACCTGATACGGTCAGTGTAAGGTCGGGGGACAGCTACGATGACCTCGAGGCTCGATCGTGGGACCTGCCTGCGTTGTTGCTGTTTCTTCACAACAACGACATCCGAAACACCCATATTTACGATTACATAATATATGGTACGAGTACTCGTATTAATAGCAGTGTCCGTACAGCTCTACGTAGTACCTACGTACGTTCTGCGTACAGCAGTACATGTATATATATACTGCAAATTATATACTTCGTACGATATATAAAAATTTATGTTGTATATATTTTTGGGCAACTGCCAGAATCAGGTATACCTGATCCATTTGAGCCAAAATCAGGTATATGCTAAAACCAAGTGAAAAACGCACGCCACGAACGGTGTTTTCCAGGACTTTTTGGCTGTGAGAAATAATCAAACATACTTTTGAATTTGCGCCTGAACAGCAGAAGTGTATACGTATAGCGAATGTGTGTGTCCTCCAAACTCTTGATAAATGTTGTATGTTATGTTCATTACGGATATTCATATCTGTCGTATGCTTCCATTGTTTGAGACTGAACTACTCGCTTCCCGTCCCGTGTCAGCAAGCAGCAGTACGTAATACCTGGTATATTACAACAGGTCCATTGTGCTGTATGCGCGCGTATCATACGCGCGTATGATACGTTCTGCAGTCGTTGTGGCGGGTCGTATGTACGCAGTGTGGTGATGTCTTCGGGTCGGGCGTATAGGAGACAGTGTACGTATGGCCTCTGATTGGCTCAAAATTCGCCAAAATCAGTTGAAAGCTAAACAAAGTAGACAAATCCAGGTGTACCTGACCATTTCATGCCAAAGTCAGGTACGATGTGAGGCTGGCCAATGAGAGGTGTCCTAGCGTGTGATTTGTACTTGGTTTTAGTGTAGTACCTGTTTTTGGCACCAAAGTGACGAGGTGCACCTGATTTTGGCTAAAGCCCTATATTTTTTATCCATCCGATCTAATATCTTCGCCCTTCTTTTCTTTCTCCCTCTTTATTCGTAACTCAGATCCGGGGTCACTAAGTAGGCTCTTCTCCCCCCTCCCCACTGCGGTACGTGCCTTGCATTTTTTTCGCGAGAATATTTCAGCACTTTCTTCCCTCGTCGACTTGCGTCGGATTCCGCCTACCCACGCCACGAAGGCGATCTCAGCAATTGGTTCCTTTTTTATTTTTTGAAATGAAGTAAAACTCTCACCACGGTGGGATTCGAACTCGGGTACCAATGCTATTTACTATTAATAGTAGCCTTTGAAGCTGACCACTATTCATAGTCTACCGCGGCGATCGGCTACGTACGAGGCATAATATGTACCAGGTATACATACTGGTACCGAGAATGAATGATATTATGCACGTACACGTAGTATTCATAGTATTTAAAGTACCAGGAAGCAAAATACCAAATACCACCGGTATTAAGAACTGGTCCCACGAATTTGGAGACAAACTATTTGGAATTAGTATGGTGCATTTTTTTTCAGTTCTGACTGCGTTAACCCGCTTAGGACTGCACTCCCGTTATGCAGACAAACCACTTGGAATTAGAGTCCTGTTTAGGGTTTGTATGTTCAGCAGCGCACTACCTACAAGGGTAAAATACCGAACTAGATAGGTGACATGACTGAGGCAATGTTGTTGCTGCAGTACAACTACAACCGTCCTTGACTCTGACATTTGAAGTAGTTGCAAATCTATCAGCAAACATGCAGAACGGGAATGTGGAGGTTGGATCGCTGGTTAGCTCATTAGTCAGTAGCTTAATATGTTTGCGATATTCGCACAACAGTCGGGAAGGCAGCAGAACATTCGACAACACATGATCGATGCATGAACAGGAGGAGTAGATGGATATTATATACGAGTAGATGCCGAGAGAGGCGACAGCACATGATCACATTATCGACGCACCACGCATGCTCAGGAATAATAGATGAATGGCTGGATCGTTCCCACGTTCCCACAGCCATCGCCGAGGTACAAGCAGTACAGGTGTGAAGAAATACTGCAAAACGTAAAACACCAACCACGGGGGAAGCAGGCTACATACACATTAACCACGGTGCAAGCAGAGGCTACATACATACATACACGACCTCGTATGCACTCTGCACTGCCGTGTTGGTGCCCATTTGGCTATACACTATACCTGCTGAAACTTGGAATCACGCTCACGGTATAACAGCAGCAGCAGCAGACCGGCAGTGTGCCGACGAAATATTATATGAGCAATATGTCGGCGCGTGGGGGTAGTAAACATCACGCAAAATCTCCCGGCACCAAAAGCATAAACGAGCATAATTGCTATTACGGGACCATTGTAAATACTAGTAAATAGGACCTACGGTACAATACAAAAACCTTTACATTTCACTATTTTTACGAACAATATTTGGACCTATTTACTAGCGTTTACTATGGTCCCCCGTAATAGCATGATTTTGGAGCTTATTTGTGAGAGGTAGCATGAAACGGGCAGCATACTATTTATTGACGTTTGCCTCGGAAGAAATCATAGCCTGATAACGGCAACACACAACACACGTTAGACTTGAAAGTGTAAGAACAAAATGATACTATTAATAGTATATTTAATAATAATAATGTAAAACAAAACGAATTATGAAACTAAACACAATAACAATGACGAAATGAAACCAGAAATACTGCTATAAAGCATACAAGAAGACACACACACACGTGCTCCAGATGAACAGATGCCGGCTGCACGGACGAAGCGGCACCAAGAAGCGGAGGAAAATACTGCAATAAGGACTGCGGGGGAAACAAGAAAACAAAGGGAGAAACAGGGCCGAAAAGCAAGAAAGAGAGAAGGGATAACTTATAAAAAAAGTGACTCGCCAGTCGCCTTCGTATCGTGTGCAGATTTAGTAGACTTGGAATACTACTGGCTGTAAGCGTAACCCATTGGCGGTACTCATTGGGCTTGGAATGCGTGTACATCCTATAATACATGTATGCATGTATATGCGTAAACCTATTACAATTAGTACGGGTACAGAGGCCCACGAACAAGAAACAACCTCTATACGGACGTATTAGATGTATGTAAAGTACGGCATGACCCAGTAACATCAAGAACGGAAAACCCACTTTTTGGGGGATGCTGCGTACGAGTCGTTATACATACCAGGTATTTTATGATTACAACGTGCTCGGCGGCGAGCGCAAAAAAATGAACCCCTACCGTACGTACCCCCTATCACTATCTACGAGTTGGCATGCTCAACGTCGTTCAAGGATGTTGCCATACTATGCTTGATTTTACAACTTGCTCAGATTACTGCTAAGCATCTGTACAATAGATGGTCCACCCAGAACAATCCTTCCAATCACGTGTTCGTACTGCTGTAACTACTACTACTACTGCTGTACTACTCGTTTGCTTTTGAAGTACAAACTTAAAATGAGGCACTGGAAGCTGTATATTCGTGATCCCGAAGAAAATACGGACTTCTATGCTGATATTTTGAAATCCTTGGATGATTCTACACTATTAACGAGTAATTACGCTGAATTATGCAACCGACGCTTCTTCTTTTTTTCAAGACTTGGCACAAAATACGAAAATAAACCCTAATTTGGATAAAACCTTGGAGATCTCCCGAAACATGTACCCATAGAATATAATACATATAAAATACTCACCCATGGTGGGCCTCGATGAGAGGAATCGTTTGTCGGCGTTTCGATAAAATCGTAGCGTTGTGGATATCGAATTCCTGGGCGAGAAATATGACCTCCCAAAACCGTGTGTTCCCCATATAGCCGCCAATTTATTACCAGTTCAAAACCGACAGAAACCCCAGCGAGCGAACGTCCAAGACCACTCCAAAAACGGCGTTTAATTTGTCAACAGAAAAGGATACCCGCCCCCAATTCTGGGCTAATACGAGACGTTCCGTGTTTTTTTTAGCGTAAGGAGGCGAGGAACACCCAAAAATAAAATAATCGCTACGTACCTGGTACGCACAAAGCTACGCCTGAGGTCGGGTGACATGCCGATGCTTTCAGATTTCGGAACTATTACCCATACGTGGAGAAACGTGCACACCTCGGTGCTGGGGACATTTTGGAATTTTGGGCGCGGATGGACTATATTATAAACAGTAGGGCTGTGAGTTGGCTGACTAATAATATTAGTCGCCAGTTATTAGTTGGCTAGGTATTATAGTTAGTTGCGGCGGTGCCAACAATCCAACTATTTTTCGCATTTGGGTTTCCTTGCTTGTGTATGAAGGCTTGTTTGGTACGGGGTACGTATTTCCTGGCGTCTCCAACTAGTACTACCACGCTGCGAGCACACAGGGAGGTCTTCAACAACTCATGGCGGGACTTTGTCCCAACGTTCTCTAACACCTAATACAATTATGTCTCTCGTGAGTATGTTCAGTGTCCAGTGGATGATGAGCACCTCTGGCCCGGGTGTTCGAGCGATGCTCGCCCTGAGCTGCGTGTCTATTAGGCGAAAACCATAAGGCTTCGAAATGAAGCCTCGCAGAGCACAGATTCGTTTCGTATATTTGTTGGTAACTCATCGAACACCACAGAGGGAATTACGTAATATTTGCTATTAATAGCTCAACTGTGAACCGTTCTCGAATCGCTGAATCGC
This sequence comes from Saccharina japonica, assembly GCA_008828725.1. Classification (NCBI taxonomy): domain Eukaryota; class Phaeophyceae; order Laminariales; family Laminariaceae; genus Saccharina; species Saccharina japonica. The sequence goes on from MEHQ01003248.1 coordinate 263,325, forward strand.
CGGCGATTAATAATCTACCTGGTATTGTGTATGCTCCTGTCGTAGAAGAGGTCCCAGTCTGTTTTCCATGTTTTTTTGTTTTGTTATTTTACTGGTGGTGTGCTACTGTGTGCCGCACGTTTATTTGCGGTTACGACAAAGTGTAACACCAGTGAAAGACCCCCAAACGGGGACGGCATGTCTATATTTCTGGTGATCCCTATAAAGTTTGATAAACTGAGACGAACTTAAACATTTACCTGTTTCGTGATCAAAACCAGATATAAACCTGGCCGATGTATCGTACTTTTTGAGTGTAAAATGAAGCCAAATGCCGTTTTTTAACCTCCGGCGGCCCTCCGGGGGCGCCTCCAGCGGGGTTCCCTCCGCCGGGGGGGGCTTAACTTTAGTTGACTAGTTGGCTGCCAACTAATAACTAGGCGGAAACTCTAGCCAACTCACAGCCCTAATATATAGGTGTTGCTTGCTGGCGGGGGCACGCTGTCGTACACAACTATTTTTTTTCCCTTTTTTTTTGTTTCCCATCCCATTCATTATTTTCGCCCTTCTTTTCTCTCTCCTTTCTTGTCGTAAATCAGATCTGGCGCCACAAAGCAGGCTCTCCTCCCTCCACCCCACTGCCGTTTAAGCCTTGATTTTCATCGCGCAGAGGGTTCAGCATTCCCAACGCTCGTCGATTTTCATCGAATTTTGCTAACTCACGCTCTCGCGCTTTCCGCTATTAATAGTCAACACATTTTTCGCGAGAAACGTCCCTACGAATATGCGCTCGGGGGGGCTCGAACCCACGACCTTGACTCTCACAGGGACGATATTCACCTGTCATTCCACCGGGGCGCCTGATAGTAAAATTACGATTAATATTCACAGTGATATTAATTATGGTATGGGAACTACCCTGCTCCTTGGCTTGTGAAGCCCTTCCTTATTGTTTAGAGCACATACTGCGCCCGATTTCTGAATCCTTTCTGTAGAATGCACAGTGGATGCTGTCATAGCCTCGTGGCGGCACTACTCAGTAAGAACCTGGTTGACCAGGCCACGCCCCCCTATTGCGGCTCTTTCCGCAGTCGCTTTTCGATATGTACGATTACACTAGAGTTGTCCCCCTGCGAGTACTCGCGTACTCGCGAAATCTAGAACCCCGGGTACTCGCGAGTTTTTGGGGCTACTGTATTCTAGGCGAGTACCCGGGCACTCTTCTACGAGACGACTTGACGGGTACTCGTGACCGTGTTCGAGCTTGTTGGGTCCTTGACCCTTTCAGCACTGCACTGGCGGTGCAGACATCGAAACATGTGTCGAGTTCCAAGCGTTTTTTGTCCCGCAACAGGAGTGGGTGCGGTCGTAAACGGGTTAACGTTGCAATGAATACAGGGTTCGCAACGCAACGGGTACATTATGCGGCAGGGAAATTGTCTCAATGCTTTCCATACCCAATAAAGAGATGACGTGGATACGGGCCATGGCGCTTGCCTGCAGCAGCGGGCAAACCCTTTACTTCCAGTAGCAGGACGTGTTTTCCTTTAGATTTCACACAATAGCAGCAGCAGTATTGCAGCAAAACCCCCCTGCCTGGAAATTAAATCATATTAGTACCCAAACAACATTTTCGGACAGAGTGGTATATGTATACAGATGGTACTCATGTTAATGCTCGAACGATCCTTACGTTTTCTACCTGAAAGGCTCAAAACGAAGTCTAAAACCAAGTAAAACGAACTCTCTCCCAGGAAAACATCCCGATAATTCAACGCCCTTCGAAATATTCCCCAGGTATAGGATCGGAGCCGATACAACAAACGATTATTAATATTGTACGACCAATGATACAACCTCACAAGAAGGTGACATATTCCAGACTAACTGTACGTCATACCTGGTGTTTGATAAGCACATACTGTAGGTACATATCATACCTCTATCTATTACTGTATTTTATATAGGTGTTGCAGTAGCAATGTGTTTCAATTTACGATAACATATACCAGGTATACAGAGTAGTATGTATCATACCGCGATATAGATAGGAATTAGTATACTAGTGTGCCACTGTTTTTATAGGGATCAAAGTGGCACTTGGTGATGTGCTTGTATAGGAACTAGTGTGGTGCCCCTGTGCATACAGGGATTATAGTATACCTTCTGCAGTAGTATTGTGTGTCGTATAGGAATTTGTTTTTGTGCCGCGACATATCTAGGAATTGACATGGTGCCAATGTTTATATACCTGGTAGGAATTAGTACATGATATTGTGTTAATTTATACTGGTATACCAGTAGGGGTTTGTATCGCACGGCGGTTTATTTAGGAGCTACAGTAGTATATATAGCGTTGAACGGTGGCAGGTACCCCCCCCCCCATGCCTACAGCCATGAATGACATATGGGTACATGGGTAAAACCCTCTTGGGAGGTTCGAAGTGTAAGGGACCCCTTCGGACAAAAACTAGAAGAGCACTGCAGTCTTTAACCAATTCCGATATGTTTTGTTTTTTGCAGTGGTTATACTCTTTCTGGTATAATTTCGATTTTCCATGACTCCCTCGTACCGAAAACGACATTTCTGCAGTTCTGATGCTCAGACCTGCTCCCTGAAGGCAGTTTCAGAGAGGTTGATTCTGGGCAACCTTTTTGTGTCGGTCGCCGGATCGATCCGACGTCTTTGTTATCAAGAAAAACGTCTCTTACTCAAAAACGACTCCCCATACCTCGGGTTCACATAGATGAATTTGAAAAATGGGAGTTTCTGAGGCTGCTGATACTGTTTTAACCCCTTAACCCTTTTAGAACCGCACTCCCGTTTTGGGGACAAACCAGTCTAATTCTAAGTGATTTGTCCCCAAAACGGAACTCCAGTCCTATAAGGGTTAAGAACTGGTCCCACGTCTTTGGGGACAAACTACTTGAAATTAGCGTGGCATAAGTTTTTCAGTTCTGAATGGGTTGGTGTTGGACGAGAACAGCGAGAATTAGTAGACGAACCTATGCCTGGGCCTCTATTTCGACCGTCCGGAGCGTCCTACGAGGCCACGGCAGAGTGTAGATACCAAACAGGAGCTCCGGAATGATAAGATATTCTTGCTGCTGAGCAATTTTGTTTCGTGATGCAAACACAGCAATGCCTGACCTCCCTTGCAGACCCAAGGCCCCCAACACCCCCTAGGGACCATAGCAAACAAGCTATACGTTGGTCAGCCGTGGGTCTGAGCATTAGAACTGGAGCTATGCCGTGCGCTGCAAGCAGTAAGAATATGGTGTTATTGTACCAGAAATAGTACGTATTGCCCCTCAAATGACGAAACACATTTTTCAACAGACTCAAGTACTCTTTTTTTGTTTTGACCGAAGGGCCCCCTTAAAAGTTCGACGGGAGGTGTCCAAATAAACTTTTCCGTGTGCCCTATGTAAGCTTTCTTGCAGATCTGTATGATGTACTGCACATGGGACGTAGTTTCGGCGATAAAAATTGTCATCCCCGGGGTTTTCAGGGGTGAAATATCGACACGGGTATTTATTACCCTTGAGTTCGTGGGTACTCGGGTATGGAAGTGCTACTATCGCACCCGTCACGAGCATAGACCATGAGAGTGTGTACTCGTGAGTACCCGGGTATTTTCTAAATACGTTACAACTCTAGGTTACACGTAATCACGTAACGATATGAACTTCCAAAAAGGGACAGAAATTACTCAATTTTGTACGTTGTATTCCTTTTTCCTCCTTCCTTGTTTGTTCCGTTTCTTCACAGAGTTTGAACTTCCCACAATCAAATGGACGGTATCCATCGAGACAACTTACACCCCGCTGGTCGTTTGCTTGTGTTTTAGAGTCACCCCACAGGCCGAAATACAGAGTACCAAATAGCCACGAGGAGGCTCGGAATTGATATTAATGGTTTTCACTCACGCTTCTTCCACTGACTGAATGATAACATATATTTACAACTGCTGTACGAATATACCGGGGAAACTTTATGATGTTGCTGAGGGAATGTCTTGGTCAGATACATTATATACGTGATGTTATACATTATACATATATACGATATATTAACGCGTATACCGGTATCGTACCAGGTATGCCCCGTGTATATACTTACTATTTCAGAGCGTTTGCGCAGAAGTCTTTTCGGAAAATTGCCTCATCAACGTTTACGCCTAAAGCAGACGTTGCGGTTCTTGTGAGAAAGCATGGAGTGAAAAGGCTTCATAGAAGTAACGCTCGTTACTTCGTTTTGTGTAGTTTTACTTCTCCGTTTGATGGGCCAACATGTACCTCAAGAAACATTCCAGACCTCTTCGTCCACCTGTAGCCTGTAGTCCACACCGACTCACAGCACGCAGCAGCAAGCGACAGCGGTTTTCCGACTCCCGACAGTAAACAATCAAGGCTGATACACGTAGAAACAGATCGACCGCCGTCGAGAGCACGTCGTCGAAAGTCGAAACGGGAGCTTGAGCATGGTGTTAACTCGCGGCGGTAGAATGCTGCCAGCCGGCCAATACTAAGGCATACTCTGCGCCGACGGCTTGCGTGTCGTAGAATTTGCGTGCTTCTCGTATGGCATGATCCAGCGCCAACAAAGCTCGTTCGTGGTTTATCCACAGTCATCCAATCCCCCGCTAGACTGCTGCTGCACAGCCCGCCATACTGCTGCTGCTAAATAGCAGCAGTCCGGCGGCGTGAGGTTGTCGCGGCCTGTGCACCGAATACGTATGGTTGAGCGCCAGGAGAGGGTGTCGAGCGCAGCACTACGGTGGCCATTTACTTCGTGTTACTACTGGCGGTGTTTCCTTGGTACGAGGTTGTGTAAGAGGTATGTACGGTCATCCTCACAGCTCAGGTCGTGTTTTTTGTTGTTGGCCGTGCTACCCGATACCCCTACAGTAGTATCTGGTACGGCATGAAAGGTTTGCCAAGTCAGCGTTTGGGTAGTTTCTACACTATGTACGCAAACACTACGGACAAAATGCGTGCTCGAAGGGAGTTCACGGTTTCAGAGCTCAAGTAATGGATGATGTTTCCGAAAAGGTCTCTGCGCAAACACTCTATATACTTGCGAACACTTTTGACCTATATCACCCCGGTGGTCTAGTCATACCCTCGCACACTACAGGGTTGGTTCTATGAGGTCAAACCCCACCGTGGTGATATTTTCTTGGGAAAAGGCCAAACAAAGAGATGCCAGGTACCTATATAGGCATTTTGAGTTTTTATAGGCACACTAAGTATGACACTCATGAGAAGACTTCCTGGCCATCCTTCCGACTGGCCAGCGCCCAATCGTACCTATATGGCTGGCTGGATGATTTTAGGTACACCTCTCTGTGGCTACTCAAGTTAAGTTTCACCTATTTTCGGCTTCAAATGCATCTACAAATGACTCAACCTGTAGCTAGAAATGGTTTCTTGCCCAAGATGGCTTCTCCTAGCCGGTTACTTGGTTTCGTATTCGGTCACTGAGTGTGTGGTACACTCTGTGTAACAATCCATCGCGAAAGGTGATTTCGTAATATGTACGTGTTTGTCTTGACAATTCGGGTGACTTGGTCCTGACGGCCCTGCGGCCTTTTTTCAGTCTTGCGAAAAAGGTTCAGTTGAGCCATTGATAGGTACAATTGGAGCCAAAGATAAGTGAAGCTCATCTTGAGTAGCCACAAGAGAGTTGCACCTGGAACCGTTCAGTTAATAACAGGTGCGATTGGGCGCTGGGAAATCACAGGGAGGACCAGGAAAGCAAGTCTTTTCCCGAGTGCAATCTTTAGTTTACCTACCGTATAAAAACTCAAATTAATCAGCACCGACACTGCTGTGGGTGCGCTGGACGTCGACGGATAACAAAAAAGGTTTAACGTGAAGAACGACACACCCACATATATATATATATACGTAAGCGTAATGGGCAAACGGGGCGGCTCCGAGATAATCCCTACGTACTCGCATACTGCTGTGTAGGCAAGTTGTTGTGAAATGTTTAAAGCACAATGCCGCTGACAACCTGCTTCTCTGTGAGGGAAGTCACGAATGATCCTCGAACATACATATTAATATACCGGGGTAGCATTGTACGTATTGATAGTCATAAATGAATCTGGTTTCGCGGCCAGACGGGTCTAAGACGCTCCGCACACTGTAGCCAGGATGTTGAAGCTCTGTGAAACGAAAGTTGTTCCGCTCAGCGGTGAGGTGGGTCAACAGTCAAAAGGGGCTCCGCGCTAAAGCGTACGTCGTGTAAGAGTTACATATATACGAGCCATATACGAGTATCCATACAGGTATTCCTATACGTAAATAGTCACGGTTCCCGTGGCACGGGTTTTACCTCTCCCTCATAATGGACGAAGACACGAACGTTTTCCTCCTCCCTGATTCCTATTAATAGCGAGCTGTTTATTTTATCAATAGGAACGCTGCGCCTTTAAGAGACGCTCCCGTACGGTGGTTCGAACGCCTGCTACTGTTTTGGTCTATATATTACGAATCTGAGCAAGGCCGCGGTAGGAGTGGAGTTTCTTATTTTCTGAGCTCCTCACATGTCGAGCTCAAAATATAATTTGAGACATGTCATACGACTTGGAAGAAGTTGGTCAGCCCAACTCGACCAAGATTTTTCATGCGCTAGTCCTAAACCAAACATACCAGTAGAGGCAGCATACTAACCCTAACCGGTAGCTGCTCGCTTGGGGAGCTCAATGGGTCATGACATGTTGAGCCAAGAAGTGTACCCCTACCATGGCATTGCTCACTTTCTGTGCCCTGGGTGAGACGGCACTGCCATCAGAGTTGGAACTACAAGGCAAGCAATTCGAGACTAGAGAGTCGGGCCCACAGACAGTATTGTCCTTCTAACGACAGTGGAAACGTGACAATTCGGGTGGCAACCTGCCCAGCGCGGTTTGGGAGGGGCTTCCGTTTTACGTCATACACAACCGTATGCACAAGGTACTGAGATCTTTGTTTGGGATCACACTAAGACTTCGCGTTGATCTGATCTACGGATCACCGTGCGTAGTATGTAGCACTATGCGTATAAGGAAGGCAGCTAGGCGAGCGATCGCGTTTGTACCCAAGTGAAAGGCGTGCTTACGTTGCGCAACATCGGTTGGTGTTTAGGCACGCAGGCTACTCGCACAAAGTCAGAGGTAACCTAAAACAACAGCCGTGGTACAACCGCCTGGAGATGGCGCCTGGCAGGCTTAGGCTTGGAGCGTGTGTGCCCCTTCATTTTTGTCCGCAAGAGTGAGTCCCCTTGTGGTCTTGTGCTGTGTTCCTGTCGTCAGTACCCTCGAACGATTGCCCTCTGCATTATGTTTGGGAAAGCCTCCGCGCTCCATCGCTGAACTGCTTACTTCATGCGGTGTCTGGAACATTATGGTTTTCACTTTCACATTGGAGATAAGACATTTAGAAATTTCGGGTTCGTTTTGTCTCGCTGCTTCCTTCTGCGCAAATGCTGAGACCGGCGTTGGTTTTCATGTACATAGGTGCTGCAGTGGGCGTACTGCTGTTCAAACGCGACGTTTGTTGCCATCTGCCTCTATGTATGTGCCATACAATCATCTCTCTTGGATGAAGGACCAGCACGCACAATGGCCGTGCTGGGTGCCGAAGGCGGAAATAGCGGTTTTATGACTAGACAGCACACGCACATCGACCAGCGTCAATGGCGCCTCATTCCGCTACTTGCACTGACTCCTTTTGCTACCCAATTCAATGTTTACATTTTTACCGAATCAAATAATCTTCCACTTCTCTGAACTACCCACTGCAGCAGTACGTATTTTATAGTGTTACTTGTCCATGATATTTGCAATATACTTGTATCTATGCAGTATGGTGCTTCATGGGGACATCGTACAGAGGTCAGTGCTACGTTGAATTCAACCGTCGGTCAAAATTTAGCATAGGGCAGGCTTTCAGATCCCGGAACAAATACTAAATACTGTTAGTCAATAGCGATCACGAGTACTGCAGTCTTATCTTCTTGGTTGCGCTCAGCCGTCATATCGCACAGACGTATATCATGTATCCGGTCTTGTTTGTGATATTTTGGTGTGTCTTGTTCGCTCGTCCCACCAACAGATGCGCCATGGCGATATCGCTCGAAACAATTTCATGAAGCGCGTTCACACCATTTTGGCGTATTGACAGTTTATTTCGAAGCTGTTTGTCAGGGCCTTACTTCTTGCGATCGATTCGAACGCGTTGATATGTTCGCCCCTTTTCCATCACATATCAACGATCCCCCGTAGAGCCACGGTTAATTTGCTATTAATAACAGTGCTTCAAGATGAACGCATGTATTTATTTTCCCCGTAAGGGCCCGCATCAACGAGGAAATACCATATCCAAATCAGGAAACAAGTAGAAACTCATTTTCTTTTCTTACGGTCTAAACACGCACCACCACCTAATCATAGGATTTTGGGGTATATCAAATTTAGTTTAAACACGAAAAACTAGGGAAGGTCTCAGGTCCCAGGACCTTTTTCTGTTGTCAACCAAATTCCAATTTGGGAGTTAACCCGGCTTGAGCCGGCGTGTCCACGGTAGATCAACGCCCCCGGGATATCCCGGCGCATTTCTTGATGCCATCGATGACCACGGCCGAGGCGGTAACACGTGAACCACGACGCGAGGCCAGTGGGACAACAACCGTGTACACGTCTGTCTGCAGACCATAGGACAGCGTACCCCGGCGGTGGCGCCTCAAGAACAAACACGGTAGTTGCAATCCCAACTATTAATATTAATACATACCTGGTAGTAAGGGTCGATCTTAACGATACGTACTCTTTCGTTTTTCCCCCCTGAAATTTCGGTGTTTACTAAAATGGGTTCTAAACGAGTACGAGCTTCAGTTGCCTCGCTAATAATCGTCCACCAGGCACAAAACCGTCACTACAGCAGCAACGCTCTCGGTAACCATCCGTGTGGTGGTCCCACTGCGGCCGGCCTGGCTCGTAGGCAGGTATCGGTGCTTCGGAGAGTGGAATCCATCACCAGCTCGCCGCGCTTCGACGCCCAACGCTACAAAGGCTTGAGCTACAGCCCTCCGCGAGCTCGGTCGGTCGGGCACCTCGGTGCGGGCACTGTGTCCACTCGATTGTGAGAGCTCATAAATATTTTGCGCCTTCGACGCTCGGCCACGGCCTGTAAAAGACCTTGGGGACAAGCCTGGCCAGCCTTGTGTGTTCATGAGGGGTAGCACGGCTGGCACGGTGGGGCTGCCCGATCCTCCTCACCCGGACTAGTAGAAATTTACGGGAATACCAGAATAAACTTAGACGCCAGTTTTTTCGGGGGTGAAGTTTTTCTGGTAAAACCAGAAAAAACCAGAAAAAAAACAGAAATTTCTGAAAACCCCCCGAAATTCACTCCTCGTTAAGATCGACCGTAATAATCACCCAGCTCGATCGGCCAAACCGCCCAAGAACCGAGTGATCGACCCAAAAACGGGAGGACACGCTCAATCAAGACTTTGATAGCTCCATCGCCGTCGCTGTCCCGCCCGAGGCGTTTTTTTGGGGATCCCTCCGTCCACCCAAGATACTTCGAGAGCGACCTCGTAGCTTCATATCCTGTGCCGACGCATTCCTTCGCATTCGTCTACTCTCGCCAGAATGTCAGCTGGGCGTCGTGAGAGATGCTGCGCTATTTGGATTTCAGAAATATTTAATCAAATAATTCACCGTTCCCGATAGGACGAAAATCGTTTTTAGAGCGAAATCGAAGCCAAATATTTTTTTGTTTTCCTACGTGATCATTGTTTTTTTCAAAGTTTTTTCCTATCTTGCGTTATGACGGGGCCGTATGTACGCGTAATGCATGCAGTGCGTACTCTGTTGTGTCTGTGATCAATTTTTCTATTAATAGCAGTACTTTATGCGTTATACGTAATTGTTGTTGTTGTTGTTGTCTTCACATTAAACTCGTTTCAGTTGCTAATCCCTATAGTCTGATCTAGCAAGATCACAGCCCGTGGTCACAAAAGTGCTGGAGCCATCAGAGAATCCTAAAGAACACGCACACTTAGCAGGGAAAGGATACACCAGTCCGAAGAGGTACACCTAAAAATCCCTACAGCATGTTATGCGTGTCCAAACCTGAACTACACGTAATACATATTAATAATAATAGTGTCTCATCATCACTGGTTTTGTAGAGAGACGCGGCAGAGATGGCGCGGACACCCCGGGTGCCTTCATTGTGTGCCTGATCGTGGAAGACCCCTTCAACGTGGAACGATTCCTAATCAGTGTCGATGTTTATAATGCTGTGCCTAACACAGACGTTCAGGATAGATTCGGGCAATTGTCAATTGACGTGATGGCTTTGGTTGGCTGTTCTTTTTCACTGTGTGCCCGCGGACTGTCATTCCGGCAGCACTTCAGACACCAGCTGCGTGCTCCATCTTGTTCCCACGCCTACCGTCTGTTTTTGTACAGACAGCACTTCAGACAGTAGTTACGCTGTAGTCGGCAAATTCATTGGTAAAGAGTGGGAAGGGGGGGGGGACGATGCTGCTGTAGTCGAATGGAGATTGCGGGCGTGTAGTTCAGTTTTGGACACGCATAACATGCTGTAGATTATCTCTCTCCAACAGAAAAAAGAAAATGAGTGCTAATGTGTGTGTGTATACTCACCCCAATCTCATCGCTACAACCCCTCCCTACTGTACCCTGAATTTCGACTACATCGCGCTAACTACTGGTCTAGTGCTTCTTGTACAAAACGCACGGTAGCGGGTGAAAGTGAGTCACGCAGCTGCTGTCTGAAGTGCTGCCAGAATGACAGTCCCGGGCACACAGTGAAAAAGAACAGCCAACCAAAGCCATCACGTCAATTGACAATTACCCGAATCTATCCTGAACGTCTGTGTTAGGCACAGTATTATAAACATCGACACTGATTAAGAATCGTACCACATTGAAGGAGTCTTCCACGATCAGGCACACAATGAAGGCACCCGGGGTGTCCGCGCCATCTCTGCCGCGTCTCTCTACAAAACCAGTGATTGTCATGCACACAGCTATTATTATTAATATGTATTACGTGTAGTTCAGTTTTGGACACGCATAACATGCTGTAGGGATTTTTAGGTGTACCTCTTCGGACTGGTGTATCCTCTCCCTGCTAAGTGTGCGTGTTCTTTAGGATTCTCTGATGGCTCTAGCACTTTTGTGACCACGGGCTGTGATCTTGCTAGATCAGACTATAGGGATTAGCAACTGAAACGAGTTTAATGTGAAGACAACAACAACAACAACAATTACGTATAACGCATAAAGTACTGCTATTAATAGAAAAATTGATCACAGACACAACAGAGTACGCACTGCATGCATTACGCGTACATACGGCCCCGTCATAACGCAAGATAGGAAAAAACTTTGAAAAAAACAATGATCACGTAGGAAAACAAAAAAATATTTGGCTTCGATTTCGCTCTAAAAACGATTTTCGTCCTATCGGGAACGGTGAATTATTTGATTAAATATTTCTGAAATCCAAATAGCGCAGCATCTCTCACGACGCCCAGCTGACATTCTGGCGAGAGTAGACGAATGCGAAGGAATGCGTCGGCACAGGATATGAAGCTACGAGGTCGCTCTCGAAGTATCTTGGGTGGACGGAGGGATCCTACATAGCAGAAGGAATATCCGTGTATCAATCTAAAATGTCGGAAATTAACAAATAATGGCGCGTTTGATTTGAGCATTTTATTGATGATTTTGTACTCTTGGTGATCGGCTAAGCGTTGGTATTTAACATACAACAGGTATAGTCTTATACTGGTCTTATATACCGACTACTACTCTGTTCCTAGCATATGTATACTATGAGTAAAGCACACACATTTAAAGTGTACCTACGTACGGTATTCTTAGATTAACTCATACTGAAACCCATTGGACATATGATATAATATGTGTACACTGAAACATATTTACTTTTTGTATCTTATGTATATACTGTGGTTTAAAATTGGCATTCTAAAAAGGCTACAACACGCCCATAACTGAAAGTCATATACTATACGTACAGTAGTTGCGCTCTACAACAGTAGTACGCCCTCGTGGCTGTTGTTGATGGATAAGAATCACGTTAAAAAACAGCATTTTATGAATCATGTATTATATTGTTAATTACCAACACTATAATTATTTTTAAAAAAGAAAAAGAAAATGGACGTCATTCTTATAATACCTGGTACCCGGCAGGGTGTATAGGTATCACAGTAACTCTAGATTCACATTATGTTGTGCTATTAATACCCTACGAACTATCCCATCATGGCCTGCCTATACAACAAGACATGTTGCACCAGAATAATGAAATTCCGACGAGGTTGAGTCAAGAATCCCCTCGTAATTGAACAAATGTCACATCAAAAGCTTTATAAATCTGTCGTAGCACGCGTCTTACCTCTGCTGCTATAAAAACTACTACACCTTGCCCGTCTAATTCACGATATTTTGTTGTTTTGTACGATACGTCCGACTGCAAAACGGCGAACAAAAAACGGACGCTGCAGGGTCGGTGGCGATGGCGGCCGTGGATGGGTACCGTGTCAACATTTTCAAGGTGAGAAGCGGAGACTTGGTTCGGTTCTGGTGACTTCGAAGAAACGATACGATCGACATTCGTGCCTCTATATGACCCTTTCTTTGGACTATTAATAATAACGTGATTTTTGGTTTTGTGGCTCATGTTTTGTTGTTGATTTGCTTGGTTGTTTTTGTGGCTCATGTTCTGTCCAGCTCCCCTGTTTTGGCTGTTTTGGTGGCACGTGTGTTGTCTGCCTCCCCTGCATGGATGCTCAGGCCCTTGTCGATGTTTCGGTCTACGGTCAGGCCGATGGTACAGGTGTCGAACGATTTTCCCCGACCCCTGGAACATACCATGTTTTTGCTTCATACATAGGGTTGAACACTCCTATATGCTTGCGGATTAGTTTCCAGTTTACGCTCTCGCGCTTGCAGTGCCGGGTGCGCGGTTCGGATCAACGTTTGATTGCGTCCCTAATGTCCTATTCGGATGTGCGGTTCGGACAAACGGGTCGAGCCCGGGGGTCAACATGAAACATTCGACTTCCAACATCACCCGATCAGCGAGCAACCGTACCTCACGGGTCGTGACAGGATCGGATCCGCCAGAGCGCTATCGTTCAACCCTGATCCAAACCGAGACATCGGAGATGAAAATACTCTCGATCCAATCTGGCCCGGTAATATTGGCGAGAGAGGCCTGTGATATTTGAGCACCTCCCCCCTCACCCGGACCCGGCCCGTGCGATTCCCGAAAACCTCCCCACCCGGGCCGACGCGGCCCGCGATAATTCGAACTCTTCTTGACCAGAGCCACGCGACGTGTCGGACCTCAATAACAGCCGTGGGTACTTTCATTAGAGCCGAGCTTGTTCCCGAGGGTCACATGGTGATGGCACGCCACGACTCTCCTTCGCAAGGTTCTGTTGTACAGCCACGATGTCACCCGTGCCACGCCCTCCTGGGTTTAGGGGCGTTAGAGGCGGTAGGGTTGAGACAACCACTTTCCTGATATGTCGCCGCCCCTCCACTAAGGACTTGCTCGCGCGATATCTTTATAATGTGTGTATTGCTAGTGCCGCATGTTAGAGCCTAATTCGTTCAATTGATTCGTACCATTTGGTCTACGTTGGCATCGCAAAACTGATTAGATTGGTTTGCGGTTGACTTGGACCATCATTTACACCCTCGTCAACTGAGGGTGATTGGAGCTCGTTTCGTTCCTTCGACCGGTCCCAATGTAATCTGAAAAGCCGACTTTTGGAACTTAGGGAATCCAATCGCACTTTCACCCTTGCTCACAGCACTACACATTTGTCGTCTCCCTACAATTTCGATATACCGGCGTGTCTACCCCAGAGTAGGTGTTCGGACAATGTCGAGCGTTGTCTGTAGTAGAAGTCTGCCAAACGTTTGGTAAAGCCTTACGTTAGCGCGCGTCTAGCGTTGACAACACACACACAACGAGCCACGCTATATACGGTAGGGGGCGGATGCCCGGCGCTTGTCAACTTCCCAAAACGATTGACTTATCTTACCCTCAACCCGAAGTTGGGGATTGTTGTGCACGTCACCCCGCCGTATCACAAACATATGACTTTATAATCCAAATAGGGGTTAAACTCTTAGGGCATTTCCCGTCGTGGGCGTGTGTGCGCGCGGCGTCTGAGTTAGAGCAGGCAGCCCACTGCAGAGGCAAGTAATTCAACCGGTGTCAAACCAACTGGTTGTTGCTCAAGCTTCGCTCTCAGAAACGCATACAGAAAGACTAATGGCGCTCAAGGCCAGTGTGTACATTATCGCTCTTGTCCAAGAGGACAGATTGAAGAAGAGGAGGAGGAGATAAGAAGATGAGTGAAGGAGAGTGTGTGTGTGCACGGTCGATCGATGACGAAGCTCACAAGTCTCAAGACCTCTTGCATGCGGTGAAAAATTACACTCGAACAAGCAAAACTCGGTTGAACTATAAACGGTATTTCAGGGTTCTCCCGCATATATCCGAGATACCTGACCCCACAGGGTTCCACCTCATACTACTGAACCGGCATTGGACATACCGCTGCTTGTACTGCCGTAGCACTTTGTACTGCTGCTGTGGCCTACTGACTGCAGGGCGTTATGTTACCGATCAGGGACTGGGTATAGACTACTGGCTACTGCTGGGTAGCATGGTAGCTATCCTAAGATACGACCCATCGATGGAGGTGACGCAGTCAAACTTGCTACATTAAAATATCGAATTGGACTACCCAATATGTAGGCAATAATGTACTATTGCCTGATTCTTACTGCAAGTGTCATAACCTACTCCGTTCGATCTTCTCCAAATGTGTCAACTCTCGTTACTTCGTCGGTGTACTTCTCTGTACTACTCGTCTGCATATTTTACGTGTGAATCCGGTGCCATGTCGCAACAAAACCCCATTACGAATTTGCGGAGTCGCAGCAACACTGACTTTTCCTGCTTCGCTTGTGATGGTTGGCCAACCCTTGCACAGCTACTGCAGCAACACGTGCAACCTGGCAACAAAAATGCATACTGCTGCTGTGACAGGTTTGAAGCATGGACGAGCATGCAAACTGCAACCATATCAGACGCAGACCTTGGAACCCGCGTAGGTCTTACCATACATATGCCAGACAGACATACTCGGAACGATATTACTTCGTACGCTAACTACTACGACGCTGTTACTGGTCGTAGGTTTTACTTCTGAAAGGATACCAGTCGAACAGCAAATGTTAACCATCATACTTTGCACCTGAAACACATTCCAAACTGCCACGGTGTTGAACTGCACAAAGGGTGAGTGAACAGTTGAAGGCAGGCCTGTGTTGGAGAGAGACAAGACGTACTACTGCAAAAAACTCACAACTTCATCTTAAGAAGCTCCAATATCTCACTGATCAGGTTGTTGACCAAGCACGGTGAAACAAACACGTTGCAGTCTGCCACGCGTCTGCCCACGCGTACAAAGAAGACGTGTGGTGTTAACACATAACAAATCTTGCACGAATGGACTAGCTGCCGAACCACCCGTTTTGACGCCCTCCCATTCAAAGAGGACGTGTCGTGCTACGTTCGATGAGGCAAACAAATGCTGCCGTTATGTGGATGCGACCCCGCGATGCAGATGCCCCTCCTAGCAGTCCCGATGGCGATGTCTAGCGAGCCTAGAGTGGATGTCCCAGCAGCCCTAAAGCGGTCCAAATGATGATGTCCCGCGGCCCCAGAGACGATGTTCCAGCAGCCCCAAACGATCGATGATGATTCGGCGATTCCAGAAGACGTTCTCCCCCGGAAATCTCAACAGATATATGATTATGTGGCCTGACCCCGACAAGACACTTCGGCGACCCCACGATTCGGTTGTTTGTGCGGCGACTCCGGAGGCTCCGGCAGTCCCGTCGAACAGTGCTGTAGCGATTCCGAAAGTTGTCTTTTCAGCAATCCCAAGCGCTTCGTTTGCAGCGATCCCGTGAAACGTCTTTTCGGCGACCCCGCGATGGCGACCCCTGTTATGGCTGGTGGTCCCTGTTGCATTTTCACTAGTTGAAATACGAAGCCCTTGTCGGAGTCGTCGTAAAACTTATCAACCGGCGTATATTCCGTGTCATCCGGGCGGGTTTGGGCTCCCATCGCAGCAGCTGTGTGCGCACTACACGCCTGTGGGCGCGGAGCCCCTTTGCGCGTAGCACTCGGCGTCATTGTGCGTGGTCGTCTTGTGCGTAGAGCACCACTCCTGCCCAGCACTGCCCCCATGATCCAGAGGTCTTCTTCTGGCCGACGGGCTTCTTGCTTTTCCCGTGGCCCTTGGCAGGCACGGCGCAGCCGCTCCTGTAATGCCCCGCCTTGCAGCAGTTGTGGCATATGATGGAACTGGGATCAGGTGATACTGGTGCTGTTGTCATGGCCACGCCACGTTCAGCAATCCTTCCCGTTTTACTCCTCGACAGCCCGTCCAGGTAGAGGTGACATAGCACGGACTGAATCTTCGGGAGATCGAAGTCTGGATCTTTCCAGGTCACCAGCTTGACGTCCCGGTACTCCTCCGTGAGGCCTTGCAGAACGATGTCGGTGAAGTGCCTGTCCGTGATAGGTTCCTCCATCTCGGTCAGGAGGTTGCGCATTTCGTGAGGTCGTTGATGTAATCGTCCGGGTCATGTCCCGGCGTCAAGCTCGTAGTCGCGATTGCCACCTGTGGGGCACGTATCGTCTCTTTGGTGATCTTCAGGTACTTCGACCCCAGCTCCTTGACGGCCATTAATCCGTTGCCACGACTTCCCCCTGTTCCCTCTGCGTGCTTCGTCACTAGCAGTGCCGCCAGTTTCTTGGTAATCAAGTAGAGGATGGCAAACATGTCCTGGTTGGCTCTGTCATACGCCGTTTGGCGTTGCTCGAGATACTCGTGCGAGGAAGCTGTCGCCCCCGTCGTCGTGATGCTAGCCCTCCAGTATGCGAAAAACCTCTGGACGGGCGATACTCAGCGTGAAGCAAGTCTTTTCGTACCAGTCGTCCAATTGGTCGTGGTTCGTACCACTGAAAGGCTGGATACCCCTCAACGCGCTTGAAAGGCTTCCTTGCGTAAAATCGCCCATGGTTTCAGCAGAGCTGTTCCTCTCGTACGTAGCAGTAGCGACGAAGTATCAGTACTCGGTTTGAAATACCTCGTGTTGTTTGTTTACGCGCAGGCGCTCTTACTCTACCACCAGCAGCAGCAGTGCAGCAGCAGTGATAACCGTAGTTGCGAGCCAACCCCGTCACGTACACACGAAAGTAGCGGATTCCGACGTATCGCAGCGGGGACCCCGCTCTCTCGACGAAATATACTGTAGTTGCCCCGCCTCGTACGAAACGTACTCGAAGCAAACAAATCGCGCCGCTTTTTAGCAGCAGTATTTACTTACTATCCAGGGTCAGCCCAGAAGCACAGCACAGTAGTACTCGTACTCGTAGTTCACAGCAGTAGCTCCAGATGGCAATGATCTTGGTAGCCGTGTGTAGTCCCTTGTATCAGTAAGCAGCTCCGGATAACGATGATCCTGGTAGCTCTGTAGTCGATGTTTCTTCTTTTGTTGTCCGTTGTCGTTCTTTGTACAGCATCTCCAGATCGTCTTGATAATAGTATCAGTTATGTGTGGAGATGTCGCAGCAGTTCGGCCTCAGTCGTTGTCGCCTCTCGATGATACTGATGGCTCGCGGATTTGCTGTGCTTACGTAAATCGAAGGCTCGTGAACCTCTTAGGGAATTTCCCGTCGTTGGTGTGTGTGCGCGGCTCCTGGGTTAGATCAGGCAGCTCGCCGCAGAGGTAAGCACTTCAGCCGGTGTCAAATCAACTGATTGTTGCTCAAGCTTCGCTCTCAGAAGCTCATACAGAAAGAAAAATGGCGCTCAAGGCCAGTGTGTACATTATCGGTCTTCTCCAAGAGGAAAGGCTGAAGAGGAGGGGGAGGAGAGAAGAAGATGAGTGAAGGAGAGTGTGTGTGCACGGTCGATCGATCACGGAGCGCCCAAGTCTCAAGACCCCTCGCATGCGGTGAAAGCTAAAACTCGAACAAAAAAAACTCGGTTGAACTCTAAACGGTATTTCAGGGTTCTCCCGCATGTATCCGAGATAACTGATCCCACAGGGTTCCACCGCATACTACTGCACCGGCATTGGACATACCGCTGCTTGTACTGCCGTAGAACAGTGTGCTGCTACTGTGGCCTACTCACTACAAGGCGTTATGTTACCGATCAGGGATTGGGTATAGACTACTGGCTACTGCTGGGTAGCATGGTAGCTATCCCTAATATAAAACATATTTTACGGTCGGATATTCGCCTGGCCAGCCCCATCAGGCAGGCGGTACTGGGCCCAGAAGCACCATCTATACCGCACTGTAGTGGCTTGACCGCACTGCAGTATCAATATGTTACTCTAGTGACATGACCAAACTGCAGTGGCATGACCGCACTGCAATTACCTGAGCGAACCGTAGTGACATGAGGGCACTTTCGTGGTAAACCAGGTCGTAGAGGCACGTCTAACAATTACTAGTCTCGCTCGGATAGCCCGTGAAAAGAGGTCTACAGGACCAACGTCGTAGTCATCAAACCTGCACAAGAGAAGGGTACGTGCCTTTACACCGCGAAGAGGGGAGTTTGACGCCGCGCCTATTTCGACCTGGTTTAATGCACAGTAGAAGAACAGCGAGGATAAAAAAAACAGTGGTCATCAAACACTCATCCATCGATGCCCCTCGATGGCTCACCGACTTCGTCGTCAATTGCCAACGCCTTCGTGAAACACGTTGTGGGCCCCGTCGAGGGCTAGATTGCGCGCAATATCTACCCCGCTGCCGCCGCGTGAAACACTGGCGGTACAGAGACACTCGGGGATACCACTAAACACATATATACCCCCTACGGGATCTGGGTTGTGTTTTCCGTCAACATGGCTTCTATTTACTACCCCACCAAACTGTGCATACCAACCGACCTATGCGGGTTTTCGTTGAAACAGTCCAACAAAAGATCCACCTGCTAACAAAGCCCTACCGGTGGGCGAATTATGTCTGTGATATTTACCACGTTCGGGAGCAGGTGATTTTGGAGAACCTACCTTTGTCGAATCCGCCTGGAGGGGTGGCGGCGTCATTCAAGGCAACCTTCCGCGCCGGGACGGCAGTGGCGGAGACGCCGTCGAAGCGGCCGAACGCTCATGGCGCCATTGAGTGGACAGAACGTCTTGAAATATTTGTCAACGTGGGAGACGAGACAATCATTGCCACCGTAGCTTCGAGGGAGACGCACACCGACCCCTGGAGCTTCGTGACAGGATGCCGATTCGAACACTCCGTCACAGCGCATCCTACTGTCTGGCAGCATCACTCCGACCCCCCCGGCGCCGGGCCTAACTTGCGGGCATACCTAGAAACGTTTGCCCAGGGGTGCGGGCATCGAGAGGGTTCCTTTTCGTCACCGAGGTTTGGAACCGAGACGTACAAGAAGTCCATGCGCTTTCCTCCCGCGACTGGCAAAATTAATGTCGGAAACTTGTCTACGGCGTCGGCCAAAGACGTCAAGACGGGGGCGGGGTTGGGCACAGGGGGTGCAGCCCGACCTCAGGGGCGACAGACGAGACACACGAGGTCGGTGTCACTGAGTTCATATTTTATGCAGAGGTTATCGTTGCTAATGAAAGACGGCGGCCGTTCAGCCGAAAGCCCCGACATCTCTTTCGCGATGAATCCTCTTACCGACCAAGACACAGCACTCAAGATCCGACAAGGTGCGGTTCCGGTAGAGTCGACCGTGCCCCCCACGTGTGACGTCCAGTCCTCAGCATGCGCACACCAAGACAAGTTCAACAGTTGGCTTTCAGGGGAGCTAGACGGTGACTACCCGAGCATTCCCTTGGGGTCTCTCACAGGGAATTCATCAAGCACGAGCCACATTCCCCGAGCCCCATCTTACTCAATCGGCGAAATACGGCAGGGGCCCATGGACGGAGGCAGTGGGATTCTGCGGAAGGAAGGCCCTACGACCGTTTCAAAAGATGTGAGTACGGCTGGCGGAAGAAGGGGTGTTCCCCTGTTTGATCGAATTCGGGAGTTTGCGATTCTGAAACCTGACGCCGCGTCGAACCGGTTGCCGTTGAGGCGTGGAACCGAACCACTCTCTCCTCCCCCTCTTCCCTTCGACAAGGACAACCAGCTGTCCGTTGAGACAAAGGCACAACCCCGAAGCGTAGACATACCGCTTCCGTCAGTGATTGGAAAGGAAGTGTCTTCACCGTCACGGTCACTCCCCCCGCTTCCTCCTTGGTCGGAGACCGCCAAAAAAGAGCCGTCGCCGCCCCCCTCCGATGAGCAGGTATCTCTTGGCAGGCCTGTTGGCGCTGGTTCGGCACTCAACCGGGCACAAGCCGAGGAAGAGAGCGCACTTGAGAGGGACTCGCACTTGGGCGACCACCCAGATCCAGATGATACGGGGTCTACTCATGGGGATGGCGACGACGCCGTTCTAGGGACGGGACTCAACAGGGCTCGGCTCACAGAAACCAACGACAACACGGTTCGTGCACGGG
Organism: Saccharina japonica; assembly: GCA_008828725.1. NCBI lineage: Eukaryota > Phaeophyceae > Laminariales > Laminariaceae > Saccharina > Saccharina japonica. The sequence continues at coordinate 283,955 of MEHQ01003248.1, forward strand.
ACACGCTCAGCAACGACCGCAGCGGCACAGCAGAATATCTGGATCCTCACGTCGCCCCTGCTGCTCTGAGTTTGTCAAGTTCGACGGCAGAATCACGCTCCCTCCCCGCGACAAGCGCGATACCAGCTTTGGGGAGGCTTCAGACGCGTGATGCCGCAGACCCAGTCTACTGCGTCTCCATTTTGCCTCCTTTGGTATCTGCGGGGTGCCACTTCCAGCTGAGGGTCTCGACATGTTCGGGTCAAGCCACGGGTGAAGTGCTCGGGGTTGAGTCTGGCCACTCAGAAACCGAGATGAGGTTACCGGGGGCAATGCCCGTCGAAAATTCGAACAGCCTCACCGTCAAGCTGGTGAGAGCGGTAGGAGGGGGTGGGGGGGGTGTAACTAATATCCATCCATGGCCGTAGTCACGCGAGGAGGGGGGAGAGAGGGTTACCACGTGCAACATTCGTGTCGCGGGTGTAAGGCTTGGCACTGGCGTGGGTGTGAGTTCGCATAAGCTTGTTCGTCGTGTGAACGGTTTGGGGTTTAGCTTTAAGGTGGCCGTGTCCTTCTTTCAACCGTGTTTGTCGAAGCACGACCGTAAGACGAGGGTCGCTGGTCCATAGGGCGGCATGGTGGTACGTTAGTGGCCCAAACTATCTGGCTGATGCGGCCGTCCAACCGATGAACTATCCAATACCCTGGCAATCACATTTGGCGTATTATTGTGTTCAGGCGACTTTGTGTTGGTAGTAGTCGGACTGGGCGTGACATATTGGTGAGATACTTGGTATATTGGTGATATATATAGTTCATGTGGCGAGGAGCTCCATCAAGATCGGGAGGATCTAATCTGAAGCGCGCGTCCATAGAAAACACCTCCCTGTTCGGTTGATTTGCGTTCCATATGAAAACATAGCTAATCAACCACCCGAACGCTAGTGTAATTCACCTTGAACATGGATACGCTCCAGACCCAAGAGCCTCACCCCTCAAGCTTGAGAGTGTCGAGTCGGATCTTGGGGCCTAAGCTTACCCCCCTGCTGCGCGCGCCGTCCACCCTTGCCCCGCGCTCGTCGTGATAACTTTTCCCAGGAGGCTCCAACGCATGTGTTCAAGGTGTTGGACCCGACTATGGACAGCTCCAGCGGAGACACCAGGAAGCCCGCGGACCAGAAGGTTGACCGCGAGATAAACTTGTACCTCAACATCCTGGGCTTAGAAAATAACAGGATGGTATGCCTAGCTAGAATTTTCTCCAACGTGGTAGTGCATAGGGGGTGTCTAAGTATAGGCAGAAATCGAAGTGAAGATTGACTTGAACATGCTGAGAAGTGCAGTTTAATGTATATGGCTGGTATGGAGGCCTTTGTGATTACCAGTCTGCGGTGATACTAACGCTGCTGACCTTTTATTCTTGGTTGTTGCTTCAAGGTTTGTTCGGTGAGTGGTTTTCGCCCTTGAGTGGAACTCACCATCGTTTGGCTCTAGCATGACATAATTCAACGCTGCCCCCCTGTGTGCATGTTAGCGTCGTCAGTATTCAGCGCCGATGTCATCTCGTGGAGCACTCGTCCGGCTTGAAACATTTACGTCAGAACCTGATCTAAACATTCATCCCACCACGTTACATGCTTCCCACCCTTGCCTCGCCATCGTGGCGGCGTTGCCGTCCCTCAGGAGTCAACGAACATTGACGAGTCCAACAAGCCCCCTCACCAGCCCCCATCCGGTCAAGACTTGGGTTGGAATGGGAACGTGCAGAACGCAACTTTCAGCGTACGGTGCCTGCCAGGCGCCCCTATTGGTGTTGCGCAATGCGGAGCGTGTATCACCGAAGGTAGCATCGTCACGCGCTTATCTTTTCGAATTGAAGTGGCGGAGACCGGACAAACTGACGAGCGGGATGACAAGACGACGGCCGTCGTGAAAGAGTTGGGCATCACTGTGGATGAAGAAATGAGAACGGACGCCGTGGTAATGGGCCGAAGCTTGCCAACAACCCCTGAGGATGCACCTGGGAAGCGGATTCGGGTGAGACGGAAATTGAACACCGCTGCAGACAGGCTCTGGAAAACCCCTGTAGATAACCCAAAGAGTACAACAGGCACTACTCTAGTTAGGAGCTCTACGTTTCCCCATCAAGACATATTGGGGATAACCGCCTACCTGTCAAGATTTCAAAGCCATTTTATTCCAACTTGGTCTGTGATGCCCTACACACGGAAGTGCTTGTTATCAACTACGAGGGTATGATATGGGTGCAATAAATGAAAGCTGCTGTGGAGTGCTAGAAATATCGTCGATTCATAAAACAAACGTTACATGCACACCATGTATGTTTATTATGACCTACGTGCTGTTACTAGTTTGGCAAATGTTCTGGAGTGTTGGCACGTGACTACTACTGTAGCTTCTATTTGTGAGTACCATCAATAGTATCGTGGTAGTGAGGTGATACTGTTTCAATTCGTACAGTACACCGCGTGCGCTATTGTAGTCGTAATATATTGGAAGCAAGGGACACAAAAATCTAGAAAGCAACTGCCCAGCGGACACAATGGGGACGGAACCAACCCGCCGAATGATTCAGCAAGCTCTGCAGTACCGCCACGGGAGCTACCCCTCGACATTATGCGCAATAAAACAAGTTCCACGATGTGGGGAAAATCCGTATTGTTTTGCAGACGCCGTCGTGCTGGCCGAAACCAGCTTAGTACATTTATCGCAGTCAACGATAAGAACCACCAACAGAGAGGCAGCTATGTCAAAGACAGACGTTTTGACACATACATTGGATGCATATACGTTGTCTCCCTAGAAGTGTTTTAGCGATGAGACACCGCTACCGCATACCTTGCCGTAGGTCGCTTGTATTCCAGGTCATACCGGGCAGCGCGTTCAAACCTATCGAGTACATTATTACAAGGGCCCCACACCTCGCAAACAAGCCCGAAATGCAGACAAGCACTAGATTCATGGTTTGCAGCGAAGCGAGCTCTTCAAGTTGCAGCAAAGGGCCGTAGGCTAAAAAATTAAGTGTGAAAAACGAATGGTGAGGCTAGGATGTTGGGGAATTTCAGCTGAGGCGTGTATTAGTGGACCCAAAGTTCGCTGTCCCTTACCCGTCTCATTTCGATACTGTAGACATTTCTCCTGGATAAAAGCCGTGCTTCTCGAGGCCTAATTTGTCTAAAACAGGCCAACATATGCTTTCTTGAGATATGCAAACGACCGCTAAATCAAATGAACCTTCGTGGAATTAAGCAGGGCATAAGAACCGAAAGGGCTGAAATCTACAATGTTTTCATTTCTATGGCATGTTGTTTCCAAAATTACAAAGCTTTTCACGGTATGTTGGCGGGACGGTATTGCCGGTAACGGCGGGACAGAACGGTAAAATCAACGTAATAATTGGCCCCATCGTCGGGTCCCGTCGACAAAACCATCTACCCTCGAACCATACCTCCCCGCCCAGCCGTCAACAATCATCCAACGTTCTCTTTCCCGTCCCGTTCCGTCGTGAAATAGAAAATATACCGTCGTTTCGTTAATAGTTGTTTGTGCCGTCCCGTCTCGTCGCGGGGAAATGTACATACCGTCTTTGTTTCTCGCGTAACAAGTCAAAATACTACCGTCCCGTCTCGCGTCGATGATTACGTACTGTTAAAAGCCTAGTAAAATTCACAAAAACGCGGAACTTTTCTACAAAACCTACATCGATAAGCACGGCCCTAACAATGGTTGGTACAGTTCATTAGCAGGCATAACACGTAGCACGACTAGAACGAACGTTTCTCACCTGCTCGATTATCTTTAAGTCCCCCACTTGATGCGATGTCACACCCTGGCAGGCGTGTCCTCCGGCTCCTTTCCTGTTGGCCAGCCGTGTGGGCCCGGGGGCAGCCGTGCGTGAGTCCAAAGAACACGGTTTCCGATTGACGGTGCCGGAAGGCAGCTTGAACAGTGCAATCGGACCGATAACAGTTCAACAGTTCGCCCGGGTGGTCAAGTGCGAGGACGACGGGAAGGACTACCTTGTGAAAGCAATCGTGGACTGTCAGCCTTCGGGGAGCAAGTTTCCAGAAACCCCTATTCTTCTGGATTTCGCGGTTGCGGGTGGTCTCTCGGGCAAGAGCTTGGAACCGCGTCAGGTGAGGGACGTACCGAGGCAAAGCGAACCCCCGCCATATTCGTCCGAAATATAACCCATCGTGGAGCCCCTGTGCGTAATTTACACCACCATTATTAGGCATGTGTTTGTCGGGATTGTACGATTTGGTGTAGGATTTGTGTCCTATCAGCGCGTTGACGCTCCAGCTCAACTAGTGGGAGGGGCTCGCAACAGAACACGACAATAAAAATTGCGTGTCTAGGATCTCTGTCTGTGTGAGAAAACATGCAGACGTGGTGCCGAAGTATCTGTGAAAATTGCGTGTGAAAAAGAGTAAAATACGTAGTTTGAAAAGGCGCTTACGTGGCCAATATGGGAAGAAAAAATGTCTTGGAGTTCAAACGAAAAGGACAAGAAGAAGCGAAGCAGAGAAGTGAAGAGGAGAGGAGTGGAGTGGTGAAAGTGGGCGTGGCCGTCGCTTGATCACCGCGGGACAATGCCCATGCTACTGGAAGGTGTACTTTACGATAGCCTGTGTTGTTCCCCTGCAATGTGCTCTACAACGTTATAATAACGTTCTAGACACGTTCTTAGGGATATTTGCAGATGGTAATGCATTGGGTATACATTAGACCGTACTACGTTAGCCCGTCCGCTTATCGCTCTTACTAGAATGCCCGAACTATACTCCTATCCGTACGTAGTGACTGCATATCAAATATTTACGATCTCGACGGCCATATGTTAGTAGGACAGTCACACCACGATCATTCGAAGGGCTGCGTGTCATAAACGGTTTGTTATGTTTGTGCTTAGATCATCAACTGAAGATCCGCGAAACGATGGCTTCAGTCTGTTACTCAATTATTCGTGCACCCATTTTCGGCTGCATGCAAAATACAGAGTTACCTTGACCTCATTTCTCCATCGGTTTAGCGTTTTGACGGTGCCAGCCCTCGTGTTCCACGCCCCAGGGGAGCGGCGTCGAGAGGTTAGAATAGCTACCCATAACAGCTGCCTGTTCTGCTCTACAAATCTAGCCGATATCCGAATGCGCTGTGTTTCGTCGCAAGTCTATGTCGAAGCGTCGCCCACTGCCCTCTCGGGTTGTCCACTACATCCGCTCGTTTGACCAACATTGTCACCGCTTTCAATGGCAGGTCCTTGTCCTGAAGAATGAGGTCGAGGGGTGGCGCAAGGTCGAATCGGAATTGCGCGTGGACGAGTGGGGAACGTACATGCGCGCTGCAGTCAGCGACTTCTGCTACTTCACGTGCGGGACAAGCAACCATCCCGGCGATCCCGTTCGCCTAGAAGACTCTGCGAACACCGGCATGATTGAGGTGCAAAACGCCACAACCGCCGAGCTCTTCGTTGTCCTTGTGCCTGTTTCATTCGACTCCGACATAACGTCTCGCGTCACTTACACCGGGAACATCGGCTTCGGGGCCGCCGGGGTGACAGTTGACGTCGGGGGTGGCTTGGGTCACGAACGTGTGGTGAAAAGCCATATTCTACCAGCAGGATTCACTCCTGACGATGTCTCGATTGCACGCGGGGGCACGTTCCCCTTCAACCCTCCTGCGCAGTCGGGGGAAGGCAAGCTTCTCGTCGCGACGATCTCCGAGGAAGCACAGGCTGGTGCCACCGTGAAGGTGGTCGTTTTGCACGGAAAATTCGGCATACCGGCAGGAAAACGCACAGTAATAATTCCTGTCTTTCTGCAGGGCAAGAGCCAGATAGGTGCAAGGCTTGGTCCCGACGACGTACCCGTCGAGATGGTCATGATCATGGCGGGTTTGGGGTCAAAGACGACCAGCCCGACGGTAGCGTTATCGCCGGAATATTCTCTGCGTCTCGCAGCAAGCGCCTCTGGCGCTAGCGGGTCAGCGCCTCCAGCAGCGGTTCAGACTGGACCACCTCTTTCTACACGCAGTCGACGTGATTCCATGAAGAAGTGCGCCATTTCCTAAGGCTGGGCCATGCGTTGCCTGCGTGCAGCACCCACAGTCAATGCGGTGTCATTATAAGTACTTGCTTTCGTTCTTACTGGATGGAGTCTAGCGAATGATATTAGACGTAAGGGTCCCGTACACAACGCCCGCAGTAGTTGACCGGAAGCGAGTACACCCGCCGCGGTAATCTATGAACATTTGTTTCACCGATCATACAAAGAAGTATAGGTCCATCGGTCGAACGTTGCTGTGGCCTGTGCGGGCCCACGTGAGAGTGACGCCGACACGTGAAGGGACAATATGTGCCATTTACACCGCAACACGCGACCAGGTGGGCGTCGATGTCAAATGTTTGTATATGGTAGGTACATGGTATTCGACATGTAAGAGAGGGCCGCGATGAGGATGTATGCTCGTGCCACGGCCATTTCACGCGATTCGTCGTAGTGGTATCAGCCCAGATAGATGCAGAGCGTAAGGAAAACATGGAATAACCCCAACACAATGACAGAGGGATGGGTGAAGCGCGGAAAGTAATGGCCGGACAAAGGCGACGGACAGGAGGAGAAGCCCAACGTTTTGTGCGGAATAGACCAAGGCTCCTTTATGAGAGGCCGTTTTAGGTCTCATTGTTTGTTTTAGCTGCTCAGAAGCACTCGGCCGATCGAATACTCGAATTGAATGCAGTCTTAGTATTTTCAAGAAGTTTGGTTTTGCGATATGCACCGCCATTGAACTTTATGCCAAGTCCAAGTTTGGATTATATATATAATAGGCCACTCGCCCGAGTGGGCTAAACGCGGTAATGAAAGTAAGGGTCGCCTCATTAGTTTAGCACGAGTCAACACGGCGGTAATATACCGACTCGTCTATTTATATTGTGCTGCAGTAGTGCATCGGCCGCAGGGAGGGCAGCCCAAGAGTATAGCAGGGTTCGTGGTGGTCGGGTGCTGCGCCGTCCACGGTTCGGAATTAGTTTGTTGTACGGTAGGTTTCGATAGTTTAGCACCATCATCGTCATCATCGTATATTTGGTCCGGGGGGCGTAAAGACGGTTAAACTTGGTTTCGACGAGACTGGTAGCAAAGGGTGGCGTAATGCTGCGCAGGGTTTCAATATGATGAGGGGGTGACACCGATTGTTGCTGCTGCCACTGCATCAAATCTCGCTGACTTTACCTTGCCCACAGGCGTTGCCCTCCCTGGGGTGCTGATATCTCTCGAATTTGATGTTTTTTCATGTGGCCTTGTAGTTTCGGTTTCTTCCGGTGTGGGTATTCCTGTTTTATCTGTTGTTCCAGTATTTCCGCTTGTTTTCTTCTGCCTTCTTTCCTCGTTTTTTGCTATGTCTATCCTTTTTTTGCGTGTGGATTTACTCTTACGTAAGTGGTTTGCTTCGGTTTTGACTTTTCGTGCTCAGTGCGTTTGGCATATCATTCGCTCAACTGTCCTAGTGTATGGTTGCGGAGCATATTCTTATTTGTGTTTAGGTTTCTGTTTCGTAGATTGTGATCGGGAACTCGAATGTTGACCTACAGTATCCCGCGGGTGCTTGGGTCTATGCCATTGATGAGTAGAAAGGACAGCTTGACGCGAAAATAGCAAAGTGGAATATGATCACATCCTGCCGGAGACACAATTTCCATTAAATAAATCGAAAGGGACATAGCACAATGAGGGCATGTCTTCTATCTTCCCGGAGGGGGCGAACGTGTCTCGCGGACACCGTTTCACCCATCACCGACAACAAACGTGCCTCGCGGACGCTGTGTCGCTCATCACCGACAACAAGCGAGATGTGACGGTACCAAGACAGTATATACAACTGCACGCCAAGTGTGTTCTACTTGCCGAGAGCGCCAGCTCGGTTCACTCCTTTGGCAGGGCCGCACTGTACCGACACTTGATGCAAGCACTCCGAACGTCTACATCTACGTACCTGTAGCTTGGAATGGATGGGCAGGGTACTGTACAAAGCAGCATGCCAGATATCTTTGAATGTCCCGTTTTTCTGTTGGTCTGGGTCCATCTACAGAACCGGGTGGTAGATTCGATCCTGGCCCCCGGCTCCAGCTGAGTGCAGAGGTGCAGGTGTGGTGCTGCGGGTGATTCGCTTCCTCGCGGCCATATCATAGTATGAACGGGTACCAACGTTACGAGAGGGGGTAACTGCAGGTCCTTGGAGTCCAGCCGTTCAGAGCCACTCGGCCGAGTCACTTTCCTGTTTATTTGTCGCCTACCAGAGGTAGCGTTTGTGCTTCCTGGTTTCTCGATGTGCACCTGTTACGGCGCGTCAACAAACGTTCTCGAAGTCCAATTTTGAGTGAGGTCCCGAGACTCTCTTCCGAGTGGCCTGAACCCGGCTGTGACATTTGGGGCAGACTCCCTGCCGTAATAGTAGTCTGGATGAGCCACTCACCGACGAGGGCGGCAAAACGGACGACTTAAGAATCGCACCGCTTGCGTATTCTACAGGGGTTGAATCGGTAATCGAGCTAGACATGCGTGCGAAAACAAAGAGTGATCTACAGGCCAATATCTACGAACACCGTATATATACAGTAGATACAGTGTTCACCGAGAATATGTGTTTTCCCATCCCGTTTGCGAATATTATTATAGAATCGCCTGGGCTAACCCCAGCCTCGGTCGAAGTCCCCGTTACTTACTCCCCATATCAGCGGTGGCTGGAACGAGCGCGTTATTGCTCGCGACGCTTAGATCGCAACGCGCATGCATACACTATGTGTATTTACCAAATGGACTTCGTGGTGCTTGTTCTGGGTGCTCAAAGTCGAGAAACCTGGCAAGTAATCGCGGGGAGGCTGTCCGGCCAGCCATAGCCAAACAGGGCAGTGCAAGACCCCACGACTAAAAGAACAGCACCAGGTTTTCGCATGTTCTCCGCGGGTAGCAGCTCGCCCTTTGCCTGATCACCTGGCCACCCCGCACGTCGAGCACGGTCGCCTGGCCACCCCTCATATCGGGCCCTCGGGCGTGCAACAGCATTCAGGCTTCGACCTCGTTTCTAAGTGGCATGGTGCTTTTGGGCGTTGCGGGATAAAATCATGAAACGTTTCTCAGCTATGGTGAACGCCGAATATGTTTTTTTGTTTATGATTGGTGTGATTATTGACCGAGCACGTTCCTCCCGAAAGTCAACACAAACCTCTCGCACACGGGCGCGCTCTCCGCCTACACAGCACAGGGAAGCACAGCCATACCTTCGTCTGCTTCCGCAGTCTCGTTCGACGCCTCGGAGAGAGTATCATTGGCTCTATATGCAAACCCGGAGTCTGTCAGGTGTCAGGCAGAGCTACCATACGCGCACGAGACGGCTGCTGCTGCTGCCGCTCGCTGCTGTTTTTGCGGACCTCGAACAATCTGACAGCGAATTGGCGGGGGAGGACGCGTGGATATCTACCTCTGGTATACATCTATAGCCCTCCTTACCACCGACTCAACGTCAAGGCAGACACCTGAAGGGAAAGAGCCCTGGCGTAGGACGTGACAACAGCTCGGTTTGTACGAGTACGATCGAGCACTGCGCTTATACAGGCAGCAGTACCAGGTCAGTCTGCATACGTATCCAGATCAGTTTGCAGTACAGATCAGTCTGGACAGTACAACCCGTGTACGACTGCATCGCGAGATCTGACCTCAAACAAAAATTAAGACGAAATCTGCAGTATGTGTACAACCATGTACTGTATGGATTTCTACGTCATAAAAGAAATCCAGCCTGGGCCAGCTTTTTGCTGTATCATTACATCAAACAGTACTCGTGAGGACGGATTTTGATGCAGATCAGGATCAGTCTGCAGCACAAACTTGTGCGTGCGCACCACTATGCGTGCTGAACACAACGCATGCAAAAGTCGAAATCACGTAATATCTCCCGTTGGCATGGACAACCCACGAGCAGCTCATGAGAAGCCCATGGGCAGCCAATGGGTAGCTCACGAGTAGCCCAAGCACAGCCTACGGGAGCCAACGGACAGCTGGCGGGCATCCGACGGGCATTTGACAAGGGGTTCACGGGTATCCCACGGGAAGCCCATCCACAGGCGACGGGCCGGCAACAGGGATCCCACGAGGATTCCACTTGCAGCCCATGGATAGCTCACGGGCACCCACAACCCATGGGCAGGCCATGGGTAACCGATGGAAAATCCACGGGAAGCCCGCCGCGATTCCGCAGAGATCCCGTGGGCGTCCCATGGGAGACTCGTAATTAACCCACAGGCATCCCACCGGCAGTTCACGGGCAGTCCATGGACAGGCCACGGACCACCCACGGGTAGGCCACGGTTAGGCCACGGGCAACTCACGGACAACGCACGAGCAGACTATGGGCATATCACGGGTAGCCCACCGGTAGACCGCGAGCAGCCCATCAACAGCCCACGAGTAGCCCATGGGCACCCCACGGGCATCCACGAGTATAGCACGGGTATTCCACAGGCAGTCCCCGGACAGCCCACAGGTACCCCGCGGGCACCCTACGGAGATCCCACGGGCAGCCCATGAGCAATCCACGGGCACCCCGCGGACACTCCATGCACAGCCCACGCACCACCCACGAGCAGCCCTTGAACGGCCCACGCGCAGCCCATGGACCGCCATGGGCCATGGGAACCCAGTGAGAGTCCCACGGGCAGCTCACGAGTATCCCAGGGGCAGCCCACGGGCTGTGTATAGACAGACGACGGGAAGCCTACAGGGACTCACGGAGATCCCACGATTAGCGCATGTGGATATCCCACGAGAATCCCATGGGAAGCCCATGGACAACGCATGGACAGCCCGCGGGTAGTCCACAGGAGTCTCGCAGACATCCCATGGGCAGCTCATAGCGATTCCACACGGATTCCACGGGCCTTCCACGGGCAGCGCATGGGTAGCCCACTCATACGTCACGGGAAGCGCATGGACAGCCCACGAGCAGTCCCATGGGCATCCCATGGGGGCGTCACAAGTTGAAAATGAGGGACAAGGAACGAAGGAGTTCCTCCTGTGCTATACATATCAGCCTGTGTGAGGTTCGTTGCTCTTGTGCCGCTGCTGCTGATGCTGCTGTTGTACTACTGCTGTTGCTGCTGGCCTGACGTCTGCGCGGCTGCTTGTGAAACTAGCAAAATATAGGTGTTCGGAGATGAGCTGCTGCTGTGAAGGTAGCTACGACCCTAGTATATCGATGAACCTTGGAGAAATCTTCCGTGGTCAGGGAAAGTCATATTGTTGATCAACCATATCACTCTTTGCAGATATCTGGCATTTATACACAATACACGTCATACACGCGTTTCATGATAGCTGCGCTGCCACGCAACAGCTGTAGTAGTCAGTACGTAGTCTGTCGGTCGCCTGTCGGGGACACAGTGGTCATCTGATTGGTATACTGTAGAACGTAAAGCACAGCAACAGTATAGTATGCGCTGTTGTACGACGAGCAGAAATGCCGTACGATTGGCCGTTAGAGTTGGCGGACCAATGCGTTCATAGTGTGTATATGTTTACGCGGTTTATTATCGGTCTCCTAGTCCCACAAAAACAGTCTCTATAAGCACAAGTAGTCTCCCGACCTTTTGTGGCGTCAGATCGCTGTTCCATACTTCCACGGTGCAGGCGTTGTATTTAGTATTTGGTCGAGCTGTGGTCGAGGGTCGTGCGTCGCCCACACTCTATCACGTCTTCTTCCTCCACCCATCGTCCCCTCTTCGGGACCACCGGCGATCAATGCAACACCTGGGATCATCTCCTGTATCAGGTATATGAAACTTGCAACACTTTACGTACCAGTCTGTTCAAATATTCACACCATTTGATGAGTGATTGCTTCTGCCACGTGCATGGGCAATCAGCAAGAGGTTACGAGTCTCGATTCAAGGCTAACACTGCACACAGAGCTGGTGTTCACGAGTCACGTCTAGAGGACAACTACGCCCCGTGGATAGCGAGCTGCTCTATCTGCTGTGAGCTGAGCCGCACATCAGAGCTGCCAGTATCGATCGTGATCGTCAACTTCTGTAGCTGATGTCAGCGGCTAAACAATCGTACGAAGTATGAGTACATCGTTTGAAGACTGCCTGCTACAAACACTGGAACACGTCACTGGCAACATTGCCAACAGTAGTCAACGAACGCGGTTCTAATATCAAGATATACGGCGAAGACAAACTAGAAGACTGCACCGGATGGCACAGGAACACGTGAATGCGCAGCATGCAGCGCTCTGATACATTCGAGGTGATGGACGGCGAGGCTCAGTCCACGGAGGAACCAAATGAAGCTGAGAAAATAGCACCGCTGTTAACGCTCGGTCTGCCGTACACACCTGGCAGAATCTTAATGTAACACCAGGTGGCATACCGGCCGTTGATAACGTCGCTGAGAAACAATATATATACGCCCAGCCAGATGAACACTCCAATGGCATTGGTAGAGATATCACAATTCTAAAACCCAAGGGGAATTCCGACGGCATAAAACCGTTCCTCAGTCGAGGAGCGCCGTCGGTCCGACGCCATTCAGCCTGGACCTTGTCTCTCTATCGTAGCACGCGGCGTTCGTAGAAGCACATACAATAATACTGTTGTATTTCTTCGCAGTTCCGTGTGTTGACGCGCATCACTGACGCGCGACCCATCCTATACTGTGGTCCTCTATCCGATTTTCCTGTGCAAATCACATGGACCTCTCAAAACCTGTCGACAGGTTGGCCAAACTGCCAGTCATACTTGATGCCGATACAGAAGCAATCGATAGTGAGGATATTGCACCCCCTCCCTGAGCATGCTTGCCGCTTGCTTCGGTGAACACCGGTCCCATGTGGTGAAAGCTGTCGATGCAAAATTCCATTCGGGTTGTCCCCTGGTGAATGCCGTCGGGGTCATTGGTCGTCCATCGCCTACTTAATCATGTCGGGATCTCAGCCATCTGTACAAGATCTTCTACGTACACCCATTAAAATGAACTAAATAATGGCTTGCACGTTGCCCTTGGGTAGTGCGCCTAATGAGACCACTGGGTTGTTTCAAACATAAACGTGTTCTTCCTTGTGCCAATACACGTCTTGAACCTTCCTCAGAAGCGTACCGACGCATGTATCTGTTGTTCCTTGACGGTGTTGCCGTCCTTGTCCACAAAGTACTTCGTTGTCTCGAACGCCACATCTGGGTGCTCCCTTCTAGTATATACGGAAGAACCCAGGCTCATAGCTTCCGCACGAAGTGCCGGCAGCTTGTATGGATCCGCCTGCGTTCAGAGCGGTAGCAAGCAGGCCGAGCGATACCAGGGCATGTATTTTGACCAAGGGTATTTTCGGCTGGCCATCTCCGCCCTTTACTGTTCGTGTAGTACAAATCACCGGGTGGTTGATCCAGCCTGTGCCAGCTGTGCGTGGCCCCTGGTCGGTGTCAACAAGCTATGTTATTTATTTAGTTTAGGGAATTGCTTATATATGGGCCCAAGCCTGGAAGGCCAACACAAACGCAGAGATTGCGGATGTATGCTCTTGTGCCGTATGTTCGATGCACATAATCAGGGTGCACATTATTCAGTGTAATAATCAACATACAAGTGCGAACATTATTCACTTTAAGAAAACGTTAATCTCTACCATAATCTCGTGTTCATCCGCCGATGGTTGGATACGTGGCGATCAAGGGACGAACGCTGCCCAACGTATTTCGCCGAATCGTTGGACACCAATTGGTGGGGCAAACCTACTACAAAATTGTAGGTTTCGTCTTCTTTTGAAGGAGAATTGTCAAGGATAAAAGTTGTGCGAGACTGTTTCGGGGTGTACTCCCGAATTATGCCACCGACGTTCCACAAGCTGAACACACTCTATTGATCATCGTCCAAGATCCTGGAAACGAGCATGGGCTGGTAAGGCGAGAGCGTGCAGACATATTGCAAGCTCTTGCCGTCGGTAAGGTGTGCCGCACTGGTGATACGTGTTTTTAGGGGTGGACAGCAGTGTGCGTCTCAAGTACTGGTGTTGTGGCCGTGATTTGAGGGTTAGAGCTAGGTTTCGACCTGTGATGATAGTGCAACGCTCTGACGCAGCCATGTGGGCCCGACCAGTTGTACCAGGTAAACGATTCCAGGTTGACCACAACAACTTGTTAATCGGGATGTTACGACAATATTACATGGCCCCCTGGCGCCCGTCCCTTTAAACCACAGACCAACACCGGAATGACATTGTTTTAGTCGACGTGCTGGGTGGCTTACCACGCTGGAGTCGACGATGTACCCGATGTCTTCCAGAGAGGCTATAGTAAGCTTCGACAGAGGTGTGAAGACGTCCTGTTCATATTCCAGGTCAACGCAATAAATCGCACGCACGCAAAACACGGTTCCCCCACGACAATTAATGTGTGGGATATAGTTAAACGTCGCCTTGGCGCTCGGGGCGGCCTCATGATAGTCGACGATGGGCGTTTGGCATCTACTGGATTTCGTCGTGTGGCCGCGGACCAGACGACCGCGATGAGTTACGAATTGGGATAACGGCATAGAGAACCGCAACAACCACAACCACATGAACAACAGCCACAAGAACACCAGCAGCAGCAGCAACAACAACAACGACGACGACGACGACGACGACGACAATAACAACACACATCTTACTACGTACCAGGTACGTACGTATAAACTGCATGTACTTACAGCAGTAGTGCGACGAGTAGGCAGTGATGATGTATGGTTTCTTGACTTTACCCGTCGCCCTTCGGGGCGAACCAGCAAAGATGGTCGGGGAAATGCTGCCGAAAAGGAGAAATACACCGTGCGGGCGTGCTATACCCATGACAGATGTGCGAAAAACGTGTAAACCCTCACATCTTCCGCGTATCCCGTCATGAGCTCGGTATCAAACGTGTCCTCAGACCAATGCCCGCATTGTGTACCTGTATGAAAGTAGTCAAGGTGAAGCGAAACAAATAAAAGGCCCAATGTTGGGGGGGGGGGGGGGGGAAACCTCGGAAACAGGTACTAGTTTCATCGATCAACGTTGAAAATACAACCTTGTTCTTCACCTGTGGACATCCCGCGGTTCGCCACCTAAGCGGTTACATCTGTTTCCAGTTAACTCCCATTCTGCAAGCATGGGCGTATTTTGGGATGCACGGCACAGGCGTACGGACCATTAACTGCGAGAACGCCGTGCCCAACGTTCGTGAGGATCTTGTGTTTCGCTACCCCTTGGTCAAGGACATGGCAACCAATCACGAACCAGACCAGCAGATGCATGATACGATAAAGAAGCACCTGATATGTTTCTCCTCGCTTGAAGAGGTCTCCTTACCCCACCTAAACCCTGATATCAAGAAAGCTAAAACTGGACCCGAGGAACACTGACATGGTTTGGGCATGTCGTGAAAAATAGTGAAAACACACACAATAATATTCCAGCGATACAATGGTTGCGGCAATCTCTCGGTTGAGAATCCTATTACAGGTAACAGTCTAAACCATTGTTTGCCTATCAGCGTCACCCGTCTCGCTGCCTATCGCGTCGGCGTGCAGTACATCTACTCACACACTACATTGAAAGACTGCGTAAACCCTAGGCGTTCTACACCACTCTAATAAACTTGCGGGTATAAGTTCCTTGTCTCGTACCGTTGCCACCTTCCACCTCAACGATGTTGGCTGCTGTCCCCGGCGAGGCTCCTACGAGGTCATTGTAGACCGCTGCAGCCGCGGGACATGTCCACTCGGGATCGTTGTCCTCAAGGCAAGTACTGCATGACTCCCAGCCGGCTCTGCAGCAAGAATGCAGGCGTGGGGAACGACTTGTATCGCCAGTCGGAATGCATGCATGCGAAACAATGTGCGTTTTTGGGCAAGCTCGGCATTTTTGGGGAGGAAGGGGATTGTCTTCGTGCAAAAATGGGGTGGCGGGGCCCAGGATGTGCTGTTCGTGTACCGTAGTCGATGGATAAGTCAACGTACGAGTCATTTCCGTTGAGCCATCACTATCGTTAGGGAAATTATGTCGGGACACAAGGGTATGGTCGAACAGTTCGTACAAAGTGACCGCGCAACGAAGGTGCAGGGGACTCAAATTAATTTCAGAGGACGGTAGGGTCGCACGGATAGATGGCGCTTGGAAGTGGTGCCCCCAACACAAGACCGACAGACTCAGAGACTTCGTGGGGAGCGCACGAGTAAATCTATAATATAATCTAGATCATGCGCTACTTGTCGATGGCACTACTGCGAAGCAGATGACAACGCCGCGTCGAGGCTTTCCATAGGATACGTCTCCTTTCGATACAACTGACCCGATGCCAATGGCGTGTCCCATCTCGTGCAGGTACAGGGTCTCCAGTTCGGTCTCGGTCATCAGCGCCAGATCATCAACATCAAACACCATGCGCGCTACAAGAGAGACACCGGGGCAATCATCCCACACGTATACGGGGGCTGCATATCCAAACCAGCCGCCAACGCCGTCAATGTTTAGGTGCTCGGCGACTAGCAGAAGGGCGCCAGCTGGCATAGTCTCTATTCCTCCGCACGGAACATGAGTTATCACGTCTTCCCACCTGTGCACAACAAAGGGCAACATATATATTAAACGCAGGGACCAGGTTCAAACTACGGTATACCCTATCAGACATTGACAAGGTGTATTTCCCACACCACAAAAGGGGTTTATGCTCAAGCCAGTAGGATATAACGCATACATGGGGGACTCTGACTATGAGAGGTTTAATGTGGCCGGTCTCTGTTGCTGTCTGGGTCGTGTTGGGTTTTCCTGAACATTCCGCACAACGTTCCTATGTGTGGATTCGAATTGAGGTTGGGGTTACATGTTGGCGCTACTTAGGGTAATGCTTGTTTGTTATAGTTGTATAGACGGTTGCATTGACATCGTATGGGATGGTGACACCCCCAACCGCACTAGGCATGCTCACCACCTATTACTATAGCACGAGATACGGTGTCATTTGACGATGATGTACTCCTCTACTACTTATAATTCGGAACACCGAGACAGGTGCTGACGTTGATCGCCCGGGTTTGCCATTCGTGTGATGCGATATGGTGGTACTGGTGTTAGCGCCGGTTGTCGTCTGCGTTTTGACGGATGTTGGTGTTGGCCAATGCACTGACCTATCAGCTTGCGAACGAACCAGCTGTTCTTCAGCCTCCGTCCACGTTCCGTTGTACATTATATCGATGTAGAAAGGGGCAAGGTCTGCGAGAAACACAAACGAAAACATGGAAGAACGAGCTTAAACACAAACAAAGAGATGCGTCGTACGATGCCATCAATCGTGTGAATGGTTACGGTTTCAGCCTTGGATTCGCGAAACTGATCGGCGACAAGCAACCTATAACAGCGCTTTCGCCTACACGTGTTTCTGTACAAGAATAGAGGTGGCGGCTGTCCTACACAATTCCTCACGGCGTGTAACCACTTCGAGATGAGGTTTGGCGTGACTAGAGTACCGTGCGTACAAGGGATGCGGAAGAGTACGATCGTTCTCGTGGCAAATCTATGCTGTCAAACAAGGTCTCGGATCGAGTGGTGCAGAACAGCTCATAGCGACGAAAGGTTCTCACTTGACGTGTCGGTTTGGCAGCTCATTCCCCCGAAGCCGTCAGGGCAGGAACACGTATGTCCCCCGGCAGAATCTACGGAGCACGTACCTGTATTGCACGGATTAGGTTGGCATGCTCCGTCTGCGACGACTGCGCGTTTGTGAGGTGAGAAAGAGGGAATGGTGGCCATGACAGCGCAAAATGGGGGGGCACAGAAACGTGGGTGTGTTCAGAGTCTTGCAGTCAGGCGTTTTCGCCGCTAGTGACTGCGGGGCAGGTGCGACTCTAGAAACCGCCCCTAGAAGCACGTGGGAAGCAAAGCTTACCTTTTAGGTCGCTGAAATGCTACCACACATACATGTGGAAGTACCTTTGGCGATTAAAACGTGCCATAGTTCGAAAATGTCGGTCGTGTGGCATGCCGTATTCGATCAGTTCGACCTGAGGCATGACTTCGCAGCACAGAGTGGTAGTAAGCGAAGGCGCGTGTAGCCCCGGCAATAGCACGTGGCGGTTAACCAGTTCACACTGTGAGCACAGTTCTCGCGAGAGGAGTGGAGGGACAGGCACGTACACTACACTATATGCTCATACCGATATGTTGTTCTCCGGGTAAAGACTCATTGCAGTTGTATCCATTTCACGACGTAAACTTAAGACTCCGCGCTTCCATTGGAACATACCGGCAGGTATAGACAATACATAGATTTAGAAGGCGTGTTCTGTCGCCACACAACCGGGGACACCTTAAAAAAAAATATAGCTCGGTATTCGACTAACCGTTGGTACAAAATTGAGGGCTACATCATAACGTTTGCGCATACACTGGGAATCGAACGAACGAGCCACAAAGAAAGCCCATACGTATATGGCGTCAACTGTATGCCACCAACGTAGCAAGCACGGCCGTGGAGCGACAGTCGCGACCAATGCACAAGTAAGGCCTCTATGCCGATATATAAATATATCTGAATTCGTAAGGCCTGCTTACATACTTCGATTCGAAATTCAACCAAGGCCGGTTCATTCTCAAATTTTGCTTCCGCTCACTGACCGGTGTCGTCTTCGTCCTTGTCTTCGCACTCAAGTGCACAAGCCTGGTCGACTGTGAAGCTCGAACACGCACCCCCGAAATCGTCGCACAGCGTAGAAATAGACGCTTCAGCGGAATCCGCAAACGGAGAACCGTAGTCGACCAGATCACACACAGACTGCAGCCCTCGACCACACATCAAGCCCCATGTGTCCCCGCAGACACCGCAGGCGGAAAGGCGGCGGGGTCGCTCAACCGTGGACAGGTCGAGCGGTGGGTATTCTTGTTCTTCGTCTCTCTCCGCAGTGGGAAGTCTCCTTGTCGCACCAGGGGACCGGTCTCCGTCGGTCAGGCTGACGTCGGTAACAGAAGTCGGGCCAACCTCGTACTTGAGATCCCCGACTCCGATGTCGGTAACATCGCCGTCCGTGTTAAACTTGTATGTCGACTTTTTTTCCTCCACCTTGAAGAAAATTTTGAAAGGTTTAGTGTGTCTGTCGTCGAAGCGGGTGACCTTGAACTTCACGCCCCCTTGCGACACTTTAATAATTGGCTCCGTCGCACCCTGTGCGAGAGAGATGTTGAAGAGTACCACCGCCAGAAGGGGGACAACCGCCCCAAGGCCGAGGGTCATACCTGCTTAACGCCGATCCTCGGTGCAGCTGTGACAACAACAGCGAGAGATGGGAAGGGGCAGAATTGTGGTCAGGTTCGGGGACAGGGCGGAGCCGTTCTCGTTTTCGGGGAGTGCGTGTGTGTGCCATGCAATTCGGCAGCACGGGCGAACCTTATCTATGTAACTTATTCCTGGCGAACCTGAGTTATTGGTTTCCGCGTTGCCTCTCTGCAGGGGGGTCGTACATATTTTTTCATTTGTTGGTGGTGCACCATGGCAGTCCCTAGGACGGGTCATGTCGCTATCATGTCACTATCATATCACCGCAATGGGCTCCCATGGCCACAACATGGCGGTACCATGACAATCAAACGTTTTGGCCCTGCCATGGCACGCCATTGCGTTGCATGCAAGTTCATCACACTCCCTGGGAGTGTTCACGGGCTTTCGCAAACCTTCAATAGGCCTCCATGGAAGTACCATGGTGGTGCCGAGGCCGTTCGTGACATTCCCATCAACGCATCGCATGTCGGTCTCATGGCATGGCCGTGTGGTGGCACCCCAAGGCAGTTAGCTGTGGTAAGGTGGTCAAAGGCATTGCAGTTCGTCGATATTGGTGAAGACAGCAGTGCAATGGCAGTACAGCCACGGCCGCTGATGGACGGACACCGCCGTGGGATGGGCCGAAATAGCACCGCCATGGCGTGTGCCATAGCGAGTGCCATGCCATTGACATGGCACTGCCCTGGACCGTGACGACATTGCCATGGCAGGCGGCAAGGCCATGGCGGTGTCATAAAGTCCCCTTTGAGCGCGGTAAAAAACAAAACACCATATAAAACGAAACCAATACCAGCAAAAACAACAACAACAACGACAGTTTACTGCGCATGTGCATATGTTATGTTACGGACAATACTGTTCTCAATTCCCGATTTTCTCGACGCATCCGGTTACCCTGCCGAGGACACACGACAAATAGGCAGAACGGCAGAGGGAGCCTCAGTGAATCAGGCCCAACCAACCAATGGTTACGATCAGTCTCTACATCCCTCGTACACGGTGCGTACCAGCCTTTTTATCGGATAAGCGGTATTTTGATGTCTACTGGAACAACAATACACTCGGTAAAAGGGTCGGAATGAAACACAACTCTCAGGGGTGTGGTATTCCTGTATCTCTTGGGACTGCACAGCAGAGAAATCGACGATAGTGTAAAGTTACGAATACTGCGTCGATCGGCTACTGACTGTGCGATTGGGCAATGACGATACCAAATGACGTCCACCCTACAATGCCAAGAGTCGTACGGTACATGGGCGAAACGTGGCCCTATCCGTACCGTACTACTGCTTGGCGCTCACTCTGCTCGTAGACGATTTATCGTGCTACAGATAGTATTGCTTTCGTCGCTACCTCGCGGTCTCAAACAGGGTATATTAAAAAAGAGCATACACACTTGGTGATACAGAAGTACCTGTACACAGAGTAGGTCTCGGAAATAGGGGTGGGGGTGTGGTTTCCGAGATTTAGTTCCGGATGTCCGTACGTATTAATACCTGTTAACTGGAAATTTCATTGTCATGTTGGTGTGACATACAGTTTTAAGGCATTTCCCGTCGTGGGCGTGTGTGCGTGGCTCGTGAGTGAGATCAGACAACCCGCCGCAGAGGTAAGCACTCCAGCCGGTGTCGAACCCACTGGTTGTTTCTCGAGCTTCAGCTCTCAAAAACTCATGTAGGAAGAAGAATGGCGCTCAGGCCAGTGTGTTTATTATCGCTCTTGTCCAAGAGAACGGGATGAAGAGGAGGAGGAGGAGAGAGCAAGAGGAGTGTAGTAGAGTGCGTGTACACAGTCGATCGATCGCGGAGCTCCCAAGTCTCAAGACCTCTCGCATGCGGTGAAGACTTAAAAATCGAACAAAAAAACTCGGCTCATATCAAAACGGTATTTCGGGGTTTTCCCGCATACATCCGAGACAACTGATTCAATAGGGTTCCACCGCATACTACTGAACCGGCATTGGACATATCGCTGCTTGTACTGCCGTAGCACTCTGTACTTCTGGTGTGGCCTACTCGCTACAGGCGGCTATGTTACCGATCAGTGACTCGGTATAGACTACGGGCTACTGCTAGGTAGCATGGTAGCTATCTTGAATACGACCCCTCGATGGAGGTGACATAGTCAAACTTGCTACATTCAACTATCGAATAGGATTACCCAATATCTAGATTACAATGTACTCTTGCTTGATTACTACTGCAAGTGTCATCACTTACTCCATTTTATCTTCCCGAAAGTGTCAACTCTGGTTACTTGGTCGGTGTACTTCTCTGTACCACTTGTCTGCATATTTTCGTGTGCCGTGGAGACGTAAAACAAGGTCCATCTGTTCGAAATTCAGACTCTATTGAGCACGGTACAAAAATAATCACCATCAACACCAACAGCAATATTTATCGTATGTGCATAAGTTATCCCTGTTTACGGACAGTACAGTCGTAGCAGGTTCTCGATTCGAATCTCGGTTTGTTCGGCCCACAAGCACGCGACAAATAGGCAGTACGTCATAGGTAGTCTAAGTGAATCACACCCATTCAACGAATGGTTATCGCCAGTCTCTATGTTCTCTCGTACACGGGTGTGTGTCAGCCAATGTCGGATTTTCCCTATTGTTGATACAGACAGCAGGTCATCCGAAATATATTTTTTAATGTATGAGATGGTATATGATTTATTGTAGGTAACCATGCAGTGTGCGTTCTACTCAACCACACCAGTAAATCTAGTGTATGCCATGATCCTTCTAATCGATCAACTCGTGCAAGGGGTTGTCTCGGTTATGAGGGGCTGTGAGTGGACACCCGGGAGGTTGCCATAAGGCCAGAGAGAAGACGTGGGCCCAAGGTGTATATTATAAACCACCGAGCTGAAGAAGTGGACGAAGGGGGCTTCCCCCCTTCATCCCAGGATCCCATTAAAGGTATCCAGATAATATTCTTACCCAAACCCGTCCGGCAAAACCAAAATCCCGCCGCATATTCCAGTTGCACAAATCACACTTACGTATTCGCACGATCAGACACATCAGACACGGGTGCGACTTATGACGAACGTATGACCAACGGTTGTGACCAACACCTTCATGCTAGAGAGATACCTGTTACTATTTATGTGGTCGCAGACTGTGGGACAGAGAAAAACCAAAACAAACAATAATCGCAAACGAATGGGTAACGCAAGTAAAATGCCAACGTACCGGGTAGAACATAACGACACAAACAAGCCGTATACCAGAAAATTAGACCAGGTAAGCAAAACTACAACACAACAAATAGTGCAAATGACGCAAGGAGACCAGAAAGGATACAAACGTGTGCGGCAATATGTTCATAAGATCAGCAGCAGCAGTAGAAATGGACGGCAGCACGAAGCAGGACAGACCTATAACATTTCGAGGGGTGTATGGGCATCATGCTATTATCACAATAATTGCCATGCCAACCGCGTGTCGCATGTTGATCATACGACAGCAGTCCGGGCTGCTTGGTGTGGCGGCTGTTGTGTGTGTTACGTCGATTTAACACAATCCACCATACAAGTTCAAGGGGTATAAGAGTTGATAAACCAAAAAGGGTATAGTATGTCGGCACAAGAGAGGACACCAGTCGAATTTAAAACCGAAGGTTTGAACCATTCCTGTCTGAAGTATGGGTACCCCACCGTCATCTATCTATATGCAAATATGGGTGGAAAAATCATGCAGGGTCCCGCTGACCACTCCGGTGATCATATTGATAACAACAGGTCAGGTGCTCCGGCATGTGCCCACCTACTTGTAAGCAAATAATGCTCTACGAAGCAGCACGCAGAGGACAAGCGTTCGTAAATAAAACAAAGAGACCGTTGGGAGATTCGAATCACAGACGTTGCCTCCAGAATCGAGCGCTGTACCGCTGACCGTCGTGTAGTGTACACTAGGTGTATCACTAAACCGAGAAGAAATCGAGCCAGTCAATGTCCATTCTTCCGCCTGACCAAAACAAAATGACATGAAACAAAACGTCCTGCTGCGCTGCTCTTCAGTAGTACGTGCGTAACTATGTTTTTTGCCAGTTGAAGCACAACGTAACACCAAAACAACAGCTGCTGTATAACAATCGATAGTTTGTACGAACAATGCACCCACCCGTGATTCGGCCGTGTAGAGAGAGGCGCGGGGTTCGGGTACATATCTTTAAAACAAAACACAAATCGACCCGACACCCGTTTTTTCGCCCTGTAAACACAAACAATAACGTAGAAAAACAACGTATGTGTGGGTTAGTAGTATTCTGCAGCATATTGTAGCAAACGATGCATGAATAAGAAGGCAAAAAGGCGGCGAAGGTGGCCTTCGAAGCCTTGCTTTTCCTGCTCAGAATCGAGCGCTCCTACGCACCAGCTTTGACCCAAAATAGACAACAAGCGATTATCTGCCGCGAACAAGAGGCCAGCGTTTGCGGATAATTTTGATACTCCACATCTCCACACAGCAGCCAGATCCTCCCTAGCTACGCGAACCTCAGGTCGAGTTCCTAATTGTAACAGATAGCAGTAAGAATGATTTTCCAAATGTTCGGTGCCGCCGTGTTTTGTCTACACAGCAGTCAACCGTACAATATCATCATTACTCAGCGCGGCGAGTGCCGTGACTCTTCATACCACGCAAAAAATATTTACATACGTACTGTAGAGTGAGAGATACCAGGTATCCGGTACAATACAGCACAGAGAACATATTTTCTTTTCCGCGTTTTTTTTCCCTATATTTCCTATGTTTCCTTTTCCCTGTTCTCTTCTCCTTTTTTCTATGCTCCTCTTCCTGTTTCAGCTTTCTTTTTCCTTTAGGTTGATTTAGTTTTCTCTTGGTTTAGTCGTACATACGATGTGCCACAGCACAGCAGTTATTATGCATGTACTGTATATCGTAATGCGTTGTACTTTGAACTCGGCGTACTATTTTTTCCTGAAGTATTCTTCCACTCCTCCTCCAGAGTGTTTTTCATCCTGTGCTGTGGCCACGGGCTCACGTTTACGCGTTCAGCTAAGGAGCCCCTTCGGGGAAAAAAACAAAAGAGCACTTACTCGAGGCTTGAAAAATACCAGATATACCGTGATGTGTTCGTCTTATTTACAGCAGCAACAGCACTACTATCTCTGGTACACTAACACCATAACAGTACGCCTTGAGGAACACGGCATAGCTCAAGTTCTGATGCTCAGACCTGCTTCTGACCACCGTATAGCTTGTTCGTTATTGTCTCTAGGAGGTGTTGGGATTCTTAGATCTGCAAGGGAGGGCAGGTATAGCTTTGCTTGCATCACGAAACGAAAGTGCTCAGCACCATGGTTTTGATTTTTGTTATCGTTTCGGAGCTCCTGTTTGGTATCTACACTCTGCTGGGCCACGTAGGACGCTACGGACGGTCGAAAAGGCCCAGGAAGGTTCAGCTACTAGTTCTGGGCGTCCTCGTTGAAAACTTGAGTTAAAACAGGTATCAACAGCCGGAGAAAATGCCATTTTTCAAACTTGTCTTACTGTAGCAGCGGTATGGCGAGTCCCTCTTTATTAGTAACAACAGGCACTTTTCGTGGTGCAAAACGGCGTCGGATCGATCCGTCTTTCGAGACACAAATGTGGACCATGACCTAAGCTCTCCAAAACTCTTCATAGGGAGCAGCTTGGGAGCAGGTACGATTACTAGAACTGGGGAAATGGCGTTTTCTGTGCGGAGTAATGAAAAGTTGGAAACTATACCAGAAATAGTATCGCAACTAAAAAAAAAACGGATTTGTTGCAGTGCTCGTATTGGTTTCGCCCGAAGTGGCCCCTTAATGTGATAAAAACGACAACAATCCTTGTTACGCGATGGATGAAAACACGAATGTTATAAGGATTACCCTGACTGGGTAATCGATCGATCTTTTACCCATATAGCTCAGCAGGTAATACCCTCACATTTGACGTCGTCGAGGTCACGGGTTCGAATCTCACTTCGAACGTTTCTTTTATAGAAACGCTTGCGCGTGTATCCCTAAAAACCACGTCTCCCTGGTTCCCCAGGTATTGAAACGAAGCGGGTAGGTCAACGTACGGCCATATACGGTATCCCAAATATCCCGGGGGGAGAGTGTTATAAGGATTACCCTGGGCTGGGTAATTGATCGATATTCTATCCCTATAGCTCAGCAGGTAATACCCTCACACGAAACCACGAAACCACACAGCAAAGAACGGTGGTATACCGTGTTGTCTTGTTCAAAACAGTATCCGAAACTCTTGGACACGCCTGAAAAATATCAACTGAAACAACCCGAAACATTGTGACATACAAAAGCCTCCGAATCTCGCTACGTACACAATTCACTAATAGAAGAGAGATACTCGTACAAATGTTTTTTTGTGGGAAACCCAAGGGCGCACATAAAAAAAAGAAAACGACACCACACACCTAGGAAGGTCAGAATGAAAAACAAACCGGATCGCTGTGATCACAGGACAAAATGAGCAAAAACCATTTTTTTTCGTTTTGTGTTCCCTTTGTTTAACTTGGTTTTAGAGACCCCCCCTATTTTGTTTTCGCTGGTCGGGGGGAGGGGGAGGGGGGTAATTAAAAAAAAACTTGACTTATTGTTTTCTGGGATCACAACGGTCCGGTTTCTTCCCTCCAATATAGGGGGGGGGGGGTGTGCGGTGTCGATAACCCTAACCCTAACCCTCGGAAGATCTCTTGTGCGCCCTTGGGAAAGCAAAAAAAAAAAGAGATCTCCGAGTAGACTATAACTATTGATGTTAATATTAACGAATGTTAGTATAGAAACATGTCGCTCCGATGGTCTACTGGTAGTGGTACCCTCGAATGCTACTATTAATAAAAGTTTTTGCAGGGGTTCAAATCTCACGTGCGTCGGACTTTCGAGTTTATTTGCCAAAATAAATAAAACAACGGAATCAACTGCTGAGAGCGCCCAATAATAGTAGCGTGGGTGAGCGCAATTCGATGGGAGTCAACGAGGGAAGAAAGGGGTGGAGTCTTCTCGCGATAAAAATGCAAGGCAAGAACCGTAGTAGGGAGGAGGGAGGAGCACCTTCTTTGTGACACTGGATCTGAGTCAGGACTACAGCAGTAGGACAGAGAGAGAAAGGAAGGGCGACGACAAAAAGGGGATATAAAAAAGCAAATGTTAGCCGAAGCCAAGTAGACATCGGCAACCACAACATCAACCACCGCATAATTCGCACTAGTAGTTATTAATACGTGTAGTATCGTACCTCGTACTGGTATGTACGTATCGTACATATCATACGTGTGTGTGTTCTTCGCCTTTTAACCAATGATGTCGGATTACGGCCGGATATGCTTATCCTTACGCGTTTTTCGGCAAAATGGGAAATTTGCGTGCTTACCGGTAATTACGGGAAAACAGGGGACGTTTAAGAAACATCCCCGCTAAGAAAAAAACGCCCGTCCAACATTGTGCAGACCTTCATTTTGTTTGTTTGTTTTTCCGAATTTATGTGAATTTATAACCCACTTCCTCCAACTCATGAGTAAAGTCGGCTATGGTTACACAGGCCCTTAGGCGTGTCCGATGCTTTGGCGATGATCGTTTTGAAATATTTGTCATTTTTCAAGTCAAAACCATGTTTGTTTGTTTTTTTGTGCAGCCTCCTGCATGGGCCAGTGGCCGAAAAAAAACAGTCGGCCCAAAAAAGGCCGTATTGAGCCCTTTTTCCGGAAACTAAGAAGAAAATTGAAAACATGGAAAATGGCTAAAAAATACTGAAGATCGTTAAATTTGCGTTTTGTTTTCGCTTCATCGCTGATATACGACACCTACGCCTCGTCTAAAAGCATGTCATCCAACTTGTGTCATCATGTTTTCGGCTATGTTTCAAGTGAAAACAGGTAAAATTAGGCAAACTTCGACTGAAAACGGTATAAATTGGCCAAAATCGGCCAAAATATGGTAATATTTGACCCACATATCCTCTCAAGAATAGAAACTCGGATTATTTTTTCGTTTTTTATCATGAGCATCTCTGTGACGTGGTTTTTTCGAAGAAGACCTAACTATAGCATTGTGCGCCTTTCCGTTCAAAAGCTATTATTGCCTGTGCCCCATAATGGACTTTACTTATGAATTGGAGGAAGCATTATTTAGGTTCGTGCTGTAGCGCCGTCGCACTGCTGCTGTAAGCCATCAAATCAGTCCGTCAGCGTGACACCAACAACGGAAGCCGCCCTGCTTGTGGCTTGTAGTCGTGAGTCGTGAATAACATATAGGTTGAATTTGTCCATCTAGGTTGAATTTGTAGATACGTACACTACCGGCTACCGGGCCCCTCATAACTCCTTCGTGACTCGTGACCCACTGCCATGCTCGGAGCAGGTCGCAGGGTCACAGCGCAAGCTCAACTGTGGCTGCTCGAGGAAGCAAAAATGCGGAGGTTTCCTAGAGATTTTTACGATTTTTGTTTATAGGGGACTGGGGGCGTAGCGTAATTTCGCCGGCCCAGTCCGATTACTTACCGCCAAAACGGCTCGCCGTAAGGACGTAATTACGTAATCCGACATCATTGCTCCACAGAGGGCACGTATCCAGCGTATATATAGTAAATTCATCGAGAGCGATCCTTTCGATTGAACCACATAACAATTCGTTGCGTTGTCAGTTGTCAGCCCGTGCAGACGACGCTCCACACGACACGTATCTGGAGTATCATATGTAAATTTCAAGTCAGGTTGCCTGCACTCAAACCGGTATCCACAAACCCCCAAATTCAAGTACCATACATAACGGCATACTGTATATATAAACACCAGCACATAAACAAGAACGATGGGAATGAGGAACGTGGCAGGCGCCTTGAAGTGGTCAAACCCCGAACTGCATTAAGCTACGAGTACTGCGTTGTTGGCGATTCTTCTACTCATCACTGTTGTGTTCCAGCAAGCAATGCCCTGGGATCGCTTTCACTGTTTGTTGCGCAATGCGCGTCACAGCACAGAAACCTTGTACTATGTATGTGTCAAATTTACTTTTATCGAACATCGGTATTGTTTTCTCTTCCGGCCGCGGGCCCTGTCTCGTGCTCTCGACCGTGGGGCACGCAGGACGCCCGCGTGTGCACAAGCCTCAAGTTTGGCCCGGCCGAGGAGGTCCGTGGCGCGTGCTTTGGTCATTCAAAGTCGCGAAATCTGGCAAGTAACTACGGGATATGTTTCCGCCGAGCTAGAACTTGCCAGGACAATGCAAATCGCACACATTTCAAGGTTATGCTCTGCTGCTCTGCTGCTGGCCGCTGCTGCTGTATCGTGTCCGAATACGCTGTTCATGGAACTGCTGTATACTGTGCGGAACAGCAGCAGTCGTAGTCGTACATCAAGCTCTTCCTGTTGTGACCGCCACGGACGGTGCATATGAGTGTGCGTTTGTGCCGTATTTCATGTCCACCTAGGAAGTAGGAACGAAGACACATTACACGCAATCTCAGCAGGAGCAGGACGACGATGATACGATTGACACATTCCTCCGCATTTCAAAAGCAACCGTGTAGCCACGGCCAACACTACAACAGCAGCAGGGTTGCAACAGCAGCACACCAGCACCACCGCTTCACTCTTTGGCCTTTGTGACACAACCAGGGTGATTTTGTTTCGTTTGTGTGTGCAGTGTTCAGCAGATAGATCCATGCAATTATCTTCACTTCTCCACTTCTCCACATACAATTAAAAAACAACCACGCGCCGTCGAACCTCATAATCTTGTTACACAGCAGTATACAGCAGTAAATGTACTCGGAGTAAATAATACCTCAGAGTGTGAACGCCTGATCACGATTCTCCCCCATTTCAGCTTGCGACCCCCCGTGATTTAAAGTCAACATCCCGAAGGGGAACCTTGTATATATGTGTATTTTATATATGTATTTTCCATTTTATTTTATTTTCCATCCCATTTTGTTTTGTCGCCCTTTTTTTCTTTCTCCTTCCTAGTCGTAAAGCATATCCGGGGTCACAAAGTAGGCGCTATGTATATATAAGATCGACGACACTTAAGTTAAGCTGTTGTTCATTCCTGCAACGCACGGCATTCGCTCGGTCGGTTTATCAACAGCAACTTCTAAGACTAATCCTCCTGTTCATTGTGGATGCAGAGACGCTTTTCACTAGAGCCTTTGTCGATCGCTACCCGGCTTTCGTTCACTCGGTACCTTCATCCACGTATCATCGGCCGATGAAGGATGTCAGAGCTGCACTGCCTTTCAGTACCCTCCATATTTTACAGTTACTTATATGATATTAATATTCAAAATTTGCGTTCCTTGTTGTGCGTAACGTATCCATATACATACATATCTAAGTATCACACACAGCTTGAAAATATGAGTTTCGACGAAATCCTCGACCCCACAGCTGTTTAGTAATTATATACATAGGTTCCAGTCCTTCGAATAAGTTTCGCGTGCCCCCCCCACAGATCTCCGGTCATATTGTTGATCTGTATCATACGTTTTGCTGAACCGAACGGTTTTTTTCGCGTTGTATGAATATGGTACGAGTGCATTCATATATTCACATGGACATCTATTTATACGACATGCATGCAGCGGTCGCCCCGGTGGTCTAGCAGTTAATCACGAATAATGTCAGGTTGAAGTTAGGGGTTCGAGTCTCCGTACGATTATGGACTTTTTTTTTTCTGGAATGACACCAACTGGCGAGAGCGACTACTATAGCGTGGGTAAGAACAATTTGCCGAAAGCCAACCAGGGAAGAAAGTGTTGAAATTTCCTGGCGATAAAATGTAATGCGTGTACCTTAGTGGGGGAGAAGAGCTTGCTTGGTGACCCTGGATCTGAGATACGACTGTGAGGGAGAGATGAAAAAAGGCGAAGATACTAAATGGGATGGACAAAATAAAATAAAATCGTATCCAGTCTTTTAACGTATATTATTATAAGTATAGCAGTATAATGCACTGGTTTTGTGATCATAGAGCTTGGTTCTGTATAGTATGAAGAAATATAATCGGCACGGGCACTGGGTGTGCTGGATTTGGATGAGTAGAAATAACGGTTCAATGTGAAGAACATATATACACACCAGAGGTATCGTTCCACAGGGTGTGCGTGTTTTCTTCACTTGAGTATCCTTCATTCTACCTATTGACAGCTAGCACACCCTCTCCTTAGCGTCTATGACGACCAGACGCTTGTCCAGTGGTGGTGTTTCGCATTCACTCGCTAGGAATCAGTTCGCGTGCGCCCGTCCTTACACTGTCCACTATCATCAAGGCGTTGGGCTCGCTTCATTGAGTGGGTGTCGTCAGACGCAGACCCTTGTGCTGTACTATTTTTCGATGTTGCATCTAAGCAATGTGAAGAAGCTCTGCGGCCTTTCGTTCTTATCCAAACTCATGTGTTTGCCGTAAACTACTCTCGCCTTCAATGTGCACGCCAATGTTTCATAGTATCACTTTGAACCAAACGTGGTATGCACACACCACGTGATGTCTCTAGGTTACCCAAACCGGTGAAACATGAGGATGGCCTATCGGCAGTACGGCAAACGATGAACAATCGAGAACCATAACCGACACGTCCACTAGGTATGGCAGCACACACGTGTTCGTGTATATCTGTATCGACGTTGGCTTAACTCTTCCCCCTGGCCTGGTTTGATCGGTCGTCCTGTTGTATCGTTTTGCCGATCGTATAGGTGTTGTCTATGTGGGAAGATACGTTCACAGGCGTATTCAAGTTTCGGGCACGCTGGCTGGTTCAAGCTTCAGACCTTCCTGCAGACGTGTTGTCGCGGCTACGAACAACCCGTCAACCCGCTACTGCTGACGGTAGCGCGACCGGAAGCGCGACACCATTGGGCCACGATCAAGATGGCGCTGACGAGGTTTTCCTAACCAGACGAGTTAAGGACCTCGAGGTGCGTTCTATCGTGAAGCCGATCACCTTACATGTCAGCACCAGCGGGACCACGGAGGTATCTCCAGAGAGGAAACACAAGATGGGGCCGCGACTTACACATTCATTTTGCGACGCATCTGGCGAATGCACTCCTCTCGAGGGCTCGGATCCCATCCTCAAGCGCGCTCGAGTCCGTCAAGCGAATGCCGTTGCCCTCGCCTCCAGGGCCGACCAGGAGCATGAAGCTGCTAAGAGCGGGAAGCCCGTGGTGAAAAGCAACGGGTGGTTGCTACCGAAGAGGGGGGCTTTCGAACGACGGGGTGGGCGGACTGCTGCACGTGGGGCAGGGGGTGGAGTCGAGATCGTGGCACCATCCAACGGCACGGGGAGTCATCTAAGCTCAACCTCTCCCAGCGTAGACATCGAAGAAACGTCTGATGACAGTGGACCCGACGAACCTCCTCCCTCGGAGGATGAGTGGAAAGAGGGCGAAGACGAAAACGCCACCGACAGCGATTCCGACTCCACGAGAAATTCACAACCAACCTTCTCTGTCGATGAAGGATTCACGCAGAGAAAGTCGGCCCGTCAGCGCAAGTCACAGTTGTCGCCTACTCCTGATGCCGACCCTGATGCAGATCCTGATGCCAAGCCTGATGCCAAGGTGGTGGAGGGGTGCCCGGTAGAAACCTGCGTTGACAAACCCTCCCCTGCTCCATCCATTGCCGGCCCCACTTTCCAGAGGCGCCGCCGTGCGCCTTCCAAGAAGCGCCAAGGACCACTCCCTCCCCGCCCTCGACGCTTGGCAATGCCACCCATGGCCGAGGAGCCTCCGGTCACTCACGGTTGTGATGCTTCTCCTAATGCTAGCGCGAAGGCATCCGTGTCTATCAAAGTTGTGCGTCCTGTTAGGACGCGCATGTCGCTGGGATTGAGGCCGAAACCTTCCCTCGCACTTCCTCGCAGCGCTTCGATGGAGGATGTTGGCAAGGCCTCCACACAGGTTTCAGTTTCAGCAAAGAGGAAGCGCAGTGTTGCAAACAAGACAACGCTAGGAGCAAGCCGATCAGACTACCCCCCTCTGCGTACTCTGGTGGGGAAAGACTATCAGACGGACATCCCAGACTTGCTGTCAGCTGACGAGAGGAACCAACCACACACAGGGGCTGGAGCAAAAATGGTTAGCGACGATGCTCCTATTGAGTGTTCTCTTTTGTACTTTACATCTTGTCTACTGTAGATAGCTGCAGAATCCTCGTCGTTAAACATACCCAGGGAATATGCTTAAGCCGGTGGGCGTACGGACTCACGCTACTGAATGGTTCGTGCGAGATTCGTATCACCTGTACATTCTGGGCTCAATTTGTGTTCTCGGGATGATTTCGTACGATAAATTGCCTACTGAAATAATACTCAGTAAGTGGTTTGGTCCATTGTTCGTTGCCACGGGACAATACGAGTACGTAGACAATGGTTTCCGTACCATGTTCAATTGCAAAACTGGAGCGCGTAAGTAAGTCCACCCCACTAGAACGCTTTATCAAACGTATGCAACGCGGGACATCACGATAACGACAGGTTTGGCGAAGCGTCCAAGACTGGGACCCGCAATCCCGCGGCATGTTGGCGAGCTACCTTCACGCAGCCAAGGAAGTTGTCGAGGCGAAGCAGGCTCGCGCTGGGGTTGCCGTTCACGTGCGACTCGGTGGCAAGAAAGACAGCAGTGGCGCCGACAAGGACGAGAACACAGGCATTGCCAGTAGCTACGCCGTGTGGGCCATTTCCTCTGGCCGCGAGGCCTGTGGACTGGTCAGAGTTGCGTGTTCGGAAATGGCACAAACCGACATTCCCCGGTCTGCCATCCAAAGAGTGCAGGTGAGGTAAATCCGCCCAGTCAAATATCATGTATACTCGTACTACTATGTAATAGCTATGATGTCGGCCAATTATTGGAGGGCTTTTACCTACACTTTGCTTTGGAACAGAGTACCTCGTTCGAGAACGATATAGAGCACCCCAAACAAACAAGGGTGTACGGCGTGCTGTCGACTATCGTTGCACTTGTTATGACGATCCAAGGTTAGTATCGATGACGATCGTGCGTGTATATCAGTGACTTTGAGGCCTGTCTGTTGTATGGAGATGTGGAAGTGTGTATCGGGTTGCATGCACGTTAGTCAAAGTTCAAAATTCATTTTTTTTTTCCGAATATCATAGTATCATATCACATCGGAATGCCGATCAACCCTAAGAAACGTAGTATGAGCAGCATGGCCAGCAACAAACAGGAGTGGCGAAGCAGTACACAGCAATACTGAAGTACCAGCTAGCACCACCGGCAGCAATTGAATGAAGGTTGGGAGTTTACCCCAAATAATGACAAAGACTAACTTTATTGAATTAAATAAATAGTTGGATTGGCGATGCACCATGTCGGAGACCCGTAAGCCATATTTTCATGATGAAGGTATGGGATTTGAAACAAGTACGACGTATTGCACTCGAAATTAGTGCGTAGCTCTGCGAGTTCACCCGGGGAAATCAATAGCTGCAACACGTTTTACATCGATTAATTTATGCGATTTCGTCCGTAAGTTACATCTCATTCACTTGACTAAATGGTGGGCTCCTGTGAGTACGGCAAGTCTATATATTGATTATTATTCCATCCCACTTTGATCTTCGCCCTTTTATACTCTCTTAGCAACCCGTGGTGAATATAAATGCACTATCATCCGCTAGTCTAGAGTCACGTGACTGCAGAGAAGGGCGACCGGCTGCCTCTCGTATTTCAAGGTCGTCGGTTCCTGGGCCGTAAGGGACTCACTCCCGTCATCCCCAAACTAAACGTACAGGTATCTTTCAAACACTGCCTCGAAAGGTCACACCTGTCCGGCAGTACTGTTGTATTCACGGCCTCGATTTACCCACATCCTCGGTCATTACGGCCGTGTGTGCAGTTTATTTG
The DNA here is from genome assembly GCA_008828725.1 of Saccharina japonica. Classification (NCBI taxonomy): domain Eukaryota; class Phaeophyceae; order Laminariales; family Laminariaceae; genus Saccharina; species Saccharina japonica. The sequence goes on from MEHQ01003248.1 coordinate 318,164, forward strand.
TCGCTGGTTCATTGTGTATCTGATTCCAGTGTTATCGTTCTCTTCACTCAAACACGATTTGTTTTTAGTGCACTTCTTATCATTACTGTCGCCTTTACGGCCTCGATTTGCATTACATCCTTGGGCACTATCAGCATGCGCGGAGGCAGGGCGGGCATCAACCCGGCGCGGCGAAGACCTCTTTGTGTTATGAGTAGGTTGGGTTGGCGTCGGTTGGCAACGACGCTGCAAAACACGCCGACCACTCCTGAGCTAGACATCCAGGGTATACGTAAGCCATTTGCTTTTATTTTCGGCGGTCACGCTTGCTGGCGGTCGAGTTAAAGCATGTTTGCAGGGCGGAGAATATGAGTTCCGCAAGGGGGGTTATCGTATCACGCATGTCTATCTGTATACTGCGGCACCCATGAGGCAGATGCTTAGTGTAACCATTAGTGCTTCTGGAAGTGGCCGCACGCCATTAAAACATTTTTCGCCTTCAGCAAAACGTCTCCGCAACAGTGATTGCTTGTTGCGCAAAGCTGCAACACGCCTTAGGCACGTGTTACACATATGCTTGGTTTCGCGACATACGGTGCGCTGGCTCTACAGCGCAACACGTTAAATGGTATATATGGTACACGCCCTTTCCCTCCAACTACTGTACGTAGTGCATTCTGTCAACTGCATGCGGCGCGGGTGTCGTGCTATGAACTTTATCTCTCGACTGTAACGTTATATTTCCGACTGTTTTAAGTCTGATCTCGACAGTACTTGGTACCGTCTTCGGGGTTTTGACTCTGGTAAATCCAAAGGTCGGAACAAGAAGATGTTTGGTTCCCCTTCACGAAGGAGTTTCTCCGGAAGAGTGTTTGTTAACCTTGGCGAAGCACTTGTTGCAAACACGGATGAGTCAAACAAAGGCAGTGGAACTGTGTTTATTTTTGTCGAACCGCCTTGAAGTTCAAACACAAACCTCTATTTTCAACACAAGTCACTATAGTGGACACATGTAATTCAGAACAACAATTTTTAACTGGTCAATCACGTTTTGCGCATGCCCGAGCAGAGTCAAGAGCAGGCTCTATCTGCTTTGGTCAAGGCAAGGTGTGTTCTGGATAATTTCGAGCCAGCCCTGGAAATGCTCGCCGGCGACCAGGGATCACCCGAGAGCATCGATACCTGGACGCTCAAACAGGTAATATTCAACGCCTTGACTCGGTGCAACAAGTGCGCTCATTCCCGTTTCATGCCACCAGGTGTTGCCATTATTTTGATGGAGATCCCTAGCGAGCTGTTGACATCCAATCTTGTTGCGGAATTCGCGTTTCCGGTTCCCCGCTATGCTGTAGGTAAGAACCCTTGAGCAGGCTCTCGTAAAGGAGTACGACCCAAACAGGAGGTTGCATGGCTGGGCTCGACCGGGAATGGAAATGGACCGCGAAGACTTTATCGATCTGGCGAAGGTCAGCGAGGAGGTCCCCGGCAAAACTCCCTCTCAGGTATGTTCAACGATGTCATGGGCAGTGCTAAGTATTCTGCTAGATTCATGTAAACCTCCAAGCATGGAAAATGGAATATGCGCTCTACGCTTGTTTTTGTTTTTAATTCGCACCTGTCACGGGCTTAGCCTGCTAACGACGAGAATGCCCCGTGCATCGTCGTGGGCATGTGGTTCCTCGCCACATACATGAACACCTAAAGCAATTCGAACCTTTCACATCATGCAAAAACTATCAGCAGGCGGTATACATGATGTGCGCCAATACGTGTTTCTCATAGCCATGGTGCTGGCGCCGGTCAGCGTTTCGACGCTGTAGGTCGTGCTGGTGGCATCTTGACGTAGTACGTATCGGTTCATTCAATCTTCTACGAGCTTTCAGTTGGGTGTGTTGTGTTCAATCTGAGTGATGTGTTATCGTAGCAACTCTTATTTTGGGTCCCTTGTTTTGTGGGGGTAGCATGTTCGGGAGGTTTAATAGTGTACACGACTCTTCGTTGTTCTGTCCTATCTGCCTGCGTGCGCTGCCCATCTGCTGCCCAGGTGCTCTCCTTCTACTACAGGTACCTTGCGGCTGCCGAACCACTCACGGACATGGTTTACGGGCCTGAGGTGCGTATCGCGTTTTGCTTTGCCCCCTCCTGTTTCGACCGCCTCATCGAAATGAGCTACGTATACCCTACTATTAATAGTAGGGCACTGTGGTAATATTGCTTTCGCCAACAAGAATGGCATCGCGCACTGCTTTGGGTGCACTCAACCCTACAAAGTGTTCACACTTCTCCGTTTCGCCGCCTCACCGTGTGCTTACAGGCAGCGAAAGCTCGCAAGCAGGAGCCAATATCCCCTGTCTCCTCCGCGCACGAGGGCGACGTTCCCGGCAATGGCCGACCTATCCGCGGTAGCGCCAACACCACCAACCCCAAGATGCCTGCCAGGCAAGTGTCGCCTGGGCTGTCCAAAACCAGTGCTACTAACAGTTCTGGCAATGCGAGCGAGTCCGTGCTCAAGCCCAAACCTCGAATTATCCGGTTGTCTGCCCCGAAACCCGCCGACCCCGTTGTGACCTACACCAAACCAAACGATGGCGCCACCATCGACAGCGTACCAAACGACGATGCTTCGGCACAGCGTGCCCCCTCTCTCCCAGGCTGTGATGCGGGGTTTACCGCTCGAGAAGCCACCTCCACTCCCCATTCACCTGCTATGTCAAAGCATACCACTAACGAAGTCACGTCTGGTGGTGACGAGTTCCTTGCCACGGCCGATCGTGTAACGGGTAGAGCGGTGGATAAGCAGCGTGGCGGAGGTGGGGGTCTTGACGGCGCCAGCGAATACCTTGCTCAGCAGCGGCGGTGCGCAGTGCGAGACAGAGAAGTCACGAGGGCCCTTCCTCCTCTTCCTCCCGACGCTGAGGTGCTGGAGGTGAGCTTTTGGAAAACGTATGAGTTTTGGTTGTTGGTCCGTATTCACTGGTAGTAAACCATACGGTAGTGCATAGCGAAAGCAAAGACGTATCGACCTGTGTTATGTTTGGAAACTGCATAGCGTAATATGCTACATTACCTGGAAATTACGATCGCCTAGATTAAATGCGTTATCTGTTGGCTCACATGAAGTTTACCCAGTAGACGGTAACCCCTCCCGACAGTATTCCCCATCTTTGGCCTTGACAGCCATTTCTCGGTCGTTTCATTTTGCATCATGTTTGTGTGCACCTGTAGGCGCCCGATAACGTCAATACGTACAGCTTTTAAGTCGTCCCTTGGTTTTTCGGGTCTTGGTTCGTTTGCACCTTTTCAATTTTTTTTCAATTTATCCGACCACCTTCATATACGTTGCATAAACTGGATACACTCTGGCACGGTGCTTCGATGGACTACAATACATTAGCCAGTGTAGTCATCTTGTGTGTCGGCAGACTTCTGGCCCGGGGTTTTGAATGTATGTGCCAAGTGACGTTCGAGATACGTTACTCCCACATCTATCGGATGATTTGACCAAGGATTTCACCGCCTGCTGTTTAATGGTTCTAGTATTTTCTGTAATTAAGGCTGGCTCAATTTCGAAGATGCCACAGTGAACTACGAGAAGACATGCTAAACAACTTTTCCCCCAGGATTCTTGAGAACATGCCGCAGAAAAAGGATGCAATGTTTGAGCACGTGTGGTCTGTCTGGTGTTATTCCCGAGGTTTATGTTATGTGCCGTCGGTGCGCTACTGGGATCATGATTGTCTGGTTCATAGGTCGAGGACAGCGACGACGCTGATGGGGCTGGTGCCATTCGTAACTCAGCGGTATCGGCACCCGTTGGTGGAGAACCTGTGCGACCATCTGATGTAGAGGCCGCTGCCCGGCACATCACCACGATGGGGCCAGCTGGACTCTCGTGGGTGGCAAGGCAAATTCGTCGGCAAGAAACACCAGCAGTAGGTGAGCGGTTGAGGTTCGCATTGTCCGCACGACTTCCGCGGCCACGCCAGTGGACCCGAATTGGTTTAATGTTATTAATTTACACTGTGTGGGGCGGTGTTGGGCCGTGAGTTCCGAGACGCCTACCCGTGCCTGCTGTTGGTGGCTGGGACTTGACGGAACCGTGACATGTTGTAAAAACTACTGTAGTTCCATTTTGACCCGTGGGAACCATCGTGTGGTTTTCCTTCCCGCCCCTGCCAGCGCCGGAGTCGCAGCCGAGCGCAGTTCTGCCGATGGCGCCACGCGCGGTGTCCCGCAATAGCGATGTAATGGAAGGACAGAGGGCAGGCGGATCCGACGGTGCGCGGTATGGTTATCGTAGCGATGCACCCGGTTTCACCAGTGCCGAGAAAGAGCCGAGATGGGAGCACCCGGCGCCGTCTAAGTCGATCTTTCACGAAGAGCACGCGCGGTGCTATGACGACCGACGCAGCGGTAGCCATTTCGAACGTGACGACATTTCCAGCGGCGGGTTTGATAACCCTGGGTACGGCGGCCGGGGGAACGTCCGCGTGGAATCAGAGTCGCCATCAAGGGACGACATGTTTGGGGCAATGGCCCCTTGTTGGAGGCTGCTTGAGCGTGCGAAGGGTTACATGGACAAGGTATGTACTTATTATGGTAGCACACGTATCTTCTATCTATTGACTCTCTTCCTGTCTCACAACCTCTTGAGTAGGAGGAAAGCACTGTCTGAGTAGTGTATTGTACTTACCTGTCGACGCAGCCACTTATTGGTTATTGGATATCCAGTACAGGCATAGACAATTACGTTTAACGTGGATTTCAATGATGCACTGAAAAAGCGCCAAGGTCAACCAGGTTTCATCTTGTGAGAACGACTGTTTTTGCGAGGTGGGTGGCCGTGTCTCACCATTGCTGTTACCTTCTTGTTCATTTCGAATGGCATCCAACACCTGCAGGATCAGCTTGAGTACATGAAGGGCCTCATACTTACGCACGTCAGGAAGCCCATGTCAAGGGACCAGGTGAATCACCGACTCTTTCGATCCTTGTATGATTTGCTATGCCGTATCATACATGTATGCGCACTTTGCACATTGATAATATGGGCGTTCTTGTCATGGTTGGCTTGACGTTATCGTGCTTCCAACGTAGTGTCAGATTGAACGAAGTCCCATTAGGCGTGTGTGTATCATACATCCCGATCAGGACAAAGGGCAAACTTGCAGATTGAAGAACATAACTTATCGTCTCGTTCTCGCTCCAAAGGGCAAAATACAGATTGAAGATCATAACTTATCGTCTCGTTATCGCTGCTGCCCCCGCTATTATCAGCTGCTGGAGAGGGCCGAGAGCTGCCTCCAAGAACAAGACAAAATATTTGCGGCCTTTGTAAAGTGAGGACCTATTATACTGCATGGAGTGTCGCGCACTCTTGAGCTACGCCGACGTACTCGTGGTTGTTTAATGTCGTGCTAGTGAGCAATGCTACAGTACTGAGTGTTGTGGCGAACAAGAGATCCCCTAATACGTTGTCAGTTGTCAACGGAGCATTGGAGCTACTTTTGCGCCAGGCCATCTGCGCCTGTCCACCCATTAATATCGCATTGCACCATTTCGCTTATCGTTTCTGCCGAATTTCAGGATGTTCGACCACATCGACCAGCCACCTCAGGTGCCTCTTTACCCGACAAAGAGAGCACTCCACCCTCGGTCTCAGTGGGCGCCGTACAGCGTAGGCCGTTCATTAGACGTTGACCCCAATCATGCAAGCCCCCACGGGTTTTCCCCGCCCAATATACCGCCGTCTCGCTCCTTCGACTCACAAGGAGGGGGTCCCTACTCATTGCGTTCCACCAACGACGGCGGTGACCCCGCGAGAAACCCGTCTCAGCCGTACCCCCGCGTGGGTGTACAAGTAGGTGGTCGCGTGGAGGTCAGGCGATCCATCCATCCTTATGATGCTGGCGGGTGGCGAGCCAGCGAGGTTGGAAGCACTGCAAGCGACGACGCTATGGGGAGCAGAGCTCCGCTTCCACCCCGTCGCCTCTCCCCTGGCCCGCACCACTCGGAGCTTAGTGTTCACCCGGCGGGGTACCCGGAAAGTCAGCCTGACACGAGTCATGGTGGGGCAAGAGTACGAAAAACTTGGCCACAGCAGCCCCCAGGCGAGTGGAACGCCTACAGAGGCTCTTCCGCAGCAGCAGCCGCCGCCGCATCGGCTGTACCCAGCGGCACCGTCTGGAGAGGTAGTAGAGGGCCGGCGTGGGGAGGGGGCGGGGGAGGCGCGTGGAACTAGGATGTCAAACAATTCCAATAGACATATAATCTCGTTGTTCTAAAGTGGAATATGCACTAGGGATGTGCCGTTTCCCTTTGAGGGGTTGGGTGCTCTGGGCGCAATACCCCCGTTTGGTGCACCTACGCAGGGCCGTTAGAAGCACAACACCCCGAACTGGGCGATGTTGTTTTACAGACGGTATTTATATTGGGCCTTTTTGTTTTGTTTGGTGTACCGTCGCTCCTACGGTCGCAGACATAACATGAGAGTACGGCTGATTTGGTTTTCTCGCTCATGCCGACGTCAAGAAAAGGGGCATATCTGGAGGTGTTGTGGAAGTATTGTGGAGGCAAGTAACCTTTAGCACGGCCAATTAAACCCATCGGTTCCGGCATTGGTCCTACCTCGTGTTGTAATTTGTTCGCGGTGCATTGCTGCTGTTTACATGTAATGGCGTTATCCTCGTGGTTGTGGTCGTTACCACTAGTATACTGCTGCAAGTTTGGATGTGCAATTTATGCGTATTCTATGAATTGGTGCATGCCCTGATATGCATAGTGGGTATCGTACGTGGTTTGTATTAAAGGAGCGGCACAGCAACACACATACTTTCTCTGCACGCGGGCTCTAGCAACCATTGACTACTTACCTATCATCATTGCTCAAACGCCCAGGTCGTGGCGGCGTTGTGTATGCCTTGGGCGAAGGCTACGTTCGGTGTTTGAGTGTTTTGCGGCATGGCTTCGTCCCACAGAACGTTGGCTGAGTAAGGGATGTGTGTGCTGACCGTTGCGTGGAACGCTCACACTCGGTGTTCTGTCCAGGCGGTCGTCCTCGCGTCGAGTGGCCGTAGTTGTGTAACTATCGTATCATATGACCAGTCTCACTTGCTGGCGATTTGCGGCGTGGTTATGGGGTAAGCTATATACGTCTTGCAGGTTTACGGTTTCTAGTAGTGTTCATCGTTGAAGTGTGGCCAAGCGCCTGGCAAAGCATGACACATAGTGCATACCTATGCTGTACATACCTATATATCATATGACCAGTCTCACTTGCTGGCGATTTGCGGCGTGGTTATGGGGTAAGCTATATACGTCTTGCAGGTTTACGGTTTCTAGTAGTGTTCATCGTTGAAGTGTGGCCAAGCGCCTGGCAAAGCATGACACATAGTGCATACCTATGCTGTACATACCTATACCTTTGCATATCTATACGCCAGTTACTTTCATTCGGTGCCTCCCGAGGGTTGTAAGTCGTCAGGTCGTTGCGCCGACTTTGTTATTGTGCGTTACTTTGGTGTTTAATTGTTGTGTCTACAAAGTTGTTGTTTTTCCTTACAGTAGTGGCGATGTCGAACACTCCTACCATTTCCGCAATCCACAACCAATGCGAGCAGGACTTAGGTACTAGATACCTTTCGCGCAAGAGTAGAGGTTGTGGCACCCGCCCATGCTCACATGTCCTACTGCCTCGCGTATGCTGCATTTTCAATATAACCTCGAAAACGGTGGGAGGGCTATTCCTACCAACGTTTGGTGTGTTCCGGGCAGCTGGGGACAAGGTAACAGCGTGGGGCCTCCTTAGTTATACCGAACTCCTTTACCAGCTGCAGCATAGACACATACGGTTTTGCCAGTATTGTATTGTTACTACATAATCCACTGCACCATTGTCGCTATCCATTGCGCTAGTGGTAACCCTCCTGCTAATCGTTTCTCCCTACTTTGAAGGCGCATTCACTGTTGCTATTTCTGCACTGCAGTCAGTTTTTTGCTGACTGTTGTCCCCCACTTCACGCACGCACTTGCCTGGCGATATGTCGATCTCGGCAATGGTATACTCATCATACATAAACAACAGGTGAGAGGATATTCTTACAGCCTATACATACCCCATGTAGTTGGAAAGCCACGACTCTCACCATGCCAAGGGCATGTTGTAACTCTAGATGCGTAACCAACCAGCAAGATCCTCTGAGCCAACCGCAAATTGCATAAATAAACAATTATGTGTCGGAAGTTCGCGTTTAAGTATAGTATGTATCGCTTCCAAAAGCGGATACATATGTGGTCAAAATATGTCCGCAATGCGTACCACACTATGTATGCCTTACTGCTCGTGGCTGTCGGTCACCCGCATAGACGTACGTGTTCTAGTCCTCTTGCACTACCCCCCCTCCCACTATAAATATAATATATAAATATATAGGTTGGGTTGGCGTCGGTTGGCGACGACGCTGTAAAACACGCCTCTCACTCCGTAAGCTAGACAACCAGGGTACCGTTTTTTGTTTTGTTTTTGTTGCGGTCACCAAGGCTGGCGGTCTTGTCAGATTATTTGTGCGGGGTTGAGAATCTCATCCCCACACAAGGGGAATTATCGTATCATGAAGTGTGCGTATGGTCAGGCACCCACAAGCAGATACATAGCAACACGCATTGCTGTCTCTGAAAGTGACCACACCAAAAATTAAATCATTTCGTTGGAGGCTGTCGTCCATATGCAAGTGCGCCTCACACGCGGTTCTGAGCAGGATGCAGCTCACCCCCCATGCGGCTAGCCCAATGCTTCACGGCGATCCGTGCTTGGTGCAAGCGATGTCTGCTTGATCGATGAAAACCCAACTCGCTCCGTCCCGGCATTGTAGGGATGCGAGGGTCTATGGTCATACGACCTCGGCCGTGCACGACATGAGTACACCCCCCCAAGGTGGCCTCTTTGGGAGTACATTCGGTGATCTGGCTGCTCGTCTCTCGGTCCATGGTTGTGTACGAGCATCTGTTCTGTAAATAATACGGTATGTGTTTTGTTTCGTTTTGACCCGGCCGCATCACTGGGGACCTGCACAATATTCTGCCACGGAAGTCCGAATGGTCCATAATCCCACGGAAGTTCCACGGAAGCACCGTTATACTCGAACGGAAGTCCCATGGAGTCCCATGGAAGGGCCAAGGAAATCCCACGGGAGTCCCATGAATTCCCAAGGAGTCCGATCGAAGTACTGCAGAAATCCCAAGATGGTATAATAGGAGCTCGGAAGTCCCACGGAAATGCCATAGAAAACCCACGAGAGGTTCATGAACACCCCGCAGAAGTCTGGCGGGGATACAACAATTTCATGGAACCACCATGGAACTTCAATGGGGTGCCTCGATGGGATATAGTATTCCTGTGTGACTCCAATTGGTCTTACGGTGTGTACTGTGTTTTGATGGGATTGCCGTGTTCGCACGGGACTCCCATCGAACTTCTAATTACATTACCGAAGGACTACTGTACCTAGAATCGTTTTGTTGGACGTATATATGTGGGAGGTTTATTGAACTTTCATGGGGATACCATGGGACCTAGATTTCCATTGGGTCCGCATGAGACTTCTACAGCACTTGCTTTCAACTACTTTTATGGGTGTCCTATGGAACGTCCATGGTGCTTTCACGATACGATTAGTGCACTCATGGAACTCACATGGAAGTTGCGTGGAACTCTTCGTGTTTCCACCGGACTCGCATGGAACTCCCGTTAAGACTCTTTTTCTCCTGCCCGTACTTCTATAGAACTCCCGTGCGACTTCCATGCGGCCTCCATGCCACTTTCGTGCGACTTCCAACATACTATAGTATCTCCATGAGCCTTCTGTGAGGATTCGATTAGACGTCCACCAAATTTCTAGCACCCCCCCGCCCCAAAGGTACACCCTTCATAAAACGATATCATGTGCATATTTCCGCACGTTCCATATGGGAGTGGGTATTTTGAGCCACAACTTCGATTCATATTCCAGCTGGTGGTACGTCAGCGTTTCCCCGAATCCACGAGACCGAGTATCCAATTACAGCAGTTTATGAGAACGGCCGTAAGGTGGCCCGAACGCGTAGTGACATTGCACCAAAGAGTATGGTCAATGGTGTGCTGATTCGATTGATACAGATATCAGAAAGCGGCCACCCTTCGCCCATGCTACCGCCTATCCAATACTCTCCCTCCTCTTCGTCCCAGTCTCTCTTTTTGTAACGGGCATCTGCGTCTCTAATTTTTCATGTCACAAATACCGCCTACTATTAATAGCGGAATCCGGACTCTGGACCCAATATAGGTGTCTGCATAGTGTGCTGTCCAGGAGTAAGATCGACGGGGCATGATAATAATGTTTCCGTCGTTCAGAGCATCACACTCATGCGGCTAGTTCATGACCTGGTGGAGGCCTTTCGTCAGACTGTGGAAATATTTTCCCACCGTGCCTGGTGGCGCGGTAGCAACTGTGGTACTCATAGCGACGGCAAGATCTTGCTTGCCGGGGTCACATCCGTCGAGACGCATCCGGCACAGATGAAACCCGTGCCCACGATTCTGAATGAGGAACGTCAAACATCGTCAAGGCCACCCTACTGTAGGCAACGAAACAACGCCCTGAGGCCACACACCCGGCGAACACGCATTGGAGTTGGCAAGGAGGGACTAGGACTCCACAAGGGGGTAATCATCTTCGACTTGTGCCCACACATGACAACGTGACGCCACCATAAGCCATGGTGGTGAGCTTGGCAGATTGTCAAAGTAGCTCTGTCCGGAAAGGCTATTGCCGAGACACGCGTTGCTCGCAAAGAGGACATCGGGTGCTTGATGGGGTTACATGGGTGAAGCTATGGTGGGTTTGGTTGGGAAAATGTTCTGAACTGGGGCCAACCGAGCCGAGGCGAGCCAGACGAGAAGAAAGGACTGGTCACACGATCGATTTGTCCCCGGCAAAGACGGAAGGGCAAGAGCGCACTACGGAGGAACATAGTTCGAATCAACTGCAGACTAGGCAGCGTCGCCAGGGACCCCAGGACGGGATGTAACAGACCCTGGCGTCGAGCAAACGATGGCTCTGCCGTAGGCGCGTGGGTGTAGTAGAGTGTCGGTCGGAGCCTAGTGTCCAGACGCGGCGGGGAGGGGGGCATGGGCGACGCATTATCCGTACGTGCTACAAGTATCTGCGAGAAGCTCTCTCCCATCGTACTACAACAGCATTAGGATTTTTACATTCCAGATGCATATTATGAATCGATGCAGCGTGACTCAAAAACGGCAATCTCGTCCATTGCCTGACCACTCTCACGGTCCACACATACAATAATCGAGGATGGCTAACTGATAGCGTCCGAATCCACTACTGTTGCATGCAACAGGGAAGCTTCGTTCGTGTGTAAGTAAGTGTACAAGTATTCTACTGTTTGTACGTCGTCATTTTATCACATCAACCCCCAGTTTTGTGATGTACATTATTTTACTCTTTCGTGGCACGTGTCGCGACCGCCGCGACATGCCGCGACACCCCACGACGTGTTGCGGCGAGTGTCGCTCACCCTAACCCTAACCCTAACCCTACGTGTCGCGGCATGTCGCGAAATACCGCGGCACGTGTGGCGACATGCCGCAACACGAACCACGAAAAAGTCAAATAAGGTAGATTCGTAAAGTTTCGAGGCCGAATTGTTCCGTCTGTCGCTGGAACCAGCTGGTATACTTTAACTTTCGGTGTCTGACACCCCCGCACTCTTAAAACTGGACCCAGACTATCCCAGCGCGGAACATATCTCCACCGAACTAAAGATCGGTGCCCCGAGCCGTTGACCTCCCGACCTGGGCGGACTAAGGCTTTATCAGGAAAGTGGCGACAGATGCCCAGCCGCGGTCAGTCCAGAACCATCACGAGCGTATTGTTGAGTTCAGCCCCATAAACAAAAGGCTCATGTTCTGGACTGGTCGCGACTAAGTATGTTGGTCGCCAGTTTCCTGACATAGTCGCCCATTATTTGCCAGGCGGCTCGATGGAGCCCTGAACCCAGAAGCGTGGGTGCCTGCCACTGCACACTCGCTGCCGCCGGCACTGCCACCACCACCATCACCACCGCCCCAGGCCACCGGGAACAGGTGCTTTTCCAACACTAGAGGAGTGAAAACCGTAACACGGTCTGGACCGTCTTCTAATCACTCAATACATGTCTGCCCATGGCACTGCCATTCCCGTGTCATAGAAATCCGATGCCACCCGCACATGAATGTCATGACAAGCCCACGGCAGTGCCGTGACAACGCATGAGTAGTGCCATAGTGGTCCATAAACGTCGCTGGCGGTGCCATGAGGCTGGTATAGTTGTTGCGCATGGTAAACCCGCGGCAGGTCATGGCAGGGCCATGAGCTCATAAGAACACACATACAGTTACAGTCCGACGTGCAGCGTCATGGAGTGTCACGGTAGCCTTTACCATGCAAGTCCACAGTAGTTGATGGAAAAAGTGAAACAGTACTGTAGTCGAGGCACGGCATCCCGTGACAGTCCGATACAAAACCATGACAGCGCATCGATGTACAGTACGCGACAGCACTTAAGAACTCGGCAGTCAAGAACTTCAAGCTGGAGTTTTTGGACGAAAATAAGAACATGGCCTATTGTTCACTGAAAATAGTGTAGGATACACCCTGCCTTACATACAAATTCCAGCCTGGCCAGAAATAAGACATTATTAACTACAGTAGTGTCGCGTACTGTAGCGTACCATGGCGGTCCCATGACAGGTTCCATTGCAATTGGCATGGAATGGAGTTTCACAGCACTGCCATGGGGGTTTCATTGCACTGCCACGGCAGGCAGTGGTTTGGCAGTGGCATGGCAGTCCCCATGGCAGTTCGTTTCGAATTGGCAGAGCCATGAACGCCCTCACCAGAGTCATGACAACACCAATCAAATATAACGCACTATAGTAATGTGCACCCTTGACGACACAGCACGGAAGATGAAGGTTCGATATTTGAATGTGGTTGTGATTTGTTGTTGATTGCACCTGACGAACCAGTCCCACGTATAGGGCGCCGCGAAGCCATTAGCTCCTCGAGCCATAGCAAGTGATAGCCACACGTTCTTCGCCCTAGTCATTTGCTGCCGACTGCGTTCAGTGCTACCGAATTCCATATTGTACGGATTGACTCCTTTGTGAGTTGCATATGCTGAATGTGACACATGGAGGTGCGCTACGTAAACACATGGAGGCTCTACTACAGCAGTCGGACTGTAACGGAACCTGTGTGCCTTTCCATTCAGGAGCTCCTTTAGATCGAGCCCAGTTTGCCAACCGAACGTGCCTGGCGATTTTAATATAAGGCGAGACAAGCTGTCCGCCGTCCAACAACTCGATGTTCATAGCGAGTGCGTAGACTGCACGCGATGTCACCGTTTTCAGACCGATCAAGCTCGTTGACAAAAAACATCCCGCCGCGTGTTGGAATTTGTTTTCATCACAGTTCGCTGCTGTTTGCAGCTTATAACACGGAAAACACAACCCGAAGGTGCAACAGCTTCAAGGGGCTACAGCGTCAGGGTTAAAGCGCATGCCGAAACCATATTGTGACCGAAAGCCTAAATAGGCTCGTAGTAGAGGCCCACTCTAGACCGCTCTTGAATTTATCTTTAAGAAGTGCTCCTGAGTCAGTGGTGGATGCGCTAGCCACGTTATACGCCTTTCTAACTTGACAGTAAGGCAACATCATTACAGTGACACGTATGTGCCTTCTATGTGTTCGAATTATGCTTCTACAAAGCATTCAACATAACAGATAAACCTTGTCGTCATGCTTCGTGCCTTTCGTACATATCCACGACCTGCTCCATCAGCCCAGGCTGCTTTACATTCGAAATGAAGTAATCGTCACATATATTCGGCTCGTTTTCCCTCTTAAGTGCCGAAATGGTGAACATTACCCACGACCCGTCGCTTTGTCTGGGTCATTAAACCATGGGGCTATACTGTAGATGCAGCGACGGAGGTGGTGCAGCCTTTGGCGTGGTCCTCTATACCATTTAGTCGGTTCGGACGTTGTTTTGCATTGACAGCCAAGAGCTGGGATTTATCACGGCGTACACGTACATAACATTTATTCGTATATAGTAACCGCCATCGCTCTATTGACCTCGGTTTCACCACGGATGACATGCTCCAGGCAGGATGTTACGGGAGAGACAATTTATTCACGAATCCGATTATGAACACGATTTTTTTCTATGCGTGTTGGAGACATGATTCCCTGAAATCACCAGTTAGTTCGACCGTAAGAGCAAGCCGAGCCAATTTGCAGCTCGTTGTCATCACGCGTTTTTGATGCAGCCCATCGCATACAGCGCGGGCTAGCTACTGTAGTTACGTCGAGTACATCGTGCGGACCACTTTTTTGCTTTATTTCCGTTTAGCGATACTTGATCAACATTGGCTACCTGCCCCCCTTTTTTTTACGTTACTTTACGTATGGAATTTTGTGTCCCGCCGTTAAGATCTAGTGGCTGAGGCACGCCGCAGTCGAGTTCAGACATACGCAGTAAGGTACCGCTAAGGTACCTTTTTTCAATAAAGCAAAAAGTTTCAAGTAAGGCACCGTGAGAGGCAACCATTAAGAAGTGCCTTTTCATGCCATACTACAGTATACATTTGTTTTGAAGCGTTCAAATGACGTACTTGGCTATTAGGAAAATTGCATACACATTACCTTTCGGGCTTGCCTTACAACCCTAGGAAGCGTCGAACTCCGGTTCTAAGGATTTTTAACGACGTTACCTGATGCACAAAATTGCGCAGGTACGGCACCTGAGGCACGAAATAGCTGCCAAGGTAACGTTTTACTTCCAAAGGGATTTAAGCGACAACGTATGGCATGTCGAGGCGGCCAGAGATTACTTGCCACCCGCCCCGAAAATATTTCCGAGCGATACAGAGTGCTTTGTATTGTGGTACCCGGTTGGCTTACCTTACAGGTACACTACTACTACTGGAAGTAGTGTAGTGGGGTAGCAATAACCGTCGTCTCACATTATTTTCGGCCCGAATCCCTCCGGACCTAATTCCTCGAAAATACGCAGCATATATACGGTAGGGACTGCAGTAAGGGTTAGATTTAGGTTTAAGGTACGGCTGTTGGAGTTTGTCGGTCAACGGATAGCCCTTATGCTACTGCTGAAACGACACGCTGGCCAATTATCAAATATCCGTTTCCATGTTATATTCCACACGGTCCTATACGAATGCTATACTATTTATACGAAGTTTGGCGAGGGGGCGGTGGAAGGAGACGCGCATAACCTTGAGCGGAAACATCCTTGCAAGCACGGCGAGAATGTCGTCCAAGATATTCACCTGTGCACGGTGCTTCGCCCACGCAGACACCTGTGACGACCTCACTACTAACGTGTATGTCGATAAGTCCGTTGAGTGAGACAGCTGCTTCGGGTTGAGCTGGAGCGTAAACGTTACGATATATATGCCTGTTAGATGACTGTGAACGATAACACATATTATACATACCTGGTATACTAAGTATACGTATACATAACACGTTGTGGACTTTGCACCTTTCATATTCTAGAGGCGCACGACGTAAACACACAACCGATACACAGCATACCATTACGAGCGCAGTGGATTGACCTGTGGTATGATGTGACGCTACGTTTGCATGCATAACAGGTGGCCGTAGTGTTTATCGATCCCTTTGCAATCAATTACCTTCCAGCTCAACTCGTACGGAGGAAGTTTTATTCTAAGCGGTGGTCTAGGCAAGCAAACCGTGGCAACATGGTCAGGTGTCTTCTCTTCACCTCCCCGGTGCTTACGTTTGTTCACACGTTGTTGTTTATCGCGGATAGGGTTCAGCCGTGCTACAGTGTGTATTGATTGTTGGTATTTCAGTGTTCATCTATGTTGCCGACTCGCGCTTTCGGCGACAGAAGGCCCAGAAAAGCGGAGCCCTTGCATCGGACCAAAAATAAATAATCATTTTTTTCCCGGTTTTTGTTTTTCGGAATTTTGTATCTTGCAATTAGTGTAAGAACGGTTAACTCGCCCAGTTTTAGGCCATTTTCTCTCCTGACCGAAGTTCTGGAGATCCATTAGTTTTTTTTCACTTTTTTTGTATACGAGTCCATCCGGTTAAATTTTACCATCTTGTGACCTCCCCTTTTTCTCGCTCAATTTTGAGAATTGTAAGGCGAAACAAACTTCGCAAGAACCGCGGGGTCGAGATGAACTCAAATCCGGTCTCAATTTTTATTTTGAAAAAAATTGACCACTTTTGGCCACTTTTGAGACAAAATGGCCTAAATTTGGAAGGAAAAAAAAAACGTACTTTTTTCTCGTGTATACTGCTGTACATTAGGAATAGCACGCGCCTACGCCAATATCGACGATGCTTTCTTTCCCACCTCCTCATAAACCCATACTGTACTCTTTTGTGTAGTGCATGTATTCAATGGAATAGTATACCTCCACCACACCAACGCCACGCCAACAGCAAGCTCAACGCCACGATAGCATCCATCCACCTTCCCACCACCACCGCGCCAGCATCACCACTAACTAATAGCTCCAGCAACGCCTCACAAACTATCTATTCTACATACATACATGGTGTATTCTACTATTCCGTCTTGAATGACTTCAACATGTCATCGATGGCGGCAATAGAAGCAATCCGGGCTTCGCGCGCCGCGGCGAGGGCAGCCTGCTCTTTGGTCTTACGCCCAGCCCCCTTCATTGGCTAGTGTTTGTGTGTGGGTGTGTTCTCCCACGTGTTTGTCTGTGTTCATGTGTATATATACATCAGTGTATGTATGTGGGTGTGTGTCGCTCTGAAACTTTGAGCGGCCATATCTCGCTCAATTTGTTTTTAGACAAAATAATGAAAATACCCTAGGTGCAGGTCCAATTCGTCCGAATCCATTGAGTTTTTCGGGATCGTAGGATCAGTTATTCCACATAATAAAACGAAATCAATTTCGCCCCCCATACGAGGTTTTCTGGCTTTTTCTCCCCCAAATCTCGTCACAAAAAAAAAACGTTGTTTGTTTTGTTCATGAATCTGGAATTATTATTAACAAGTGCTGGATCATATTGTTATGGTACTGCTGGCATGATGTGGAAACGCCTGGTAAATACCTGGTATCAGGTATAATAATCGTATTGGTAGTACTTGGAAGGCGGTATCTTAGGTGGGAACCAGGGATGGTTCCCGATGGCTTTTAGCCATCTCACCTGCCTTCTCAGTCGTTCATCACGCGAAAACGGAATAAACCTGCTCTTCTTCTATCTCTACGCAAACAACACACGTGAGTACCAACGAGTACCCGTTCCATAGGCTGACCTGGCTAGGGATACCCTGTCCTCTTATACCTAGC
>MEHQ01003248.1:336571-374702 GCA_008828725.1 Saccharina japonica
CCACGCCCAGCCGCCAGCGACGAATTTGGGGACCGGGCGCAAGGCGTCGGAGAGGGCGGAGTTGCGCCGGTTCACGCGAGCAACTGTGAGGGCGTGGTGTTCGCGAACGATGTCGTACGCGCGTTGCTGGCGGTCCGTCGCCAAGTCGCAGTACGCGAGGTGGTCGCGGGCCAAACTCTGGTGGCCGGCGACGCCTGCGCGCTCAAAAAATCCGCGAGGAAAAGCCTTCTCGCTCGAACAGCCACAACAAGAAAAATAGACGTCGCTCCGGAAACTCGCGAGGGCACCACCACGGCTAGTAGAACAGACACAGCGACAGCCACAACACACACGCAGGCTACCGTCAGGCCGGCTCTGACAAACAAGGCGGTGTCCCGCCCTCGCCCGCCTCTTCTTC
The DNA here is from genome assembly GCA_008828725.1 of Saccharina japonica. Lineage (NCBI taxonomy): Eukaryota > Phaeophyceae > Laminariales > Laminariaceae > Saccharina > Saccharina japonica. The sequence goes on from MEHQ01003248.1 coordinate 336,969, forward strand.
CTCTGCTCACGTCGCCGGTACCCGCTACGGTGCCTCACATAATTCGGATGGAAACCCGAACGGACGCCAGCCAGGTACCTTCCGCGCTGGCAACTGACAGGTCGACGGTGGTACGGCCCCTCCCACGTGTCTACCGCCAGCATTACCGGGAGAAATATTGTTAATTTCACAAGATGCTCGTGTCCCACCTGGGGGCTCTGGCCCCCGCCCATCGCCTCGTATACCCGGGCAGCACAACGACACATCCACATCTACACCTGCTGCGAGCCCACCAAGCCCCCTGCCACCTGTTACATTTGTCCAGTGAACAAAAAGGAAACCGAGCACGAGTAAAAAAAAAACTTTCTCCGTTTTAGACTAGTCCTGCCGATATGCAACGCCAAGTGTAGTGATTCTTTTTTTTTTTTTTTTTTTTTTTTTTTTTTTTTTTTTTTTTTTTTCCCTTTTTTTTTTTTTGTGTGTGTGTTTTTTTTTTTTTTTTTTTTTTTTTTTTTTTTTTTCTCTCTTTTTTTTGTTCTCTTTTTTTCCCCTCTTTTTTTTCTCTTGCTGTGTCTTTTTGTATACTAGTTCCCTTCTTGTCTTTTTGTTTACTATTTCCCTTTTTGTCTTTCTGTTTTCCTGTGTTTTCTCTTTTTTTTTGTGTTTTTTTATTTCGTTTATTTTTTTTTTTTTTTTTTTTTTTTTTTTTGTTTTATTTTTTATCAGTTCTACCGAGCCCCCGCTCTCGAGCCGGGGGGGCAGTTAATGTATAATGACTGTAGGATTTTCGGTTCCAACGTTTCTTCTTTTTGACGTTCCTTGCTCGGCTTCGTAGCCTTGCCGTTCAGAGGTGTGGGAGTGGGTTTTGAGGAGCCGCATCTTCGACTCATGTTTTAGTTCGTGGAATCGGGGTTTCCACGAATTTCTCATATTTCTGCATATACGGCTCATCAGAGTGGGCTACGTAGTGTTATGGTACTGCTGGTATGATGTGGAAACGGTTGGTAAATACCTGGTATCAGGTATAATAATCGTATTGGTAGTACTTGGAAGGCGGTATCTTAGGTGGAATCCAGGGATGGTTCCCGATGGCTTTTAGCCATCTCACCTGCCTTCTCAGTCGTTCATCACGCGAAAACGGAATAAACCTGCTCTTCTTCTATCTCTACGCAAACAACACACGTGAGTACCAACGAGTACCCGTTCCATAGGCTGACCTGGCTAGGGATACCCTGTCCTCTTATACCTAGCTTCACTAGAATATCCACACTTAATCTATTGCACATATAAAACACACCCGATATAGACTGCCACTTTCTCCTGTAAAATTATTATTAACAAGTGCTGGATCATATCCACACTTAATCTATAGCACATATAAAACACACCCGATATAGACTGCCACTTTCTCCTGTAAATCCTACCGTACTTTAACCCCCCAGGGAGGGCGGGCGGGTTCTTGTTTCAACTCGCCGAACTCCCACCCAGTGCCAGACCCCTGCTCGCCCACACCCACGAGTAGAGCCCAGTACTAGTTGGTACTCTTCCTTTCTATCTCAATCCTTCCCAGCCTCCTCTGCACTTCCAGTGCAACCACTCACTGCAACCTCCCAACATGATGACCCTATTCCCCATCCCCTATCAATCACGTTAACGATTCAGTACCTCTCCACAAACTCCAGTTTTCGTTCGTTCAATCTTCCACACTTCACATGAAGCTGGTCGACGAGATCTGTTCAAAACCGGTGTCAGACAAAAATAGGCACCACACGTTCGTTCATACAAAACCAAATAAAATCACGCAAAAAATCCACGGATTTGCGAATATCTCGCCAACAAAATGAAAAATAAGAAATATGATCCTACCAAAAGACCCGCCTGAAACAGAGCTTTTTAACGGTATATTCCATGCCACCAAGCAAGGGGTAATTCTGTTGTCCACAATAAATTATTTATTGTATGGTCAAATGATGGCAAAATTTAACCGGATGGACCATACTCTTTGAAAAATAATATCTTGATTTTAGTGCAGAACAACATATCTTGAAATTAGTGTGGATTTTTTTATATTGAAATTAGTGTAGATATAAGAAAGCAAAAAAAGCCAAGATCTTCAGGAAAGCAAGGATCGTAGAAGCCCGAAATATTTGTCGTAGACTCTCTGAGAGCGTAGCAAGTCCTTATGATCAAGTGAGACAAAAACGAGGACAAATGTAAGTAAGTCCATTGCTTGTGCTTGTCCGCTCGACACAAGGACGGCGTGAGCCACTACAGTAGCAAGCAGTGTTGGTTTTTTTCGGCAAAACTGTTCGTCCGACATATCAATTTCTACTCCCACGTTTAAATACCTGCCAATCGACATGCTTTCAAGAACAACTTACCACGGTAATAGAACGTGCGGCGTTCTGAATTAGAAGGCAGGTCGTCGAGGCTCGGCAACACCTGGTTTCGAAAGTATTAACGTAAGCATTGTGTTTCGACTTCTATTTTACTGTCGACTGGTTGCGGAAGTAATATTTTTTTTCATGGGAACGTCCATGGAGGTAAAGACTCTTCTCTTCCGCTGGAAAAAAAATCCCGATTGAAGAGGGCCTTCGGCCACTATTTTAATAGACAGGTCTACGAGTAGTTCGGTTCGGTGCTATACGGCCTTTATCATCCGATTTGTAGTTGGGTCACATTTTGGTCATCGAAATGGACCCACTTTGGGTGGGACGGTGTACCAAGCGGAATCAAGGGGTGGTTTCGTGGAAGATTCCCTCTCTTCCGTTTCCTGGACGGATATTTCAGAAGTGTGTGTGTGTGTGTGCGACTTTTTTCCACGAACGAGACCCGGCGAAAACCGCTGATGCCACCGCTGACCAACCCGCCGAGACGTTGGCCATCGCTCGGCATGTTGCCCACCCTCGCCAAGTTCCAGCTCATTTGGCGCCGCCTGTGTGATGTTGTGCTGTTCCCCGTCTGCCTCGTCAAGCAAGCCTTCACGACTGCCTGGGGCTACAGACTGGCTGTAATAAGGTATACTCGTAACTATTTTGAACATCTGAATGCCTGTATATCTACGACCAGACATATGGTATTGTTGGAGTCTACAAAAGTCAGGCATGTATCGATGCTCCGACCAAAAGAGCGTCGGTAGCCAAGGACACTCGTTGAACTCTACGACGAGCTGCTGCCCACTAGCGCCCTTGTTATCCCCCGGCTCCTTTCGGGTGTGGTCCTGCTTGCCTCCTTTTTGGATTGGCCGGCCATCTCGGCCTCCGGCTCTCCTTATCTCGCTTCCTCCCTTCTTCCATCCCCACCTTACCTCGCGGTCTGAATCTAGTTCTGACGTTTTTGTATGTTTTCTGTGTTGTCTACATTGTACAGCAATAGATCAGTACCACTTTGACTCGGAATATAATGGCCTTGTGTATGTTAACATTTAATCGAAATGATCCTTATATTTCTGCTCAGACTGGTAGTGTGTAAGCCTTGCGACTACGAGTACATATACATAGCTTTTCTGTCCACGGAGTCTTATTCCAAAGTTTGAAGTGGCACCTCTTCGACAATCACGACCTTGTCAACCCTTTCCTCCCCGAGTTCTTTTATTTCAATTATGTTAGCACTTCAAGTACATCCAGAATCTCGACCGTGTCAATCATTTCCCCCCGAAGGGAATGTCTCTCACACTTCGTACTCGTAGGCTGTGACTTTCTGTAGTAGTAGTAGCTTTTACGATGTTCTAGTTTATATTTTGTCTCTATCGTGTTTCTCCGTCCCATTGACCCATCGACATAAGCAGTAGTACTGCAGTATGATCCCTCCGACAAGCAGCACCAAATCTGAGCAAGCCAGCTTGAACTTTTATTTTATTTTTTTATTTCGGTATTCTATCTTTCAACGCATCTGGATTGCTAGCATGTTGTACTACAGTACGTGACAGCGCTTGAGAATGTGGCAGTTAAGAATGTCAGGCTGGGATTGACGGAAGTTTAAGAATTTACAGCTAAGCATTTGTGCTGAACTCGAGGAGGAAATAATATTTAGAAATTGGGAAGTGCAAGGGGGTCGGAAGGTAAGAATCTCGCTGTATAAACTGCACAAACATCCCCCAAGGCCACATCAGGCCCCCAGCCAAGCCGCCTCTGCGCTCCAAAACCGTTCCAAGAGGCAACTTTTTTTTAATATATTGTTTTACTTGTTTTGGCTAAACCAAATCATTTTTTTTCAGCCAAACAAATCCTCTCCCCTCTGCAAACATGCAAAAACAAATATTGCAGTACTTTGCTTTTTATTTTTGTCGGTGCGGATAGTAGCAGTGCGGTGGTGGAGGGTGTACTGCTTGCTGCTAGAGCACCTGCAGGCCCTTGGAGCAGAAGATACAAGTGCCTTCACCTGCACTGCATCGTGGTTTCGATTCGCGGTGGCGCAGGTCCGCCGCGATGAATCTATCCCACGACGCTTTGCGGGACCTGACGACGCTTGCCTAGTTATATCTGAAGGCGGGATACTTGAGCGACAATTATTGCAGCTCGAGGAACATGTCATCAAGGGCCACCTTGTTAAGACAGGGGGCCTGATGACGGCGGACGGGACAGGTGACGAGGAAATTGAACTGGAGGGGCTGACGGAGCCTTTGGCGTCCATGGACGATGCAAGCAAGGCTGAGGTGGCAGGGGCCGGGGCTGAGAGTGACGGGTATGGCCGCGGGGGCAGGGGGGTGATGGGAGTAGAGAGGAAACGGATGGGTCAGGGGGCGCGGAACAAACGCAAGGAGGAGGGGAGCAGGACGAGGGCAGTGGGGGTGGACGACATTGAGGACGAGGACGAGGACAGCGATAATGTGGACGGCAGAGAGGGCGAGGACGAGGACAGCGAGGAGGATGACGAGAACAGCTTGCAAGAAGGTGGGTGTGTGTGTGTTCACAATAAACCTTCCTTTCTACCCGTCGACATCCAGCACACCCAGTGTCCGTGCCGATTCTTCATCCTAAAAAGGTACCAGTTCTGTGGTCACAAAACTACGACACAGAGATACTGCACTCAGTGCAGTAAGCAGAGCAGACAATGCAACGCCATATACGACAGGCAAGACCTACATTACTAGCAATCCAGGTGCATGCAAGAGAAAAAAAGAGAAAAAAGAATAAAGCGAAAAGAAAAAATAATAAAAAGTAAATATACTGAAGCAAATCAACAATCAAGCAACGAAATAAAAAGCATGACAAAAAAAGAAAGAAAGTGTCGTGCTTCTCCCAGAGGAGATGCGACCTCCAATAAAAACCAAATGAAATGAAAGAAAATGAAATGGACCGAAACAGCGCCAACAGAGCAAGACTGAGAACGACAGGATAGGACAGCCAGCCGGAGCACACCAAAGGCCAGCTGAGGCAGGTTTGTGCCCGTAGTACAGGCAGGTTCTACCAGCTAGTCGGTCTGGCACCTACTCTGTTTGCCGTCTCTTTCCTGCTTTCGTCCGTCCTGGTTTCCCTATGACCCCCCCCACCCTCCGTCTCCCTTCCCTTGGGCGCCACCCATACAACGGGTACGTGGCACTTCCAACTCAATTCCGTTTCGTTCTCGTGTAACACACGAGAGTCCCGGAAAGAGAACGGGGAATGACAAAAACAAAATGAATACGTACGTAGCTAAGCCACCAAAGAAAGTCCTAGGAAAAATACGGAAGGCGGAGAAACAAAGGCAAAAGCGATCACGGTAACATAAATAAGTGAAACAAAGTAAACGAAGCAAATGATGCGAGGGGTTGTAGCATCGCTGTCGTGCCCCCCTTGAGAAGCAACAACAGGCAATACAACAAGCAAAAAGAAAAATGAAAAAAAGAAAAATAAGAAAAAAAATCAAACAAACAAACAAACAAAGGGAAAGAAAGACCCCCAGAAACAGTGCCGCGTTCGAAGCGGCTACAGAGGTGCGCGGCACGGGTAGTCTAGGTGGAACTTACTAGTCAGCCTGGTACCTTGCTATCCTGTCGGCTGTTTCCCTCCTGCTCTCATCAGCCGCGGTTTCCGTACGACTGTTGCCCCCCCCCTTCTCATTCCCTTTTGCACCCCCCGCATCGGATGCGTGGCGCTGTCTACTCAGTTCCGCCTCTACCTTGTGCCACCGGATCATGAACTGTTCAGCCGCTTCGAGGACCCCCCTGTGCCACTTGCCCACTTTAGTTGCTGCAACGGTCCATACTGCTATATATATACAGTTGTTGTTTTGTTTTGTGTGTTGTTGCATCTGGTCTCGTTTGGTTCAGCGCTTGGCTGTGCAGGTGACTAGATACAATAGTACCAGTGTTTAGTGGGTATTTACACGTATGGTTCTCTCCTCGGGAATAGTCCCAGAGTTTGACCGTTGAACAACGTGAAATACGACCCTCTATTATTTTCGTTTGCCCCCAAACTCTCATCGTATGGTATTCAGGTGACTCTGACAACGGGAAAGACCCGCTGACTCTGCTGGACGACGTAGACGACATGTCACCAGAGGATGTGGCAATCGGGATGTCGATTCCGGATGGGTTTCGTCTTCAAGAACAGTCGCGACCAGCTGCTTTAGACAACACTTCAGTGAAACGTGGTGTGTTAGTGAGATTAAGCATGGGGTGGTTTGGTCGCCTGATCACTCGCAAGAGTCGGCAGCGCACGAAATAAGTGTACGACTACTATGTGCATCTTGAACCAGACCAAAGCGTGCGGAGCATGAAGTTACCCTTAGGTGCATACATCACGGAAAGAAGCGCGGCGGTGGGTGCGTGGGTTTTACTATTAATAGAGCGTTCCGACAAAGATCAGACGGGGGGTACAGTCGGAGGGGGCAGAACAGTCAGCTCGGAGATTCAGAAGCAGGGGGAGAAAAACCGGCTGTCAGTAGCAGGGGGAGAGTATTGACGCCCAACATGCGTAACGTAGACCATGTCGATTGAGTAGAGTTACCCCCTATGTACGAGTACAGGTAGTGCTTAAGCAGAATCGTTGAAGGTGCCGAATATATTATTTGATGCCTGCAGTCCTGAAGAGCGTCATCGTGTTTCTAGTCAAAATATTGTGAATTCCGAGTGATGCATGCCACGTGAAAAAAACAATTCTCGAAAACCGCTCAAGAAACAAGAGTCGCATTGAACGCCTTTGTAAAACAAGAATTTGATTTTCAAGAATTTGGCGTGTTGCGCCTCTTCTCCCAATAAGAAATTGGATTTAAGCACTTCTGCTTGAATTGAAGAGGAAATAAGACGCGAGGCTGAGTTTAAATAGGAAATTCTTGAGTGCTGTCGCGTACTGCTGCATGTCTTGCCGGTCATAAATTGCACTGCCGTGTCTACTCTGCTTACTGCATTACAATGCAGTATATCTGTGTCGTGGTTATGTAAAGACAGAGCTTGTATGTCTCAATGGGCACGGAAACCGGGCGTGCTGGGTGTCAACGGGTACAAATAACGGTTTGATGTGAATAGCACACATATACTGCTGTTGTAGTGTTTAGTAGTTCGTACCTAGCGCTCGACTTCAAGCAGCGCTGAGCACGGTTTAGTAGGCTGATTTAGTTGCCCTTCCCAACAAAGCGGGAGAGGGAGGGTGCCCCTCCACGTTAAGGCACCAGGCGTCATCATACAGATATTTTTGTTACTTGTCGATGCATGACCTTGGTTGCCTAGGGTTAAAGCTTAAAACTTCACACCTACAATCTCGGTTATTTAGTAACATCAGAATACCTGGTAGACTATGCTATTAATAAACATCCCTGTGTGGAATCTATACAATGTACAGCAGCAGTACTGTAGTATTTTTCCTCCTCGCATTCTTTGTCGTTCGTGTTTGGCATGAAGATGAAGCGGGATTGAGTAGGAGGCGCCACACATTCGTTGTGTGGGTGTCGCTCAAGGGAATGGGGAGGGGTGGCGGGGCCAACCGTGAACGGTCGTACCGAAAGCAGGAAAGAGACCGTCGGAGCGTTAGCAAGGTACCTTGATTGAACCTGTCTGTACTACCGGTGATCTTGTTGTGCTTCGGTCGCCTGCCGATTCCCTTCGTTCAGTCTTCCGCTGTTCACGTTGTTTTATTTTTATTTCAGTTTTCTTCCGTATTGCCTTGTTGCTTTTGTCATATCTCCCGGGGGGCGCACGACACTTGTTCCTTGTTATTTGTTTTGTTTGTTTTGTTTTGTTTTGTTTTGATTAGTTTGTTTGGTTTTATTTATTTTATTTTCGTTTCGTTTCGTTTCGTTTCGTTTCGTTTCGTTTCGTTTCGTTTCGTTTCGTTTCGTTTCGTTTCGTCTCGTCTCGTTTCGTTTCGTTTCGTCTCGTTTCGTTTTTGTTTGTTTGTTTGTTTATTTATTTGTTTGTTTGTTTGTTTGTTTGTTTGTTTGTTTTTTTCTTCGCTTGTTTTCGCTTTTAATCGTATTTACACAACCGTCTATGTTCAAGGTTGTTTAAGGGTGATGCCGCCATAAGGTTCTGCGACTTGCTCAAATTCGATGTTTCTTGTTGGCAGACCCATACACAATGCTGCTGGTATAGATGGGCTAGTAGACAGTAAAAGTCGACAAAATATAATTTACTTTTTAAATGTTAAGAACACACACCATAATACACCAGGTACACAGCAGCACTACAGTAGTCGTAGTAGTAGTAGTAGGTGTCCCCTTTTCAGGCAACTCGAGATTCAAAGTCTAGCTTTGGAGGGGGAAGCCAGTCGGTGTTGACTACTTACTACCTGGGATGATATTATCATTTTCCATAACCCGCCGCGTCTAATTATTGGCCCTACCTTTACCCACGCTGTATGTATAATGATATTTTTTTTCTCTCCCCAATATACGACGATTGACACACTATGAGACACCTATTAAAAAGCGTGCAGTATCTATCTGGTGTCATCCCTCCAAGAGTAAATAATAAGTAGAATAGACACTCCTTGATGCATTGACGACAAATAAATCTGATCGGGCATATTACCTTCATTTACCTCGTTCGTCGATCGTCATAAAAACGCTAATAATGATACAGGACAAGCATGGCGGCTGAACACGCCGGCATCCCATTTAGGCGATGTGTACATGTGTACCTCCTTCCATGGAAATATATCGAAAGTAAAACAAGCTCCACGGGAGTAAAAATTACTTCCAATATATTTCCATGGAACTCACAATTTACCACCCTGAAGAATACGAAACTTCTATGGAAACTTCCATGCGATGAAAAAAACAAATAGTGTGGGAGATGGTGTATACCAGGTGTGTACTACTGTTACTACCGTCTACGGCGAGTACTGCTGTGTGTATTCTTCACATTAAACCTTCGTTTCTACCCGTCGACATCCAGCACACCCAGTAGTGTCCGTGCCGATTCTTCAACCTAAAAAGGTACAAGTTCTGTGGTAACCAAACTATTATACGACACAGAGATACTACGCTCAGTGCAGTAAGGAGAGCAGACAATGCAAAGTCATATACGACAGGCAAGACCTACCCTGCTAGCTGTCCAGGTGCATGGAAGTTTAATGTGTGTGTGTGTGTGTGTGTGTGTTCTTCACATTAAACCTTCCTTTCTACCCGTCGACATCCAGCACACCCAGTGTCCGTGCCGATTCTTCATCCTAAAAAGGTACCAGTTCTGTGGTCACAAAACTACGACACAGAGATACTACACTCAGTGCAGTAAGCAGAGCAGACAATGCAACGCCATATACGACAGGCAAGACCTACCCTGCTAGCAATCCAGGTGCATGCAAGAGAAAAAAAGAGAAAAAAAGAAAAAAGCGAAAAGAAAAAATAATAAAAAGTAAATATACTGAAGCAAATCAACAATCAAGCAACCAAATAAAAAGCATGACAAAAAAAGAAAGAAAATGTCGTGCTTCTCCCAGAGGAGATGCGACCTCCAATAAAAAACCAAATGAAATGAAAGAAAATGAAATGGACCGAAACAGCGCCAACAGAGCAAGACTGAGAACGACAGGAAAGGACAGCCAGCCGGAGCACACGAAGGCCAGCCGAGGCAGGTTTGTGCCCGTAGTACAGGCAGGTTCTACCAGCTAGTCGGTCTGGCACCTACTCTGCTTGCCGTCTCTTTCCTGCTTTCGTCCGTCCTGGTTTTCCTATGAACCCCCCCACCCTTCGTCTCCCTTCCCTTAGGCGCCACCCATACAACGGGTACGTGGCACTTCCAACTCAATTCCGTTTCGTTCTCGTGTAACACACGAGAGTCCCGGAAAGAGAACGGGGAATGACAAAAACAAAATGAATACGTACGTAGCTAAGCCACCAAAGAAAGTCCTAGGAAAAATACGGAAGGCGGGGAAACAAAGGCAAAAGCGATCACGGTAACATAAATAAGTGAAACAAAGTAAACGAAGCAAATGATGCGAGGGGTTGTAGCATCGCTGTCGTGCCCCCCTTGAGAAGCAACAACAGGCAATACAACAAGCAAAAAAAGAAAAATAAGAAAAATAAATCAAACAAACAAACAAACAAACAAAGGGAAAGAAAGACCACCAGAAATACCCAGGAAAAAAAAAAAAAAAAAGAAAAAACAAAAAAAACACCCAGTTCGCCATCCAGCCAGGCCAGGTAGTATACTTCTTCTCATCACAGGGATAAGAACGAGAGTAACAATGAAACTAAAAAAAAACGAAACAAAAACACAACAGGCCGCGTTCGAAGCGGCTACAGAGGTGCGCGGCACGGGTAGTCTATAGCGGACTTACTAGTCCGCCTGGTACCTTGCTATCCTGTCGGCTGTCTCCCTCCTGCTCTCATCAACCGCGGTTTCCGTACGACTGTTGCCCCCCCCCTTCCCATTCCCTTTTGCACCCCCCGCAACGGATGCGTGGCGCTGTCTACTCAGTTCTACTCCTCCTTGACGACCGCACGCGGCGCGTTTGACAGCGGCGTACATACCCCAAGAGCGCAAAAAGGGCTCGTGACTGGGTAGCAGAGGCAAACTTTGCTGCTGCCTGGCACCCAACTGAGGATGGAGTATGTGTGGAGCGCCTCAGTGAAGCCGGGCACAAGATCGAAGCCCAAGCTCCTCTTCCTGCTCGAGAAAAGCGCCCTCGGGACTGTCAAAAACACTTGGAAGCAGCGGCCGTACCTCCTAAAAAACGCGGCGGAACTCGGGAAGGGGCAGGCAGGCCGCGTTGCTCCTATGGCGCGAAGAGGCAGGCAGGCATGCCGGGATCACTGGAGCATTGCAATTATCTATTTGGATCGTCGAAAAAGAGTGTCTTGGATCTGCAGCAGTGGTCACTGCTGGGCACGAGGTGAGAGCCGGTTTATATTTGAATTATATATGGTAATTCTTATTTGTGCTGTTATGATACTTACTGGCGGAATATAATCGCCGTTGGGGTATAAATATTGAATGAAAACGTTTCTTACATTTACGTCTACATCGGTATGTTTTTACCCTGTGTTATGCTGCTGTTGATACTGCTGTTGTTGCTGCTGCTTGGTGCTTTGTACTGCTGCTGTTGTTGTTGCTGCTGCTGTATTGCTCTTGTACTGCTGCTGTAGCCACGTCGAGTGTGTATTTCGTTGCCCAGACGCGCAACGCGTGCATCCTATATACGAACACACAAACATATGGCTCCGCAAGATACCAACCCTCCCCCAACCCCCCCCCCTTCTCCCTTGCCCTCTCTGTGATGCACCGTTCTCGCGTTTCCTAGACGTTTGTTGACGTCTCCCACGCGCAAGCTGCGAAGCTACTCCGACAGACGCTGGCTGTGAGATCAGTGTACCAGTTGCTCTTGAAGGGGGGGACACACAAGCAAGCTTTCGAGAACACGGCTGAGTGTCTGCGAGTGGAATTGAGCACCCTCAACCAAAACAAACGCCATATATTTTTAATGGAACTCCCGTATGAATTTATTGGTATATCATTGTGTTCGTCTACTCAAGCCCCGCCGATATCACTTGAGTAAATTCAAAAATGAGTAGTGGCACGAGCGCAGTTACAGAAATAAACGATTCTTAGTTTCGTCCCCTCTCCCCAACAAACGCCTGAAAACATCTATACAAAAACCCGAAATCTCAGGAACGCCTCCAATCGATACGGTGTCTGAACAAATCTTGTGGCACTTTGGATGTAGATCATAATTCCAAAAACAAAAATGAAAAATAGCAAGAATTGACGGAGTTACGACCGATCAAGCATATCCAGCCTCACAACTTCCGGCACCATAGTAGGGAAACCCCCCTCGTATCTTCATATCATATATATATATGCGAGTATTGTTTAATAATAACATGTGTAGATGGTGGGATACACTTCCTGCCAATTACAGTATAGATTGATTGACAGCGGCGGTAACGTTCATCGTTATAGTTTCCAGGAACAACCCAAATTGTTCACACTGTGACACTCCGGATAGTTTATAATATTTCATGCTACAACAACAGCAGTAGTCTACTTGACCGTTGAAAAAATGTTCCGAAACCTACCGCACGGAGAGTTGTTGTTTGGGGACATTGCCACAATCTACAGATATGTTTATGTTGCTGTAACAGAGGTGAGTCTTAACTTTCTGCTTATAGCACGTATATACCAGTCCATAAGTTGTAGTGTTGTGGTAGGCTTGATTTGCTTGCCCTCGCCCCATAGACTGCAAAGTAGCAGAAATTCCCGCCTATGTCATACCTGCACCTTTTTAGTTTATTTTTATTGTTTAGCCCATTTATTTTCTTCGCACTTCTGTACCTCTCCCTCCATAGTCGGAACTCAGATCCGGGGTCACAAAGCAGTGTCTTCTCGCTCCTCCCTACTACGGTTCGTGCCTTGAATTTTATCGCGCCGAGGGTTCAGCATTCCCAACGCTCGTCGGTTTTCATCGAATTTTGCTAACTCACGCTCTCACGCTTTCCGCTAGTCAAGATATTGTTTTGCGAGAAGAAGTCCCTACGAGCATGCACTCGGGGGGTCTCGAACCCACGACCTTGACTCTAACAGGGACGACATTTCCCTGTCGTTCCGCCGGGGACGCCGGCCGTATACTACATTGTTATACGAGTACTACAGCAGTACCGAACTTAGGGGAACTTTTGTTTACCGTTTTTTAATCTATTTTTCTGCATACAAGGTTGACGGTACGATTTAAACGCTGTTACGGCATATCACATGTATCAACCATACAAACAATCATATACCGCCGTGGCACCACACACTGCTGAGGACCTATATTGAAGATATTAGGGCGTGAACACCTACATCTCTGTTCAATGTTCATCGCCACTGTTGTAGCCGGATACAGCAAGAGGTGTCACCATACTACTGCCGGAGCCGGGGACAGCAACATATGGAACTGGTACTGCTGTAGCCGGGGAAAGCAATAGATTGTACTGGTTCCACCACCAGTAGCATGTTACAGTAGCCGAGCACAACAGWACGTAGCACCGGCGACAATAAACGCGGCGTATCATGTTGCGCTTCGACCAATATGCGGCATAACCCACCGGGTTCGTTTTGTTCTTCACTAGGCTCCTACGAGTAGATACTCACCGTTTCGACCAGTATGCGGCATAACCCACTGGGTTGGTTTTTCCTCTTACGAGGCCCTACTGGCTGCAGCGAACGGATCATAGCCTGGGTAGCTGGAGAGAGGGCATGGGCCTACCCCACTCTCTCACTCCTCTCACCACTACCTCTAGACTCAGATGTCTATTGTTCTGCAAGTTTGATTGCCCAATAAGCGGCCCCTCTACAAAACATCAATCTTCTGGGTTCTTATCATCGGTGGATTATCATCTGTCCAACACCAGCATGGCAGCATGCTGCTGCCCGTGCCCGCCTGTGCGACCATCTGTCAAGGGTGTAACAACTATGCCTGAATAGGTTATGAGCCTCGTATTCAGCAAGGGCACACAATCAAGGGTCCTCGAGAGACGACGTCCACGAGGGATCCAAAACGAGCTGGCCTGGACAAGTATAAATTGTAACATAAAAGTGAGTTCACGTCAAACAACAAATAGCGGGAATGCTCGACTACGTATGTACGAGTAAGGCATGTGGAAGTCGATCAACTGCCCATCAGGATAGCAGCGCATGGCGCGTCGATTCATACTCTGTACGGGGCGTGTGTGTGACTGCGTTTGCGATTCTACCGGGTCGAGTGTTCAATCTGGTAACAACAGTTCACTCGGGTCGACAGAAATTGCACTACATCCAGACGTCCGCTCATCATCATCAGGATAGCAGTGCATAGCACGTCAAATCATACTGCGTCGGGGCGTGTGTGCTATTGCATTTGTGATTCTACCGGGCCGAGTGTTAAAATGTCTGGTAACAACAGTTCACTCGGGTCGACAGGAATTGCACTACATCCAAACGTACGATCATCATCATCAGGATAGCAGTACATTATAGCGCGTCGATTCATACCGTGTCGGGGCGTGTGTGTGACTGCGTTTGCGATTCTACCGGGTCGAGTGTTCAATCTGGTAACAACAGTTCACTCGGGTCGACAGGAATTGCACTACATCCAGACGTCCGCTCATCATCATCAGGATAGCAGTGCATAACGCGTCAAAGGTCATACTGCGTCGGGGCGTGTGTGTTATTGCATTTGTGATTCTACCGGGCCGAGTGTTAAAATATCTGGTAACAACAGTTCACTCGGGGCGATAACAAATTACTACTGTACATCCATATAAGAACACGCAATATACTGTTGTTGCGGTAAAATAGTAAGGATATGCAGGTACATAGCGAGTCGATTCTTACTGTGTCGGGGCTGAGTGTGGTACTGCGTTTGCGATTCAACCGTGGTCGAGTGTTAAAATATCTGGTACAGCAGTTCACTCGGGGCGATAACAATTGCACCTACATCCATATAAAACCCGCAATATACTGTTGTTGCGGTAAATAAAAAAGAAGATAAGCAGTACATAGCGCGTCGATTCATACTGTGTCGGGGTGAGTGTGGTACTGCGTTTGCGATTCAACCGGGTCGAGTGTTAAAATATCTGGTAACAACAGTTCACTCGGGGCGATAAAAATGCACTACATCCATAAAAAACCCGCAATGTATGTTGCGGTAAAGAAGAGAGTCCAAGCTTATCACAGTGGGAGGAAAATTCAAAGAAATCAGCACCCGTAATATACTGTTGCGGTAAAGAAGAGAGTCCAAGCTAATCACAGTGGGGGCGAATTCAAAGTAAACAAACCCGTAACTATACTGTTGCGGTAAAAGAAGCAAGAGTCCAAGCTAATCACAGTCGGAGGCGAATTCGAAAAGAAACCCGAATATACTGTTGCGGTAAAAGAAGAGAGTCCAAGCTAACCACAGTGGGAGATAATTCAAAAATATATCTGCAATACACTGTTGCGGTAAAGGAAGAGAGGCAGCGCACAACACCAACATCTAATGGCCCTCTTAGCTATCTACGAACGGGGGACACAGCAGCGACGCTGGCGTTGTGTTCGACATACCCCCGACGACTGAAAAACCGTTCGAAGGGGGAGAAAATGGTGAAATTTGAACAACTTTCCAGAGTCATGCAACTAACTACCGGAGGCGGTCCATTGGAGGGCCGCATCGACAAGACATCGGATCCTGGAGAAGCTCTACAGCCTATTAATAGCTACCTTGTCTCCAGCGGGAACTACACTCTGAGACTACCATAACTACTCCGCATGTTACGTATATTATCTACTCGATCAAGACACGGAGCAAGCTTCGTCGTCGTCACGTCAGCTCACATCACTCATCTCATCATCATCATCATCATACATGTCATCATCGATCTATCTATACTCCTCATCCCATCATCATCATCATGGTCATCGTGTCCGAAAGACGCCGAGTGTATAGCAACAACTGGTATGGCAACGACTGTACAGCAACGACTGGTAATCACGTACAACGATTGGTACAGCATCGACGGGTATCAGCAACGACTGGTTTGCGTCAGCCATGATCGGTTATTAGTCAAGTTTCTATCGCTTGCAACAAGTGACTGGTGACCGTTAGTCATGATTGACACTTCAGGCAAGCTTCTATCAGTTCTACCAAAACTGGTTATCATTATACCTGGTGAGTAAATTGATTACCTTTCCGTTGAGGAGGAGCGTTAAGTGTAGGCTGAGTAACCCATACATACGTAGTCAACGTTCAGTACAAGAAGTAACTGCTGATAATAGTAGCAACACGAACAGCATCGTTTCGATATACCTCCTGGAAGAGACGTCTGGACGATCAAGCGTGTGGTTTGTTTTCTTTTTCGTTGGCGTTTTGTTTTTTTGCTGTCCACTTTTAGCAGAAATAAGGGAGCTAGCTAATGGGGGAGCTACTTTATTTCCATTTTACATATGCGGGGTATCGTTGTCGTAGACACCGATGTTTTAATAGAACGTGTTACGTTGAGTACAGAGCTCTTTATCGTGAGCACAGACGGCGAAACGCTGTGATTACTCAAAGTGGTTGGGATTTCCATTGCAGTTGACAAGCTTGACAGTANTATGGTGCCGGAAGTTGTGAGGCTGTTTTGAAGCACTTTGATTAAAAAAAGTGCCTTCTCATACGAATTATGTGAATCTGTAATATACGCCGGAAAGCTCTTGACAAGGCCGTTCGAATGAGCCTATCCAAAAGTGTTGATCCGGTCGGGGAAACGAGTAATGGATGTTTCACCATTGTTCGAAAAGGCACTTCATCACACCAAAATCGCCATATCTCAACAACCACGGCGAATCAACACAAAATAAATGCAGATATCGAAAGCCAGATATCACATCTATTTTATGGCATCGGAGTCGTCCCCGTATCCTTCTGCGCTGATGCCGAAACAAATCAAAGCAAAAAAAATCAAAAATTTCACCCACATCACCACATAACGGCTGAAGGCACTTGGTCTTAGATCTGTTGTCATGGCGCCCTTTATGCTACGATGTGAAGATCTAGAATGCATGGAGGCCACCTTGGCTGATAAGGGTGGTCGTCTTGTCAGCGTGCTGCAAGCGAAAGCTGCCAAGAAGTATCGTGTGGAGGTGACGGCGGACCTATGATAGCTGATGGATCTAGAAGGCGTTGGTACAGCGATGGCATCAAGTACCCCAAGAGCGCAAAAAGGGCTCGTGACTGGGTAGCAGAGGCAAACTTTGCTGCTGCCTGGCACCCAACTGAGGATGGAGTATGTGTGGAGCGCCTCAGTGAAGCCGGGCACAAGATCGAAGCCCAAGCTCCTCTTCCTGCTCGAGAAAAGCGCCCTCGGGACTGTCAAAAACACTTGGAAGCAGCGGCCGTACCTCCTAAAATACGCGGCGGAACTCGGGAAGGGGCAGGCAGGCCGCGTTGCTCCTATGGCGCGAAGAGGCAGGCAGGCATGCCGGGATCACTGGGAGCATGCAATTATCTATTTGGATGCCGTCGAAAAAGAGTGTCTTGGATCTGCAGCAGTGGTCACTGCTGGGCACGAGGTGAGAGCCGGTTTATATTTTGAATTATATATGGTACATTCTTATTGTGCTGTTATGATACTTACTGGACGGAAATATAATCGCCGTTGGGGTATAAATATTGAATGAAAACGTTTCTTACATTTACGTCTACATCGGTATGTTTTTACCCTGTGTTATGCTGCTGTTGATACTGCTGTTGTTGCTGCTGCTGGTCCTTGGTACTGCTGCTGTTGTTGTTGCTGCTGCTGTATTGCTCTTGTACTGCTGCTGTAGCCACGTCGAGTGTGTATTTCGTTGCCCAGACGCGCAACGCGTGCATCCTATATACGAACACACAAACATATGGCTCCGCAAGATACCAACCCTCCCCCAACCCCCCCCCCTTCTCCCTTGCCCTCTCTGTGATGCACCGTTCTCGCGTTTCCTAGACGTTTGTTGACGTCTCCCACGCGCAAGCTGCGAAGCTACTCCGACAGACGCTGGCTGTGAGATCAGTGTACCAGTTGCTCTTGAAGGGGGGGACACACAAGCAAGCTTTCGAGAACACGGCTGAGTGTCTGCGAGTGGAATTGAGCACCCTCAACCAAAACAAACGCCATATATTTTTAATGGAACTCCCGTATGAATTTATTGGTATATCATTGTGTTCGTCTACTCAAGCCCCGCCGATATCACTTGAGTAAATTCAAAAATGAGTAGTGGCACGAGCGCAGTTACAGAAATAAACGATTCTTAGTTTCGTCCCCTCCCCCCAACAAACGCCTGAAAACATCTATACAAAAACCCGAAATCTCAGGAACGCCTCCAATCGATACGGTGTCTGAACAAATCTTGTGGCACTTTGGATGTAGATCATAATTCCAAAAACAAAAATAAAAAATAGCAAGAATTGACGGAGTTACGACCGATCAAGCATATCCAGCCTCACAACTTCCGGCACCATAGTAGGGAAACCCCCCTCGTATCTTCATATCATATATATATATGCGAGTATTGTTTAATAATAACATGTGTAGATGGTGGGATACACTTCCTGCCAATTACAGTATAGATTGATTGACAGCGGCGGTAACGTTCATCGTTATAGTTTCCAGGAACAACCCAAATTGTTCACACTGTGACACTCCGGATAGTTTATAATATTTCATGCTACAACAACAGCAGTAGTCTACTTGACCGTTGAAAAAATGTTCCGAAACCTACCGCACGGAGAGTTGTTGTTTGGGGACATTGCCACAATCTACAGATATGTTTATGTTGCTGTAACAGAGGTGAGTCTTAACTTTCTGCTTATAGCACGTATATACCAGTCCATAAGTTGTAGTGTTGTGGTAGGCTTGATTTGCTTGCCCTCGCCCCATAGACTGCAAAGTAGCAGAAATTCCCGCCTATGTCATACCTGCACCTTTTTAGTTTATTTTTATTGTTTAGCCCATTTATTTTCTTCGCACTTCTGTACCTCTCCCTCCATAGTCGGAACTCAGATCCGGGGTCACAAAGCAGTGTCTTCTCGCTCCTCCCTACTACGGTTCGTGCCTTGAATTTTATCGCGCCGAGGGTTCAGCATTCCCAACGCTCGTCGGTTTTCATCGAATTTTGCTAACTCACGCTCTCACGCTTTCCGCTAGTCAAGATATTGTTTTGCGAGAAGAAGTCCCTACGAGCATGCACTCGGGGGGTCTCGAACCCACGACCTTGACTCTAACAGGGACGACATTTCCCTGTCGTTCCGCCGGGGACGCCGGCCGTATACTACATTGTTATACGAGTACTACAGCAGTACCGAACTTAGGGGAACTTTTGTTTACCGTTTTTTAATCTATTTTTCTGCATACAAGGTTGACGGTACGATTTAAACGCTGTTACGGCATATCACATGTATCAACCATACAAACAATCATATACCGCCGTGGCACCACACACTGCTGAGGACCTATATTGAAGATATTAGGGCGTGAACACCTACATCTCTGTTCAATGTTCATCGCCACTGTTGTAGCCGGATACAGCAAGAGGTGTCACCATACTACTGCCGGAGCCGGGGACAGCAACATATGGAACTGGTACTGCTGTAGCCGGGGAAAGCAATAGATTGTACTGGTTCCACCACCAGTAGCATGTTACAGTAGCCGAGCACAACAGAACGTAGCACCGGCGACAATAAACGCGGCGTATCATGTTACGCTTCGACCAATATGTGGCATAACCCACCGGGTTCGTTTTGTTCTTCACTAGATCCTACGTGTAGATACTCACCGTTTCGACCAGTATGCGGCATAACCCACTGGGTTGGTTTTTCGTCTCACGAGGCCCTACTGGCTGTAGCGAACGGATCATAGCCTGGGTAGCTGGAGAGAGGGCATGGGCCTACCCCACTCTCTCACTCCTCTCACCACCACCTCTAGACTCAGATGTCTATTGTTCTGCAAGTTTGATTGCCCAATAGGCGGCCCCTCTACAAAACATCAATCTTCTGGGTTATTATCATCGGTGGATTATCATCTGTTCAACACCAGCATGGCAGCATGCTGCTGCCCGTGCCCGCCTGTGCGACTATTTGTCAAGGGTGTAACAACTATGCCTGAATAGGTTATGAGCCCCGGTATTCAGCAGCGGCACACATCCAAGGATCCTCGAGAGACGACGTCCACACGAGGGATTCAAAACGAGCGGGCCTGGACAAGATTTAGCCGAAAAACAAAATTCAAGTGAGTTCACGTCAAACAACAAATAGCGGAAATGCTCGACTACGTATGTACGAGTAAGGTATGTGGAAGCCGATCAACTGCCCATCAGGATAGCAGCGCATGGCGCGTCGATTCATACTGTGTCGGGGCGTGTGTGTGACTGCGTTTGCGATTCTACCGGGTCGAGTGTTCAATCTGGTAACAACAGTTCACTCGGGTCGACAGAAATTGCACTACATCCAGACTTCCGGTCATCATCATCAGGATAGCAGTGCATAGCACGTCGAAACATACTGCGTCGGGGCGTGTGTGCTATTGTATTTGTGATTCTACCGGGCCGAGTGTTAAAATGTCTGGTAACAACAGTTCACTCGGGTCGACAGGAATTGCACTACATCCAAATGTACGATCATCATCATCAGGATAGCAGTACATTTATAGCGCGTCGATTCATACCGTGCCGGGGCGTGTGTGTGACGGTGTTTGCGATTCTACCGGGTCGAGTGTTCAATCTGGTAACAACAGTTCACTCGGGTCGACAGAAATCCCACTACATCAAGACGTCCGCTCGTCATTATCAGGATAGTAGTGGATAACGCGTCAAAGGATACTGCGTCGGGGCGTGTGTTATTGCATTTGTGATTCTACCGGGCCGAGTGTTAAAATATCTGGTAACAACAGTTCACTCGGGGCGATAAAAAATTACACTACTGTACATCCATAAAGAACACGTAATATACTGTTGCGGTAAAATAGTAAGGATAGCAGTACACATATAGCGAGTCGATTCTTACTGTGTCGGGGCGAGTGTGGTACTGCGTTTGCGATTCAACCGTGTCGAGTGTTAAAATATCTGGTAGCAGCAGTTCACTCGGGGCGATAACAAATTGCACCACATCCATATAAAACCCGCAATATACTGTTGCGGTAAATAAAGAAGGATAACAGTACATAGCGCGTCGATTCATACTGTGTCGGGGTGAGTGTGGTACTGCGTTTGCGATTCAACCGGGTCGAGTGTTAAAATATCTAGTAACAACAGTTCACTCGGGGCGATAAAAAATCGCACTACATCCATAAAAAACCCGCAATATACTGTTGCGGTAATAGAAGAGAGTCCAAGCTTATCACAGTGGGAGGCAAATTCAAAGAAACAGACCCGTAATATACTGTTGCGGTAAAGAAGAGAGTCCAAGCTAATCACAGTGGGGGGCGAATTCAAAGAAACAAACCCGTAATATACTGTTGCGGTAAAAGAAGCGAGTCCAAGCTAATCACAGTCGGAGGCGAATTCGAAAAGAAACCCGCAATATACTGTTGCGGTAAAAGAAGAGAGTCCAAGCTAACCACAGTGGGAGATTAATTCAAAACAATATATCTGCAATACACTGTTGCGGTAAAGGAAGAGAGGCAGCGCAGCAACACCAACATATCAATGGCCCTCTTACTATCTACGAACGGGGGACACAGCAGCGACGCTGGCGTTGTTTCGACATACCCCCGACGACTGAAAAACCGTTCGAAGGGGGAGAAAATGGTGAAATTTTGAACAACTTTCCAGAAGTCATGCAACTAACTACCGGAGGCGGTCCATTGGAGGGCCGCATCGACAAGGACATCGGATCCTGGAGAAGCTCTACAGCCTATTAATAGCTACCTTATCTCCAGCGGGAACTACCACTGCTGAGACTACCATAACTACTCCGCATTTTACGTATATTACTGCTCGATCAAGACACGGAGCAAGCTTCGTCGTCGTCATCGTCAGAACCATCATCATTATCATCATCATTATCATCATCATTATCATCATCATTATCATCATCATAACCATAATCACCATCATCATCATCATCGCCATCATCATCATGGTCATCGTGTCCGAAAGACGCCGAGTGTATAGCAACAACTGGTATGGCAACGACTGATACAGCAACGACTGGTACATCAACGACTGGTTCGGCATCGACGGGTACAGCAAAAACTGGTTTGCGTCAGACATGATCGGTTATTTAGTCAAGTTTTTATCGCTTGCAACGAGTGCTGGTGACCGTTTCATGATTGACACTTCAGGCAAGCTTCTAATAGTTCTACCAATACTGGTTATCATTATACCTGGTGAGCAAATTGGTTTACCTTTCCGTTGAGGAGGAGCGTTAAGTGTAGGCTGAGTAACCAATACATAGTATATAGGTAGTCAATGTTCAGTACAAGAAGTCACTGCTGATCATAGTAGCAACACGAACAGCATCGTTTCGATATAACTCCTGGAAGAGACGTCTGGACGATCAAGCCCGTGGTTTGTTTGTTTTTCGTTGGCGTTTTGTTTCTTTGCTGCCAACTTTAGCAGAAATGAGGGAGTTAGCTCATGGGGGATCTACTATATTTCCTTTTTACATATGCGGGGTATTGCTATCGTAGACACCGATGTTTTAATTGAACGTGTTACGTTGAGTACAGAGCCCTTTGTCGTGAGCACAGACAGTGAAACGCTGTGATTATTCAAAGTGGTTGGGATTTCCATTACAGTTGACAAGCTTGACAGTAGAAGACGTTTGGACTTCGTAGACGTTTTAAAAACGAGTGTCGACAACAGACAGGGTTAACATTAGTCGGTGCTTCAGTGCCCACAACAGTGCGATCTTCATTTCGGGGGAGGTATAAAGATATTAGGGCGCGAACACCTACATCTCTGATCAATGTTCATCGCCACTGCTGTTGCTCGGGGGAGCAGTAGTTAGCACTAGTACTGCTGTAGCCGAGGAGAGCAATACGTAGCTGTAGCCGGGGGAAGCAGTACGTAGCACTACTGAAATACTGCTGTAAACGGGAAGTAGCAGTCACGATAGGTAACCAAGTACCACTCGGTAGCTTCGTGATCGCGACGAGTTAAGAAGCAAATTTACCCGAGCTACGCCCGGCCGGCTGACCGATATTTCGTCGGCCAACGTAGATAGCTCTGGTTCCGCCAATAGCGTGTTGCAGTAGCCGAGCGCAACAGTATGGCCGGTGATTTTATAGGCAGAAAATAGCAACACACGGCGTGTTACGTTGCGGTTCGACATGATCGGCACTTTAATCAAGTTATATCGCTTCCAACGAGTGCTGATGACCGTTAGCCATGATCGGCCTTTTAGCAAAATTTATATCGCTTCCAACGAGTGCTGATGATCGTTAGCCGTGATAGGCACCTTGGTCAATTATATATCGCTTCCAACGAGTGCTGATGATCGTTAGCCATGATCGGCACTTTAGTCAATTTTATATCGCTTCCAGCGAGTTCTGATGATCGTTAGCCATGATCGGCACTTTAGTCAAGTTTCTGTTTTTCTTCCAACGAGTGCTGATGATCGTTAGCCATGATAGACACTTTAGTCAAGTTAAGTATACGTGTAGGCTAGGTTCTGATGCAAAACACATTAGCAGTAAGTACTCAGTAGCCATCTAGCCGTAAGTATGGTGTTGCTCTAGTACATACCAGTACAACAGCGTGATTTCCATTAAGGGGGAGTATTGAATATATTAGGGCGTGAACACCTACATCTCTGTTCAATGTTCATCGCCACTGTTGTACCCGGATACAGCAAGAGGTGTCACCATACTACTGCCGGAGCCGGGGACAGCAACATTTATAACTGGTACTGCTGTAGCCGGGGAAAGCAATAGATTGTACTGGTTCCACCACCAGTAGCATGTTACAGTAGCCGAGCACAACAGTACGTAGCACCGGCGACAATAAACGCGGCGTATCATGTTGCGCTTCGACCAATATGCGGCATAACCCACCGGGTTCGTTTTGTTCTTCACTAGGTCCCTACGAGTAGATACTCACCGTTTCGACCAGTATGCGGCATAACCCACTGGGTTGGTTTTTCGTCTCACGAGGCCCTACTGGCTGTAGCGAACGGATCATAGCCTGGGTAGCTGGAGACAGGGCATGGGCCTACCCCACTCTCTCACTCCTCTCACCACCACCTCTAGACTCAGATGTCTATTGTTCTGCAAGTTTGATTGCCCAATAGGCGGCCCCTCTATAAAACATCAATCTTCTGGGTTATTATCATCGGTGGATTATCATCTGTTCAACACCAGCATGTCAGCATGCTGCTGCCCGTGCCCGCCTGTGCGACTATTTGTCAAGGATGTAACAACTATGCCTGAATAACCTACAATCTTGATCAGTCGAGGTTTCGCTCCGAAGGGTCAATCTTATGTTTTTCCTCCCATTTTCAGTCCCCCCGTGGTACAACCCCCGATTCCATGCATTCGTATAGGATCTCCATTGGGGTGTCGAGTAGGTGATCTCGTGGATTATCTTGGACGCCCCGCATACTTCTCCATGGGACAGGACACAATATTTCCCATGGGACTTCCCACCACGGGATTTCCCATGATATATTGTACGTATTGCCATGGACCTTCCAACAGGACGGTTTGAGCAGTATTATTTGATGGATTCCTAATGGACATCCCATGGGAATTCCCAAGGAGTATTATCCCATGCGATGTCCCATGGTTCCATATTTTGGATCCCACACGAAGACCCATGGGAACCGTGAAACGTTCCATGGGAAGTACGATGACATCTCCCAATACAATCCATGGGATCAACAATGAATCCCATGGGAAGTGTCATGGGAATTCTAATGGGAAGCCTCATGGGCAGTCTAATGGGAAGTCATATGGGGATTAGAAATTTCTATAGGAGGTATAATTTCCGATGGGCAGCTTCAGGGGCGATGCCATGGGAAGTCCCATGTTGGGTTGGAAGTCCCATGTGGGGTTGGAAGTCCCATGTGGGGTTGGAAGTCCCATATGGGGAATACAATGGGACGTCGCCGGAAGTACCATGCGTCCCAAGTTCTAGTCCCGTATGAAGTCCCACGAAGTGCAGAAGTACCAAGCGGGGTAGGATTAATGAGAAGCACGATCCCATGGCAAGTCCCATGGGCGGACGCGAGTTCGCACAGGAAAGTTAAAGCTTTCCATGGGACGTTACATGGGGACTCTGGGATGTGCCAAGGGTAGCATAGTTCCGTGCGCTGGAGGGTGACACATCGTGCTAGACTACGTTGGACGAGTATGGTGCTATTTATCTAACGCAACCTACAAAGACAGGTTAAAGTGGCGAAAACAAAGTGCATGTGGTGGTGTTCGCCGATTTTGGTTTTGGCCGTGCATATAGGTTGCGCCGCCCGCGGGGCGTACGATACGTTTCGAAATCCCATGAAAAGTCCCTAGATATATGAGGTGCATTCTATTCGCCCTTGGGTTTCCTACACCATCAAGTAGCTGTACTCACCATGGGATTTCCCATGAAATGCGTTGTACTGCCCATGGGATCCCATGAAATATCCCACGTGACTTGTGGGGTGTTCCGTGATATACGCTATACTATCCTTGAAATCCCTGGGACTTGCAACAGGACTCCCCGAGGAATTGATTGTATTCTCACGGGACTTCCCATGCGATTCTTTGGATGCCATGATGCTTACTATGGAATGCATGGGGTTACCCGTAGGACTTATTATGGGGCGTCACATGGGGTGCATCGTGCGTCTCATGAAACGCATGGAGCTTGCCATGTGGATTCCTATGAGGCTTCGTCCCATGGGAGGGTTATGTCGTTGCATGGGACTACGCATGGTATGCATCGTCGTACACGTAAGACTTCCCATGGTGCGTCCCATCGAATTGCCCAAGGGGTTCATCATACTTCCAATAAGACGCCTCATGGGCTCCGCCACCTTCCATCGGAAAGCCCATTGGGAGCCCCATAGCAAGGCCATGGGATCCGATAGCTGCTCCCATGCCAACTCACCGCGTTCCCTATACGTCCAATGGGAACTATATGACCCCATATGGGCCTTCCCATGTGGGCCTTCCCACAGGATATCCGATGGGATTCGGGAAGGCGCATGGAATGCCAGGAGGCCCTCGATGGGGCTTCCCATGATACTCCTGTTGAAACCCGTGGTGGGTCTCACCGGAAAGGGCCATGGACTACCCCATGGGACGTTCGATTCACATGAGGAGAAGGACGGTATTCCCATGGGGGGGTACAACAAAATCACCATATGTCACCCACTGGAAATCCCGTGAGGTTCAGCGTATATTCGTACGCGTATTTCGGTCGCAAATGTGTATACACATCCGACGGGATGAAGCTTCTATCCCATGGGCTACGTCGTGGGAAACCTAAATAATTCAGAACACTCACTCCGACAGGCCAATGACAATATCTAGGGCATGCACTCAAATAAGGGGTATATTGAGCATCTGAGGGCGGCAGCATTTCTTCAATTCAACCTTGGTTTCAATACTGCGACTTGACTTGCTTTTTGCCTATGGTAATCGACGATCTAAAGGACAACGGAGATAATTGGCGTAATATATACCTGTTGCATCCGTTGCAATGCATTACCAGACGCACTACTTTGTGCCGACGCGCCATCTATGAGAGAGTTATTCCTTTGTTGGGCAGCGGCCAAACACAGCTTTACCTGGCCACTTTGGGGTATAAAACAAGTACACTCTGGGAGCACACGCCGACATGCGTTCGGCAAAGAACACATCGTACATGCTTCTGTCAGAAACACGCCCAGGTTCAACTTGTTTAGGACAATATTCAACCATATACAAAAGCCACGCATTGTTCTCGTCACGACTCAGCGAGAGCGTGCAATGACGCGTACACGTTAGCTCTACGAAATACGTGTTGCCGTCATGGCCAGAATGTAGGCTTGCGCAGCTACCGGTGTGGTTTGGGGGCATGGTTAGGACCAGCAAAAACCTAACGAGTGCAAGGCGACCCAATCTCGTAGTGCGTACATAGACGACGAACGGCACACATATGTGACGAATATGTTAAGCACTACAGTAGGCAATAGCAGCATATGTTTTGCCTTGCGCAATGTGCAGTAGCAGCTACAGCAAATCAATCTAAGGACTTCATGTTCAGTGGATACTCCCGTACAGGTTCACAGTCTGTCGTAGCAACAGTGTAGCTGTAGTTATATTATGTCAACGTCGCGTAGAACAGCAGCAGCAGCAGTGCAAACACTGAGTGTTCATAACAGAAAGCAACACACTTTCTCTAGAAGGGAGGGAGTTTTACGTACATGCGGAGTATTATGGGAAAGGTTCAGATCTCAACAGCGAAGACATTTTTGTGTTTCAGATCACAAGGATGTTGTTGGCCGTCTCGAAGCTCAAAACTCCTTGAAGGTAGCAGTTCTGTACCTGGTAGACGTTAAGCCACCAAAGTGGAGCATCCCTCTGTGTTGACTCGTCTATATATATCCCCCCCCTGATTTACTTCGATCTAGTATTCTCTTCTAAGAGTACGGGTGCCAGTAAGCATCGATTTAGCAAGTCCAAAGGTTTCTTAAATAACTGGTCCCACGTATTTGGGAACAAACGACTTGGAATTAGTTTGGGATGTTTTTTTTCAGTTCTGAATGGATTCCCCTTCGGGCAAAACGTGTAAGAGCACTGCAGAAACAAATTCGTTTTGTTTTCATTTTTCTATACCATTTCCGGTACAATTTCGACCTTGCTCCCTACCGAAAGCTACATTTGTCTAGTTCTAATGCTTGACCCTACTCCCCATAAGCAGGTTAAGAGGGCGTAGGATACGGGAAACACTTGTGTCTCAGGCGCCGGATCGATCCAACACCTTTTTATCACGGAAAGTGCCTCTTACTCGAAAACGGCTCGCCATACCCCTGCTGGTACTCAGAGGCGAATTTGAAAAATGATAGTTTCTCCAGCTGCTGATACTCTTTCAACTCAGATTTTCGACGAGTACGCCGAGTACTACAGTAGTAGGTGAACCTACCTGGGCCTCTACTAGTTCGACCGTCCATAGCATCCTACGTGGCCACGGCAGATTGAAGATACCAAACAGGAGCTCCGAAACCATCAAATTTCTTGCTGCTGAGCACTTTCGTTTCGTGATGCAAGCATAGCAATGCCTGCCCTCCCTTGCTGATCCAAGAGGCTCAACACCTCCTAGAGACTATCAAGAACAACCTATGCGTAGGTCGGGAGCAGGTCTGAGAATTATAGCTGTTTTACCCGGCTCCGCCCGTGGCGCTAGCCGTGCATTGCCCGTAGTAGTATGTAAGTTCCTGGTGTGGTACACAGTACTAACATTTTTAACAGTGTGTTGAGATGCACCACTCTGAACCGAAAACTAAGAATCACCATGCGGGGCGGTATATGGATCCGGGGGATATTCGTTTTTGTTGAAGGTGCATATGTATTGAAGGATACCTGCTATAAGATTCGGAGATGGGGTCTCACCATCTCCGGGTGCAGCCGAACATGCACCATGAGCCCCAGCCAAACTTAAATCAGTTGGGGTGTCCACGCCGTGCCTGGACGGTATCGACTGGACCGGGGTGTACTTGTATGTGTCCGCAAGGGTTTCTGATCCGGGGATGAGACGTCATCATCCCCAGGTGCGGCGGGACCTCGCCGTTGCCCCGAGGGGCACCTCTTGCCGTGCGATGGCTCCATGAGAGCCAACCAACCCTAAAGCAGCTCTTGGTATTGGGATTTCCACACATTGCAGAGCGGTATCGACCCGGGGGGTGTCCGTTTGCGTCCCCGGGTTGTTGGAGTTGTAGATCTATGGAAGGATTATTGATCCGGGGATGGGACGTTATCGTCCCCGGGTGCGACGGGACCTCGCCGTTGCCCCGAGGGGCGACTGTCGCCGAGCGCTGGCTTCATGAGCCCCACCCTAATCAGCAATCAGCCAGTGATGTTGGGATTTCCACACCTTGCGGGGCTGTGTCGACCAGGGAGATGTCCGTTTTCGTACCCGGGTTGTTGGAATTGTAGATGTATGGAAGGATTTTTATCGCGGGATCGGACGGTATCATCTCCGGGTGCGGCGGATTCTCGCCGTTGCCCCGAGGGGTAACTCTCACCGCCCGCTGGCTCTATTAGCCCCAACCAAATCATCAGCTAGCGGGGTTGAGTTTCCACACCGTGCGGGGCGGTATCGACCAGTGGGTTGTCTGTTTGCGTCCCCGGGTTGTTGGAGTTGTAGATGTATGGAAGAATTTATGATCCGGGGATGGGAGATTATTATCCCCGGGTGCGGCGGGACCTCGCCGTTGCTCCGAGGGCCCGAGGTGAAACGCTCGCTGCGCCCTGGCTTTATAAACTCCAGCGCCCCATCCAAATCAGCAATTAGCCAGTGTTGTTGGGGTTTCCACACCTTGCGGGGCGGTATCGACCCGGGGGATGCCCTTTTCGTCCCCTGGTTGTTGGGGTTGTAGATGTATGGGGGGGTTTATCACCCGGGGATGGGACGTTATCACGCCCGGGTGCGGCGGGACCTCGCCGTTGGCCCGAGTGGTAACCCTCGCTGTGCGCTGGCTCTAGCGCCCCAGTCAAATCAGCAATCGGCCAGAGGTGGTGGGGTTCCACACCATACGAGGCGGTCTCGACCCTGGGAAAGTCCGTTTTCGTCCCGGGGTTGTTACAGTTGTACATTTATGGAAGTATTTATGATCCGGGGATGATACGTTATCATCCCCGGGTGTGACGGAATCTCGCCGTCGCCCCTAGGGGTAACTCTCACCGCCCGCTGGCTCTATTAGCCCCAACCAAATCATCAGCTAGCGTGGTTGGGTTTCCACACCGTGTGCGGCGGTACCGACCCGGGAGATGTCCGTATGCGTCCCTGGTTCGTTGGAGTTGTAGATATAGGGAAGGATTTATGATCCGGGGATGGGACGTTATCATCCCCGGGTGCGACGAGACCTCCTCCGTTACCCCGAGAGGCAGCTCTCGCTGCGCGCTGGCTTTATGAAATCCAGCGCCCCAGCCGAATCAGCAACCAGCCACTTTTGTTGGGGTTTCCACACCTTGCGGGGCGGTGTCGACCAGGGGGATGCCCGTTTTCGTCTCCGGGTTGTGTGATTTGTAGATGTATGGAAGGATCTGTTATCCGAGGATTGGATGTTATCCTATCCGGGAGCGGCGGGGCCTCGCCGTTACCCCGAGAGGCAACTCTCTCTGCGCGCTGGCTCTATGAACTCCAGCGCCCCAGGCAAATCAGCAACCAGCCAGTGGTAGTGGGGTTTCCACACCTTGCGGGGCGGTATCGAACCGGAGATGTCCGTTTTCGTCCCTGGGTTGTTGGAGTTGTAGATGTGTGGAATGATTACTGATCTGGGGATGGGACTTTACCATCCCCGGGTGAAGCGGGACTTCGACGTTGCCCCTAGGGGCACATCTCGCCGCACGCTAGCTCCATGAGGGCGAGGCATCCGAAAATGAGTCCGTGAAGTTGGGGTTTCCACACCGTGTGCGGCGGTATCGACGCGGGGGATGTCCGTTTTTCGTCCCCGGGTCGTTGGAGTTGTACATGTATGGAAGTATTTCTGATCCGGGGATGGGGCCTTATCGTCCCGGGGTGCCGCTGGCTCCCTGAGCCTCAGCCAATAAGTGATCAACTGATGCGGGTGGGGTTTCAATACCATGCGGGGCAGTGTCCACCCGGGAATTCGCCATTTTGTCCCCGGTTGGTCGGTGTTGTAGATATATAGAAGCATTTATGATCCGGAGATGGGACCCTATTCTCTCTGAGTGTGGCGGAACCTTGAAGGTTTTTTTCAGCACGGGTGTTCTAGAATGAGCTAACGGCCACTGGTATGGTTTCAAGCAACCAATCAGCTGCCCGAATAGTAAGTAAAAAATTGTTAGCCAGCAGCTACAGTAGGCTGGCTAGATGGCTATCAGAACTGCGTCGGGGTTATGCCACGGCCACGGCTCGGCGCGGCATGGGACCCGGTGTTCTACGGGTTGTGTCACCCAGCCTCCCTACCCATGGGGAAAAGTGCGGCTAAACCGCTCTGGATAGCCCCACCCAATTACAGACAGACAGATAGAACATCAGCTTTTACATAATATGATTGCTACGTACTGTAAAAAAACATTTTTTGTTTTTTTCCAAGGCGACAAATGCAAGAGCACTGCATGCAGTCTTTAAAAAAAACAAATACTTATGTTTTTTTTTTTAATGTTTTCCGCTATTTCTGAATATAGGTTTCACCTTTCATGACTCCCGACGGAAAACGGCATTTCTCCAGTTCTAATGCTCAGACCTGCCTCCTGAAGGCAGTTTCAGATACCTTAGGTCATCGGAAACCTCCTTGTGTTAGGCGGCGAATCGATCGGATGCCTTTTTCGTCACGGGAAAAAAATATCTTACTAAAAAACGAGTCCTCGTATATACCTCCGCTGGTTCCCATAGACGAATCTTGAAAATGGAACTTTCTCAGGTTGCTGATACTGTTTTAACCAGGCCCTTTTGTTCGGGAAAATTCCCGCGGGATTGCACGGGAAATGTTTTTTCCGCGTTCCCGTGCAAATATCGTTCCCGTGGTCCAGTCGAAACAGTTCCCGGAGGAATTTCGATCTCCCGTTCCCGTCGAAGCAGTTTCCTCGGAGAGATCTTCATTTATTTCCTGTTTCCGTCCAAACTGTTCCACAGTAAAAATGTCTGATTTCCCGCGGTATTATGCTCCCGTATCGAAAAAAAAACGTGGAAATATCGATTTCCCAAATACCGCCCGAACCAAAACTGTTGTGAAAAAATGCATTCCCGCGGGAATCATTCCCTCTCTTCAGCGTGCACGGAACCACCAAACGGGATCAGCACGTACACAGGCCGACTCTCGAGTGCTCATTTACAATACATAGCAGGCACGTATCATATGATATATATAGATATTTATTTGTACGAACAAGCACGTAGTATTATCTTATGTTGGGCCTCGGGTTGGCTCGTACTTGCGTCTTACTTCCCTTTCCGGCGCCTGAATCTCCGATCAATTTTGGGTGTCCTGGCTTTCAGGTCTGATGAAGGTAGATGTACGGAATTTCGAGTTTCGTTCGAGGTTCCAGTAAACGCCCTGTGCCATCTTCGTATGTTTCCTCCACCTGGGGTTCAAGTGCACACATGATACATGCAATTATAATTTTATTTTTTATTTTATTTTTTTTTCCATCCCATTTATTATCTTCGCACTTCCGTCTCTCCCTCCCTAGTCGTAACTCAGATCCGGGGTCACAAAGTAGGCTCCTCTCCCTCCTCCCCCACTACGGTTCTTGCCTTCATTTTTATCGCGCAGAGGGTTCAGCCTTCCCAACGCTCGTCGACTTTCATCGAATTTTGCTAACTCACGCTCTCGCGCTTTCTGCTAGTCAAGATTTGTTTAGCGAGAAAAAGTGCCCAAGAGTATGCACTCGGCGGGGCTCGAACTCGCTTTCTTGACGCTCACAGGCTTCGTGGTTACCTGCGAGCCCACCGGGGCGATATGTATCGTATATATATAAACATATTGATAAATATACATATCATACTCGTATCATATTATATATATATATAAATACTAACTACTCGTACAGAAAAAGGACCATGGTGTTGTGAAACAAGTTAAAGTACGCATCGCCACGCACGGTGATCTCCCTCTTGTGTCAAAATATTATATAAACACTACTACTACTACTACTGCTGCTGCTGCTGCTGCTGCTGCTACTGCTAATGATAATCCAAGTCATTTTATAAATCAACATCCATCCCTACCCCTAATATTATCATATAGCAGCCCCTTTTCCTAATTGAGAACTGCCTCTCCGATGACAGTGAACATCGAAAATATTGGGTATTTGAATTGTAAGAAGAGTAGATGTACTTCCCTCACAATCAAAACTTACACTGTAAACTATTATTGTCAGTTGTGACAGCCCTCGAGGACAAAGCAAAACCGAAATCGGCATCGGCAGTCTCAAGATGTCGAAGATCCAAGAACATCAGGATTCATGGGCTAGGTACGTCGCCCCTAAATGCCAAATACCTTATTATCCTTTGTTTACGAGCCTGTCAAGCAAGGATGATTTCCTTTTTCTTCTCGCGGATCGATACCTACCATCTAGTAGTAACATGTACTCTATACAGCAGTAGGTTGGATTTTGATTGTGAGCGAAATACAACCCTTAAAAAATAACGAAGTACTAAAAACGATAATTATTCTCATCGGAAAGGCAATTCTCAATAAGGAAGATCGGCTGTTATATACATACTACCTGGTACATATAACACCTGCATAAGACGTTCATTAATCAATATATATATATATACCTCCCCCTCCACCAGTGCTCCGTCCCGGCATTGTTTGTGTGCGAGGGTTTATGGTTATACAACTACGGCCGGCCGTGCACGACATGAGTATTCCCCTGCCCGCTAGAGCAGTGAGTTTTTATGTACACGGTAATAATAATAGAAAGAGCGTGATGAGCGCCCAACTGTTGGAAGTGCAAGTCTCTGTGCTTGGAGTAGGAACGGTGCTCCGTCTCTAAAGGGATGGATATGCGTGGGCAATGAATGGTCAAATGACTAAGGCAAGAACCTATATACACGAGAACGCCCCCCCCCCCCCCCCCCCCACCCCGACAGCAGCTTGATCAATTGCGTCCTTTAGTAGGTAACGTCTACCAAGGTATACTATTAACAATATACTAACTGCAGCTGGATCATCATGGTGTTGTTGTAAATAAAATCAAAGTCTCACCAAGGCACGGTAATATCGTCTCCTCTTCTATCAAAATGAGAAATCACCACTATTAATAGTTTTGAGAAGTCATGATTAGGACATACTTTCCATCCATCCCTACATCCCTGCCTGTACGTCTAACCCTAACCGTCACATACATACCGCTACAGCAGGGGTCCCCCAACAAGGCGGTGGTGTGCCAGAGAAATATGACCGCCTTAAAGAGGGAAGCCGCTTTACTCATTCCAGGTTATGAGTGCAGTTCCCCAGCGGCGCCACGCGAGCTCGACCGCCTTATATCGGGATACCGCCTTACTCCGACCGCCTTATTGGGGGACCCCTACTGTATTTATATATACCGGTACGTAATACATGGTACGTTGTTAATAGCGCATTAGCCAAAAATAGGTATACCTACGCACTTTGAGCCGTTTATAGGTACACTGCGTAATGTACCCCGGAAATGGCTTCCTGGCCCTCCTGATATTTGGTCTGCGCTCCGTTGTACCTACAAATGGCTCAAAGTGCGTAGATAAACCTATTATCAGCTACTCAATTTACGTATCACCTATTTTTGGCTTCAAGTGTACCTACAAATGGCTCGAACGATCACTTTTTGGCAACTGAAATATAGACAGACGGCCACCCCAGATGACGGGGCTGTCAACCAGCCGATCGTACCAGTCAACCAGATGTTATATTGGTTGTTTGGGCCACATGCCTTTAATGGGTGTGATCGCGATGCGGAGAAACAGCAATGACGAGTGTTTCTATGCCATTATGCTGAAAGTACAATACACATACTGTAGTGCAGTATATAGTAGGAGCAAGTTTGGTAATATATATATATACGTGTACAGAGAAATACCATACCGTTAAGGGGGTCCGAGTTACACAGCCGTTGGCGCAGTCCGGAACAATATTCCATAGCAAACGTGGGTGACTTTATATGAGGAAGACAGGTACGGTCGGCTGGTTGACAGCCCCGGCATCTGGTATAGCCGCCTGTCTATATTTCAGTTGCCAAAAAGTGATCGTTCGAGCCATTTGTAGGTGCAGTTGAAGACAAAAAAAGGTGACACGTAACTTGAGTAGCCGAGAACAGGCGTACCTACTCATGTGGAGCCCTTTGCAGGAACAATGAAGTGCAGGCCCAATATCAGGCGGGCCAGGAAGCCGTGTCCGGAGTACATTGCGCAGTGTACCTATAAATGGCTTAAAGTGCGTATGTATACCTATGTTTGGCTAATGTTCTTATTAATAACACGCCCCCCCCCCCCCACAGCAGTTACTTAGCATATTAGTTTCTATCTGTCTGTGGACAAAGTGGAATCAGCGTGATACGCGTTCAATTGTTGTTGGGGGTATGTATATTTATATTACGAGTAGGAACGGTGCTCAGCTACGTCTTGAAAGGGATGCGTGGTCATTAGTCAAAAGCTGAGGCATGCAACAAAACAATGAGTACCCCTCGCACAGCAGTTTTATTTATTGCGTCCCTTTTCGAAAATAACTAAAAGCGCGACCCTTCTGCGAACTCAAGCAAGCCCGTTCCCAGCCCCAAAAACACGACACGGTACTTAGGAAGAAACGCGCTCACGCTCTCTTGGCCTCAGTGACTTTGCGTTTTGTTATAAGTGTTAGACTGTAGTCCTATGCCGGTGTGTT
Organism: Saccharina japonica; assembly: GCA_008828725.1. Classification (NCBI taxonomy): domain Eukaryota; class Phaeophyceae; order Laminariales; family Laminariaceae; genus Saccharina; species Saccharina japonica. The sequence goes on from MEHQ01003248.1 coordinate 372,266, forward strand.
CTTCTTCGTGTTGCCTCGCCCGTGCAGCAGTTATCTGTTGTTCCTGTTGGGCACGTGTGCTTTTCTTCTACGTAGGGGCGCTTCTGTCTCCCTGCGTCATTTGTATTCTTTTTATATCAAAACATATTTTATTGTATTTTTGTTCGTATTTTTTTACGGCTGTGAGTTGGCTGGAGTTCCCGCCTAGTTATTAGTTGGCTGGCGAAGCCAGCCAACTAACTGACTTTAGTTGACTAGTTGGCTGGCGCTAGCCAGCCAAAAAAGCCCCCCCCGGCCGAGGGGGCCCCGCTGGAGGCACCCCCGGAGGGCCCGCCGGAGGCGCCTCCGGGGGATCTCGCTGAAGACGCCGCCGGAGGCAAAAATTACGCTATTTGGCTTCGTTTTGCACCCAAAAAGCATGATAAATGGGCCAAGTTTATCTCTGGTTTTGATCACGAAACAGGTATATTTCTAAACTTCGTCTCAGTTTGTCGGATATTAAAGAGATGCACCAGAAATATATGGTACATACTCGTGCGGCACGCAGTAGCACATCACCACCAGTACAAACTAAAAATAGGACACAACATACTGGGATCGGCCAAACTAGACTGGGATCGACCAAAATAGACTGGGATCGACCAAAATAGACTGGGATCGACACACAGCTCAGGACGAGCATGGCTCAAACACCCGAGCCAGAGGTGCTCATCATCCAGTTGACACACTCATGACAGAGACATACTTGTATTCTTTCAGTAATACTCCAATACTCGTAGCACGTTGGGACAAAGTCCCGCCATCACAGTTGACCGCATTATTAACCATAAGACCAGAGTTCTACCTTTTATTGTATACTCGTATGGTCCGTCCGGCACAAAATATTTCCAATGACGTTTACGAAGTACGTAGTCATAACTCATGAAAAAATACCTTTTATTTTACATGAGACAACTATATTCGTGACCGCAAAGACAAGAGGAATCGATGCTTAAAACGAGAAAGAAAAATAATTTTCCACACTAAATTCAAGTAGTTACGCAACAAAGCATAAAAAAATATTTCTTAAAGACTGGCCAAAATCGACCAAAATCAGTCATTTTGGGCAAAATGATGAATATCTCACACAATTTCGTATTGCTGCAAACGAAAAAAAAAACGGCCTGGAGGTGTGGACGAGAGCAGCAATCGTTTGCCGTATTCTATTAGTATATGGCACGATTTGTCAAACAGCAGTAACCAGGGGGAAATGACCTTCGATATACATTGTTTCCCTCTATCTCTCCCCCGTCTAAAGCTGCTTTTTTATGAAAAAAATGGCGGGCGGCCTATGGCCATAGCTCCCCAAATCAGTGCTCAGAATTTGGGTGTGAAAAGTATTACACCCAGGGAAATAAGGGGCTTGTTTATACGTTTTCGGCATAAACGAGGCAAATTAATATAATAACAAATAAAAAAAATCGTGAGAAGCTGCGCGCAGTGTTGAGCTTTCTGAGGGTGCCTCCAGATTTCCGAACAGCTCAACACACCCTGAGAAAAATGTACCTTGGTGCGGGGAATGTATTGGAAATATTGGAATATTGTCCCAGATGGACTACAACGATGCAGGCCCCGCAAATTATCTCGCATCAAAAGTATGAATCCCTGTCCCCGTTTGGGGCGCTCGGAAAACCGGCGCTCCTTCTGTACACGGCAGCGAACCGCTACCACCTTGTCGCGTGCACTCGCTTTCGGAGGAGAGCTCGGTACAGTCACTTCTTCGTCGGACGCTCCATCATCGCCATGGTCCGTCGACAGGCCAGGCTCAGCGATGCCGGCACCCTCGGCCCTGCCATCGGCACCGTCGATGGCGATGGGTTGATGCGCCATGAGTTGTGGAAGACCTCTCTCTGTGCGTGGTGGTACTGCTTGGGGACGCCGAGAAATACGCACCCCGTACCAAACAAGCCTTCCTACAAGCAAGGAAACCCGAAAAGCAAAAATAGTTGGATAGTTGGCACCGCCGCAACTAACTTAAAAAACTAGCCAGCTAATAACTAGCTGGCAACTATTAGTCAGCCAACTCAAAGCCCTATATTTTTTTGTTCGGCTCGTGTCATTGTGTTCTCGTACCCAGTACGTTAGCATCTTACTTGCTTTAAGGCCGCGGTGGGTGTCGACCATCCCCTGGGTCCCGCTTTCAATTTTTCGACCAAAAAAAAAAAATATTTTTTTTACGGTTTCGAAACGGGACTGTCAACTTTCCGCCCAATGAAAGGCTGGCACGTACCTGATATTAAACAAAAATCGACGCAGAGCTATGGGTATCGCTAGGTGGCTTATTTGGGCGGTCAGCACGGCGTGGGCCTGCGGGACCATGGCGACTCCACAAGGTGAGGGGACTACCAACTACCCAAATCAAGGCGCCTGCTGAAATTTGGCTGTTTTTGGTGCGCTATGTGTTGAGAACCGGTGGGCT
>MEHQ01003248.1:379172-451541 GCA_008828725.1 Saccharina japonica
AAAAAACATGTGCGTGCTTGGCGCGGGCTTCGGGCATCTCGCCAGGCCTTCGGAATGGCGTTTGAGGCCTGTTTGGGCCCGCGGGAGCCCTTTCCGCGGGCGCAAGTTGACCCTACCCCCAAATGGCCGTAAAACCAGGGGGTATACCCCCAAATGACCATTGCCCTTATTTTTTTTCCCATTTTCTTATTTCATCATGTGATCACAACGGCTGCAACGGTTTTCTATTCCGACTTCTGGGGTTGTGGTGTGTCGTTTTCTCTTCTTTCCGGGCGCCCCTCCGGCAAGAAAAAAACGCGCAACATTATTTTTCGCCTGCGGCGAAAATGTTGCGCGCCCAAAAACGCGTGTTGCGCTGCGCGCAACTAGCCTCGAGGCGACTGTTGCGCAAAACCGTTATTTTGGCCAAATGTTGCGCCAGCGCAACAGCGCAGCACCTAATTAATGCCCTGTCACGTAGTAACTCCAAGTGCTGTACCTGTACAACGACTGCCTGCTGCTGCTGCTGCTGTTGAAGTTTTCTCGCATAGATAAGACATGTTAAAGTTCTAAGCTAAGGATTGGGTGTGCCGAAAAGAGTGTTGGTGATTTCGCATACAGTGGGGGCCCGGATTTAAGAACTATTGTGCTAAGAAACGGAGGTTGGGATTGTGAGAAAAAATAAGAAAAGGCCTGTAAGAAAGAAAGCTCAAACCGGGCAACGAAATAAGAAAAATGCTACATAAGAAACAGCAGTGATTGTCGTTCTGTCTAATTTGAGAAACGAGGTCGCTCCGGGGCGTGGTACGGAATAAGAAACGCCAAACGTTAAAACCTTCCAGCCGTGCTACGAGTACCGTACAGAAAAGTGAACCAAGTAATAAAGTCTCATCACAGCCGGCATTCTTTTTTTTTCTTCATTTGTTTTTTTTCCCCAACAGTTTTTTGTTTGACAGTTTCATCACAAGTCGCAAATGAAATGTTCCCTTATGGGAAAACAAAAAAGAGCCCTAGATCAGTCGGGTGCTTGTGAGATTGGGACTGGGTTGGTTCGGAGGGTTGATAACACGTACCAGGTAGAGCACACCAGAGGTCTAGGTGTGGGTATGACTACCGCGTCATGCTCCATGCTGATGGAAGCACGAACAATTTCAAGTTTCCGTTGGAGTCGTACAGCACGGATGAGGGCTCCGCTGTTGGGGCGTGGGTGGAGGTAGGGCAACAGGAGGGGGTGAGGAGGTCGGGGCGGGCGCTGACTCCGAATCTCCGCAACGCGGAGCTTGCAGCTTAGGTGGGGGCGAGCTGATCCGCCTAGTGTTAGTATATACTTGGTATTCGTAGAGTGTATGACAGGCTTCATTGAGGGTCAGGTTTGTTGATTGGGGAGGTCAAGAGAGTACCCTCATATCCAGGGTATTACAGTATGGTAGTACCGCACTCGTCAGTTGCGGCTGACTTGTACAATGTCAACATGATACGTGGTTCTCACGGCATATATGAATAATAAATAAGAAACACTGGAAAAACTACAATTTAAGTCGAGCAAAATAAGAAACATGATGTAGGAAATGCCGTCAATGTTGCTGGTGTGGGCACACGAAATAAGACTTTGAGCCTGGAAGCCAAACTGACGTTTCTCAACACCGGGCCCCCACTGTAGGGGTGCGGTCGTTTTTCAACGCTGCATTTATGTACGAGTATGTGTTCTCGACAGAGAGAGGAAACGGGACTGATACATGAAGTCCAACATTATATTTGCGGCATGCCCATGCCCTCGAACAAGTATTTCCGAAAACACCCCGGGTTCAGTATTTGGCATCCTTCCCCTTCTGGAAAATATCGATCGCTAAAGAATGATCGCATCGATCGCATCCTTGGGCGAACTCAACGCTCTTCATGGTTTGCACGGTATGAATATGCACTGTGATGTTGCTGTACCTATACAGCTAGTACAGGACACCTGATAAGAAACAGACTATTAATGAGAAGGCCAGGCTGATCTATGGAGGAAAATAAGAAACGCGGGAGTCGTTTTATCTTGAGTTTAGAGAAGAAAGCACCCTCTCGCAAACAAGAAATCCAGCCTGGACCATATTTCTTATTTCTTATTACAACAGTAGGTGCCCTGTACTGTATGACGTGTGTGTGAGCATCAATACAGTTCAGTGTTCGGAATAGCTTGTCTCAACGAACAGCCTAAGTTACGGTTACATACGTTGTGTCACGGAGGTAAGTTACAGGGATCGTCTCGTGGTACCACCCACGAGCAGTCCCACGGGTATGTACGAGTAGGCACTATGCGAGGAGGTTTAGGTATTCGACTACGAGCGGTTGTTACTGGGCTGTGGAGAGTTGACCCACATGACCCACTCCATCTTTCCCCCTGCATTCGTCTACCCCTTTCCGGGCCGACAGAACAAAGCCTCTTCTACACACTGCGTGTTGCAGTGCCTCGCTCACAGCCTAGTGTGGCTGTTGGGAGCTTATCCATCAATCGCATATCCGCGCTAATTGAACATACAGAGTACATGCAGAAGGAGAGCGGTACATCCCCAGCACTACAGTATAGTATAGTACCTGCACACTTGGTATTGCAGTTTATGTTCTACTGCTGCTGCTGCTGTGCACTTACACACACGATGACGAGGTGGTTACTTGTTTCCGAGTGTAAATTCTTGACAACGGGAGGTTGTTTCCTGTCCCTTCCGCCGTAAGACTGTTAGATATGCGATACCTCCCTTCCAGTCCTTTCCACGAGGAGGCTCGTATATATCTTCATGCTGGTACAATATTTGGCCACGCAGGAAGAACTCCAAAGCCCATTTTATCAATCAAGTTTCACACACAGACGTAGGCTAGTTTGGCGCCAGGAGTCAATATCACAATATTTCTTGATCCATGCAAGTGTGAGGGTACTACCTGTTCAGCTATAGGGGTAACATATCGATCGAGTAACTAGCCCAGGGTAATTCTTATAATACTCTCCCCCCCTTTGAACGGCGGGATATTTGGGACGTCGGTAGCGTATACGACCGTACGTTGACCTACCCGCTTCGTTTCAATACCTGGGGAACCAGGGAGACGTGTTTTTTACGGACGCACGCGCAAGCGTTTCGATAGAAGTGAGATTTGAACCCTTGTCACATTATCGTGTTTTTCGCCGGTGTCCCATGGGAATTCCTACGGGCTCCCATGGGCTCCCACGGCTTCCCACGGGAATGCCCGCGGTGTCCCCGGAGCCTTCCCGTGGGATACCGTGGTAGCCCATGCGACTCCGAAATTGTTGCTGTGGGCTGCCGCGGGACACCACGGGACCCCGCGAGTTGTCGTGGTACCGCTCGTGGTTTCCCGTGGGATTTCACGCCCGGGTTTTGCCCGCGGGCCGTTCCCACGGTATCCCGCGGGATCTTGTTGCGTTTTGGGAATGGGATCCCGCGGTGCGCGATCCCGCGATATACCACGGTATCCCGCGGTATGCCGCAATATCCCTCGCATAGTTTGTCTTCCGGCATCCAACCGCTCTGCCCGCGGTGTCGCGCTCGGTGTCCCGACCGCACCCCTCGGTCATAGGTGTCCCGCTTCGCGGCGCCCCGCCGTGTCCCGCGGTGTTCCGCGATGTGTCCCGCGATGTCCTGTCCCGCGGTGTCCCTCGGTGCCCGGGTGTCCCGCGGTGTCCCGCGGTATCCCGCGATGTCCCGCGGTGTGTCCCGCGGTGGTTTTAAGTGTCCCGAGGTGTCCCGTGGTGTCCTGACTAACCCTAACCCTGCGCCCACGGCGTCCCGCGGTGTCCCGCGGTGTCCCGCGTTGTCCCGTGGTGTCCCGCGATGTCGCGGGTGTTCCGCGGTATCCTGACTAATCCTAACCCTAACCCTAACTCTAACTTCCCGCAGGATATCACGGCTCCCAACGGACTCAAACATATATTCCCGCGGTGTCCCATGGGAGCCCCCCCGAGGGACACCGCGGGACATCACGGGAATTCCCGTGGGCCACCGCGAGAAATCGCAATGATTTCAGACATTGGGTCCACGAAGCATCCGAACGCGTCATGGTCCGGTGGCACAAGGATGAGGCGGACCCGAGTAAACAGCGCCACGCGTCTGTTTCCCGTGGGTGGTGCCAAATGTGATGGGAGGAGGCCGTCGTAACGAAACCCTTGTTGGCGAAAGCAGGAACGAGCCACCCGACAGTGCAGCAAGGCACCAGCCCGACTAAAACAAGGGTACGGCATGCCACATGTTCTATGTAAAATGTTCTGAATGGCTTGGTGGGCGACGAGCCTGTTTTCTCGGTATGTTTTGATTCCATTTTTTATGTTTTGCTTTTGTTCCCTTTGTTGTATTGCCCCCCCGCCGCTACCCTCGGGGGGACGACAGCATGCTATGTACAACCCCTCGTTGTTATTTTTGTTTTAGTCGCTTCTTGCCTTTAAGTGGGTCCTTCGCCAATATCTATAGATGTTCTGCATTTTTATTTTGGTTATGTACGTACCATAGTGTTCATTTACGTATTCATTTATGTATTCATTGGTTTTTGGGATGGACAAAAACAAATACTCAGACTGCCGACCGATGGAAAATTTTAGAGAGCGTAGGGTATAGTCAATACTTGTGTCGAAGGAGGCGTATCGATCAGACGCCCTTTCCATCACGAAAAGTGCCTCTTACTCTAGAACGACTCGACATACCCCTGGTACCCGAAGACAATTTTGAAAAACGTCCGTTTCTCCGGCTGCTGATACTGTTTGAACTCAGACTTTCGACGAGGACACCGAGCACGAGTAGGTGAGCCTACCTCGGCCTCTAGTTCGACCGTCCATATAGCGTCCTATGTGGCCACAGCAGAGTGTAGATACCAAACAGGAGCTCCGAACGATCGAAAGTCTTGCCGCGGAGAACTTTCGTTTCGTGATGCAAACACAGCAATGCCTACGCTCCCTTGTAGATCCAAGAGCCCCAACACCTCCAAGAGACACAACGAACAAGCTATAGGTTGGTCGGTCGGAGATCTGAGCATTACAAGTGGAGCTATGCCGTGTTCCGTAAGGAGAGTACTGATATGGCGTTATTAAACCAAAAATAGTATTGCTGCTCTAAAGACGACGAAACAATTATTTTTTTCAACCCTCCAGCAGTCTCAAGCACTATTTTTTTATGACCAAAGGGGAACAGCGTTTGTTTGTTTTCGATTGGCGCGGAAATGGTACATACAGTTGTGATATATACAAGGGACCTTCGCCGTCGGCCCGGCGAAGCTAACGAAGGAGGAATAAGGTCCACAATTACGATGCCAAGGGACAAACGCTTAATGTCTTGAAACAAAATGAAATTAAAATACGTATTTGTACATGAATTACCACAAACATGACGGCGGGGGGTATATACGGTATACGGAAAGGAAGTACGAGGCACGAGCGTCGAGAACTCAGGTTTTCCTGAGATATGAAAATGGCACGAGCGTCGAGAACTGACGTTTTGCTGAGCTCATCCAATTATAAGAATATGGCGTGTGTTTTCCATGGTTTTCTCTTGACTCGGGTATGTCACGCCTCCGCAACGGTGAGGATACCCCGATGATACACAAATGGCGCAGCAATAAATCGTTCTCTAACAGCGGTTTGAGACATGCATCGCGCAGCGGGTGAGCGATGCGAGCTCAATAAAATTTTTCCAGGCCTTCCAACCTTCACAATATTATGCCACGGTTAGCGGCAGTTGCATCTACCTTGTTTCGCTACGTTATTTGTACGTGGCAGCCGTACATCGTTCTACATGTGAGAGGTCAGTTTTGCATATACGTACAGTACCTTACCCTGGTAAGAGATACAGCACTACTGCGGTGTACGTACAGTTTTTGTCTTTTACTCTATTTTTAATTAATAGCGGTACGGCCACTGCTCCGCCTGTGGCGCTAGCCCTGCATTTCCCGTATCAGTATGAGTATGTATGCTGTGACGTACCACTCGGAATGGAAATGTAAGGACCAGCGTGCGGGCCGGTATCGACCCATGGTATGTCTGTTTTTTCTCCGGGTTGTTGGAGTTGTAAGTGTATAGAAGGATTTATGGTACAGGGATGGGGCCTTATCATCCCGGGGTGCGGCGGGACCTCGGCCATGAGCCCCAGCCAAAGCAGCAATCCGCAGGTGGGGTTGGGGTTTCCACCCCATGCGGGACGGTGTCGACCCGGGGGATGTCCGTTTTTGTCCCCGGGTTGTTGGAGTTGTACATGCATGGAATAATTTAATATCCGGGGATGAGACGCTATCGTCTCCAGGTGCGGCGGAACCTCGACATTGTCCTGAGGGGAAACTCTCGCCGCGCACTGGCTCTATGAGCCTCGGCAAACCATGAATCACCCAGTGGGGTTAGGATTTCCACACCTTTCGGGGCCGCATCGACCCGGATGGACCCCGTTTTCGTCCCCGTTGCTGGAGTTGTACATGTAGTGGAAGGATGTCTGGTCCGGGGATGGGGCCTTTTCAACCCCCAGTGCGGCGGGACCCCGACGTTGTCCCCGCGTAAAGTTGTCGCCGAGCGCTGGCTCTATGAGCCGCAGATCACCATGAATCAGGCGGAGGGGTTGGGGTTTCCACATCTTGCGGGACGGCATCGACCGCGGGCAAGTCCGCTTGCCTCGCCCGGTTGATAAAGTTGAAGATGTTTAGAACTATTTATGATATGGGGATGGGACACTATGATCCCCTGTTGGGGCGGGACCACGACGTTGTCTTGAGCGGCAGCTCTCGCCGCGAGCTTGATCCATGTGAGCCCCAGTCGAATCAGCCGGGAGGGCCCCGTTTTCATCCCCGAGTTCTCGAAGTTGTTGATTTATGGAAGGATTTATGATCAAGGGATGGGAGCCTATTCTCCTCGGGTGCTGTGGAGGAAGCTCGGTGGCTCTACTCAGCGCCAGTCTTCGATAAAGACTCAGCAATTAGCTGCCAGAATATTGTAACTCAAAATTGTAAACCAACAGCACGGCTGGACAATGGCTTTTAGAAATGCCTCGAGATTGTACCACGGCCACGGCTGGGCGCGGCGTGAGACCCGGCCCTCTGCGTCTGCTGCTATTATGCTGCTGCTGCTGCTGTTACTGGTGCCGATGGTGGTGCTGGTGCCACTGCTGCTTTCTGCTGCTACTGCTGCTGCTGCTGTTGCTTCCTCTGTGCTGCTACGGGTTTGTACGATGTGTGATGATGATGGATGCAAGGTCGTGGTGTAATTCCGCCGCACTTGCACGGTTGCAATCGACCAATGTGCTGCCTGTTTCTGTATCTGGACTGCAATATGCCAGAAGCAACGTTGGCTTCATGCCTCGATCAACCAATGATGGGCCTGTTTCTTAATATGAACTGTAATAATGCCAGAAGGAAGTCCTCACTCACCGCTTAAGGACCGGCTCGGGAAACGGCTCGGGGTTGTCAGAAACTCAAAGTGACGGCCACAGCTCGGCGCGACGCGAAGCGACGCGAGACCTAGTGTTATGTTGGTTGTGGCACCCAGCCTCCCTGTCTATGGGCAAGGCGGGGCTAAACCGCTCGGGAGCGCGCTACACAAATACAGACGGACAGACAGACAGACATAGCAACATTTAACAACATAGATTCGTATTATTTCTGAGTCTCTTTAGTGTTTTTATATTCGTGTTTTTTCTATTTAATTTACTAATGTACACTAAGAAGGGGAGCCCGAGACCACGGAAGTAAAATTATTTCCGAATCGGAATATATGGAGTCCGGATGTATGTGCTGGCTTGTGGGCGGATGGGGGCGTTTTTGCATATGTATTGCTCCCGTTATCTAACTCACGTCAACTCAATGTACACGATCGGCCCTCCAATAAGAAAGTGCCCCACAAGAAACTCAGCCTAAACATTACGGGGGAAATAATAATGTCGACAGCTATTATACTGAACTTAGTGTGGGACACACCCCTTTCTCAAATAAGAAAGTCAGCCTAAGCCCGATTTCTGGTTTCTTATGAGCGGGCCGGTACTGTATGAAAGTACAATGGTGACCGAAATATATTATATACATGCATATATGTATGCATACATATACCACTGTTGTAGGGCGTTGGAGAATATTTCATGTGAACAAAAACTTGCAGGAAGTGATACGATTTTTAATAACCAGGTTTCGCCCGACTGTTTCCGCCTTTTATAAGACATTTTTTCCCGCTCTTCGATCAGAAACATGTTCCGACTTAAGAGAGGGTTTGCTCTAGTCCCGAGGTAGTAACAAATCGCTCTTAAACGGGGATACGAGCGGTGCGGAGATAGGAGTGATATTTGTGGCCTGTTTTTCGTGGGCTAACATACTGCATTTGCTTTGTTTTATCTGTCACATACCCTTGTTCGCATGCTCTCGTCGGGCCTCCTTCCGGTACAGGAACATCTCGTTGTCTCAGCGCGACAGGTGCTTGCTCTAACAGGTGTTGCCAACTTCGAGCCGGGCGACTTCGTCGGGGTCGCTGACGCCCCACTTCTACGTATCCCGCGGAGCGCCTTACAGCACGACTATCGCACCACTGACTCCAGCCGTAGCCAACCCGCAGCCCTTCAGGTTTCCGCTGTCACTCACAGACGAATTATCTAATTTGAGGTAACTACCGTCCTTCCAAGCAAATACTATTACACTAGCCTACCCTGATGACCCGTATATATATGCAGAAATATGGGAAAATTCCGCGAAATCCCATTTCCACGAAATAGAACATGTCATATTGAATCGAAGATGCGGTTCCTCAAAACCCACTGCCACACCTCTGAGTTGCTAGGCGAGAGCATCTACTATAGTGGGCGCGGTCGGCCGGTCGGCAGCAGGGGGCGAGTCCAGCGTTGGCTTGGGTTCCTCAACGCGTTTCTAGCCAAGCGACTCAGAGGTGTGGGAGTGGATTTTGAGGAGCCGCACCTTCGACCCATGTTCTAGTTCGTGGTATTTGGGTTTCCCCGTATTTCTCTGTTTCTGCACATGCGGCTCATCAGGGCAGGTTAGCGTAATAGTATGGGATTGGAAGGCCGGTAATTACTTCAATACAGGTTATTGGTCCGTTTTGGTATTTCTTCGACTGACATTCGTATACGGGTTAAGTATAAGAACGGAAGGACAATAATACTATTAATAGAGGTACTGTAGTACGATGCGGGTACCCGCCAGAAACAGGTACTCGCCAATTTCTGGCTCCGGGACCCTACTCTACCTGCCGGGAAATGCCATTTTGACGGGTATCCGGTTAAACGGGTATCCGGCAAATTGTTTGAAGCTTTTCTCCCTATTTCAGTGCCACGAGAACAAAAATTGAATGGAAGGTAATGCGGGCTATAGTACTGTTATATACTACCCGAAACAGCCAGTACGAACAGTCTTATTGTTGATTCGGTATGTAAGCCGCCTTAAGTTGCTCTCTCGTGTGTTGCGCCATCGCGCGGGCGTGTTGTTATGGGTTTGAATGCGCGAAACACCTAAATATATGCTGTAGTATATGACGTGTGGAGGCGACGGTTCACGGTTTCCCCCGTCGCCGTAGAAGACGGCAGTGCACATTTTCCGACCCGCTATCGCATACCGGACAGTAGTGATGATACTGGAAATCTATTATCTACAGTAGCAACATATTGATTGACGCTGTATTGCTGAATAACTGCTGTTGTACAAGTATATGTTTTGTAGTTTTGCTGAACAACAACCTGCCCCCGCGACTCCCTCGCCACTGTTGTTTGCCGGACCAGCTACTTTTCTTTGGCTTCTTGCGCACTGGAACGACTCCCCGGGCTTGGGCCCGTGGACTGACAGTAGCCGAGCCCGCGGAACCCGAACCCCCGTAATTGGGCTTCAGGTTTCTCGCGGGCGCTGGTACCTCTTCCATGGAGCCATCGCAATCTTCCCCGTCTGATCCTCTATTAAAGATATTAGGGCGTGAACACCTACATCTCTGTTCAATGTTCATCGCCAGTGTTGTAGCCGGATACAGCAGCAGGTGTAACCATACTACTACTGCTGTAGCCGGGGACAGCAATAAATAGGACTGGTACTGCTGTAGCCGGGGGAAGCAATAGGTTGTACTGGTTCCACCACCGTAGCATGTTACGGTAGCCGAGCACAACAGTACGTAGCACCGGCTACAATAAACGCGGCCTATCATGTTACGCTTCGACCAATATGCGGCATAACCCACCGGGTTGGTTTTGTTCTTTACGAGGTCCTACGAGTAGATACTCACCGTTTCGACCAGTATGCGGCATAACCCACTGAGTTGTGTTTTCCTCTCACGAGGTCAGTACCATGTTAAAGATATAAGGACGCAAACACCTACATCCCTGATCAATGTTCATCGCCACTGCTGTTCCCTGGGGGGCAGTAGCTAGCACTAGTACTGCCGTAGCCGAGGAGAACAGTAGGTACCTGTAGCCGGGGGAAGCAGTACGTAGCACTACCGTAATACTGCTGTAAACAGGAAGCAGCAGTCACGATACGTAACCAAGTACCACTCGGTAGCTTCGGGATCGCGACGAGTCAAGAAGTAAGTTTACCCGAGCTACGCCCGGCCAGAACTAGGATCGGCTGACCGATATTTCGTCGGCCAACGTAGATAGCACTGGTTCCGCCAATAGCGTGTTGCAGTAGCAGAGCGCAACAGTATCCCCGGTGATATTTTAGGCAGAAAATAGCAACACACGGCGTATTACGTTGTGGTTCGACTAAGAATGCGGCGTAACTACGACGAGTTCGTTTAGGACCCCGACGGGGTGTATTTGTAAGGGGCGGATAGTTGTTTAATGCCTTGGTGAATGAGCTGATCACTGGAGTATCGTTTCACCGAGTGCTGATGATCGTTAGCCATTATCGGCACTTTAATCAAGTTATATCGCTTCCAACGAGTGCTGATGACCGTTAGTCATGATCGGCCTTTTAGTAAATGTTATATCGCTTCCAACGAGTGCTGATGATCTGTAGCGAACGGATCATAGCCTAGGTAGCTGGAGAGAGGGCATGGGCCTACCCCACTTTCTCACTCCTCTCACCACCATTTTAGACTCAGATGTCTATTATTCTGTATTGATTGTGCTTGGTACTCGATACAGCAGTTATGATGACGGTTACATATATTGGGGAGTTCGTATACTTGGTGAGGCTTTATTGAGGTATAAATGAGTGCCTGGTTTCTCCCCCTTGACTTGACTTGCGCGACTTCGCTTGGACGCTGGCCTGCGAGGTCCGACGATAATACATACATGGTTTATGTCTACATGAGGACCGCTCCAGCTCCCTGAACCTGCCCGCTTGTGCTAGGCGCCGTCATGCGCCTGAGGTCGTATCAATACGCCATAGCGAGTCATTGCTGTTTATGATCTCGGGTTGCCTGGGTTATGAGGCAGTGCGAGGGTGGCTTCTTTCACGTCGAGATGGATGCCGCGGAGTTTGAAAGATGGAAGACGGTGCAGCTGATGGGAGTTGTCGACAAGCTGTATGCCGAGCGCTTCGTTCTGGTTGAACGCATAGTGAACTATGAAGCTTGGGCTGCGCGTACTGGACGGGTTGCCGTGCTTGCGAACGAGAGGGCTCGTCTCAACAAGGTGGATTTTCGTACCAACTCGGCTCAGCACCAGTTCAAGTGGCGGCAAGAGGTAGTCCACCCGATACGGCCGCGGCAACAGTGTGCCGCCTCGGCCAGACGTGAGCTGGCGCTGGTGGATCCGCTTCCTGCTCGAGGCACGATCAACGTAGGCGAGCAGCGGCAGCAGCAGCAGACGGAGCAGCAGCAGCAGCATAACGACGCGATGGACGGGGCTGCAGACACTGTGATGCAGCTGACAGAGCTTCGCGAGCAGGTGGAGGAGATGAGGAGAGAGTTAGCAGCAGCGAAGCTGGCAGCCCTTCGGAGGCAGATGATAGCAAATCTGCGTGCCACGCCGAGCGAGGCCCAGCGCGCTGATTCGGAGAGGACAGCGGCAGAGCAGAGGAGGACAACAGCAGTTGGGATGACAGTGCGGCAACAAGGGCAGGAGGCCCACGCAAGCACGTTGGCCACTGCTGTAAGCCATACCCGCTCTACGCCCACCCCCGAATTTGATGAGGAAGCGACGAGAGGAGAAAAAGGAGAAAATATGGGTGTCGAGGACAGAGAAGAAAAGCAAGCTGAGGAGCTTAGTGGAGTGTAGACCTATCGGAGCGGCAGCAGTACACAGGATGGGCAGGAGGCCCTTCCGCAGCCGCTTTCGATTGAGAGAAGCCCCATTGAGCCGGTTTGTTGGGTGAGCCCGGGCGCGCTAGTAGAGCAGGTGGCTCTGTATGCGCGCCACGTTGAAACCCACCCCGCGGTGACGAAGGAACCGTCACACGCGGAGAAGAAAGAGGTCGGAGAGATGGTTTCATGTACGAGTGGCAGGGGGTCTCTGGAGGAGGAGCATAGAGTAGGAGATGGAGAGGACGGCGTTGGGATGGGCGAGGAGCAGGCGCATCAGCCGTTGCCACCGCCGCTGCCGCCACCGCCGCCCCTACCGCCGCCTCCGCCACCGCCACTCGCGGAAGGCACGCGTGCAGACCTCGAGGCAGAGCAGCACGCCCTCGTAGTGGCGAGCCGTTTGGTGCTGGCACACGGAGCCCTGTTATCATTCGAGCAACGGAAAGAGGAGGAAGAGGAGGAGAAGGAAGAGGAGGAGCAGCAGTAGCAGCAGCAGCAGGGGAGCAAGGGCGAATGGGGCGGCGGCAAGCAACACCACCTCCAGCAAGGTTGTGTTTGGACCAACATGGAAGCTGGGCCGAGGTGGCGCGTGGGTGCTGGCCTCATGCCTCTGTTCAGCCCTGATTGAGGTATACACTGTGTTCGTGCTGCTTGATTGATTGCCTTTTTTCTTGGTTTTGATGATATTTTTGATGATACGTACGAAGATGCCGCTACTGCTGTTCAGGTATATTAATAGTAGGTGTGTCGTAGGTTAGGCTTGTTTGTACCACCTATTATTATACTGAATACGAGTAGTTGGTTCTGTTGTCTTGCGTTTTTTACGCGGGATGGTAGACTACGTACTTGGGTTGGGGCTTGGGGAGGATGATATATGATGCGCTCATGATAGGATTGAGTACGCACGTGACGAGCACTTGACGAGCCGACATTGTTATGTTTCGGTTGTGTGCTTTGCTTCGAACGCTGTGCTACCTGACACGTACGAACCTTGTCAGATAGCAACACATCAGTATACGTATGATAATAGCCGACATGCAGCAATTCTGCTGTAACTTTTACTTGGACCTGTAACCAACAGGGGAAGATACTTGGAACATGCTCCTACGGTTATTTTGTCTGTCTGCGATGCTTTTGCTATTTGTACGAGAAGTACTATTTTACTGCTGTGAGCATACCAGGTATATGCGTGCGGTGCTTTTCGTGATTTAGAAGCGTACGGTTATATACGTAAATATATACGTACCCTGGTACCAGAGAAGAGCAGGTACCAGAGAAGAGCAGTATTAATAGCAGTAGTTGCAAGTGGACTCGTACCCTGTTTTTAGACGGAAAAATGCCGCAGCAGTAAAGATAAATGTGCCCCCCCCCCCCCTCTCTCTCTCCCTCCTTCCCTCTCTCCCTCTGTGCCGCAAAGATTTGGGTTGGCACGTAGATATTGGTGATAGTTGGTTCACGAGTAGTAAGATAGGGGAGGTGCAGAAAATAAAATACTGCTGTTTGCTTATTGTCTTGTGTACCTGATGCAAACAGTAGTGCTCTGTGTGCGGAGATTGTTATGACCGTGAAGGTCGTATATACCCCTATGCATACGTATAAGACACTGTGTTATACCAGGTATGCAGGTACAGGTGTACAACGCAATTGCGAACGTGCTGCTGCTCATATAAGGTTCTCATGGTTGGTACGGTGTTGAAAAATTCTGGGACGTCGTGATATTATATGGATATGCGATGGAATGGATGGAGTATTGATACAGAGTGAAAAAACTTGTTTTGGGCGATGCAGATTGACTGCTGTTCGTGTGCTCTTCCGCCTTCCCTCCCTCCCTCCATAGCGAATCAGTGATGTTTCTGATCATTTATTTATGTAGCATGCATGCTATGCAAGTACTTAAAGCAGGAGGAGTATAAGCGGGGTATAGGTGCTTTAACCACGTAATCATAGCAGTTTCTGTGCTCTTTGTTGGCGATGTGAAATATGCACATGCACCTGTCTAACAACGGCATTCGAATCTTGATAAATACATGAATGGATTTTGTCTTTCCGCGCACCACTCTCTGTTGGTTAAAACGCTGGTCTTAAGTCATTGTTGCTTGGTGATAAAATAGTACACTTCGAAGCTTGTCATGCACCCGGGTTTCCACCCTGTCATGTATCACTTTCCTTGTGTGGAAAATCGCTCGAAGGTTCTTGATTATACCAGCAGCTCGTGGCAAGGGGAGATCACGTTTCCCCGATGATAAGTTGACATAATAACTACTGCTGTAAGCTTGAAACCATAGCACGCGGTCGGATAAATTACATTTGCGTATGAAATGAGGATTTGAGATTTATTATTTTAGTTTTAGAGTCGATCTCAATGGTGATACCGTCTCTGGCTGTCTGGCCTGGGCGGCTTTTCTGGTAGTTCGGAAAATACATTGATTGACTGGTTGACTGATTGAACGAGGATTCGAGCATGGAGAATTTTGATCGAGTTTTTGGATTGGGCTGGTGGGGTTAAGGTTGGGTTGTGGTTTTTGATTGACGGTTTTCGGGCATTAAAAATTCTGCCTGTTTACTGATTAAAATAGTGGATACTGCTGTGCGGATATACTGTTTTTGGTCGAACCGTGATCGGGAGCTGTATTATTGATTGTCAGGGAGATATTCAATGATGATAACGGCTGGTCTGGTAGTTCCGAGAATACATTGTACGGTATTGAGATTTGTATTGAGGATTTTGCAGGTTTTGAGATTTTTGCAACGTGCAGTAGATCTGAAGTTAGTACTACGGGATAAACTTGTATCGACCTATCGACACCGAGCTGATGTCCGTCTGGTTATCGAGACCATATGCCCTAGTTTCGGCAGCTGAGTGTCTTGGAAGATTGTTGAAGTTTGAGCCAGTATGGTTTAGATTTTGGTATTTGAGTTTGAATGAATTTGCTTGAACTCCTGGTATTCAGTACTTTGAATTTACTTGAGGTTTTGGGAAATTGTGGTCCACTTTCAGTACGTGAATTTGGAATGTGTGATATTGATTCGGGATGATGATTTGTGGTCATCGGGACAGCTATGAGGTGTGACCATGCTATGATATTGTGATGCTTTATTGCCATACTGTTCACCATGCAGGGAGGATATTAGTTGATGGGACTGTACACCTGTTCGGTATGCATACTGCGGATGTGTGGTGTCGCACAGTATCGATTACAAGGCAGGGAGGATATTGATTGTGCTTGGTACTCGATACAGCAGTTATGATGACGGTTACATATATTGGGGAGTTCATATACTTGGTGAGGCTTTATTGAGGTATAAATGAGTGCCTGGTTTCTCCCCCTTGACTTGACTTGCGCGACTTCGCTTGGACGCTGGCCTGCGAGGTCCGACGATAATGTATACATGGTTTATGTCTACATGAGGACCACTCCAGCTCCCTGACCCTACCCGCTTGTGCTAGGCGCCGTCATGCGCCTGAGTTCGTATCAATATTCTGCAAGTTTGATTGCCCAATAAGCGGCCCCGCTACAAAACATCAATCTTCTGGGTTCTTATCATCGGTGGATTATCATCTGTCCAACACCAGCATGGCAGCATGCTGCTGCCCGTGCCCGCCTGTGCGACCATCTGTCAAGGGTGTAACAACTATGCCTGAATATCCTCCACTGCTGCTGCTGCTGCTGCTGCTGCTGTCCGAGCGAGAGCCTGTAGAACCTTCGTTGTCGCTACTGCCAGTCGCATCGCTTTCGCAGGCGGTTTGTACAGGTGATTCTGATTTATCGACGGGAAGTTCAGCAAGATCGCACCACGCGGCAGCAAATTCGTCGCCGGCGGGACCGCTGATCGTCTGCTGGCTTATTGTGCCCAGCCGGTGCCGCGTGGCGATGTGACAATATTGCAGTGTACGCACTGTCTACGTCTTCAGCGTTGAGGGTTGAGTGTGTGGTCTGCAATGTGTGCGAGTGTGTGGTTTGAAAGGGTTTCATTGATTAATTGTACAGGCATAATCAAACGGGAATACCCATTACCCGGGGGTACGCGATCATTGCAGCACCTGTTTCCCAGCGACGCTATTACCCTACTGGCTCCAACTACCTGCCGGTAATGAGCTCGGACCTTACCCGTCAAACAGGTAGGACCCGTCCGGGTATACCCGCCGGGTACCTGGGGAATTGAAATCAGGGTCCTCCTTCTAAATGGGACCCTTCCGGGCCAGAAGCCGTCACGGCTCTGGGAATATAAAGAAGCTACGAGTACTTTTCTCCTACGCGTGATTGTACACGAAAGTGGGTAACGCCCAGGACATGCATACGAGACAGACCTGCTAGGAGGGGATACTCCGTGTATCACCCAATCTTACAACACATGCCACGTATTTTCATTGTTTTTGTCTCTTCTTGTTTATTTCGTTTCCTCTGACATTCATCGCATCTGGATTATTAGCCTCTGTGTGGCATGCCTGTCGTCTAATACCAGGCATCATATATGACATTGCATTGTCTGCCTTGCTTATTGCATTACAATGTAGTATATGCGAGGTATATCTGTGTATTGGTTTTGTGACCACAGAGATAATACTGTACCTATAAGGGAAAGGGCATAATTCTAAACTTTTTGGTTGATTGAGTTTGATCTGATTAGGGTTAGGGTCAGATCCTATTCGTCCCGTACAGATAATATAGGGTCGATTAATTTTTCGAATGTATGGTACACTGCTGACTGTACCCTCGATCTTGTGATAACGAAGAGGTCACGCACAACAAGCGGGATGATAGGCGTGCCGAAAATAGGACCAGCCGCAGTTAGCGGTGCGCCCGCCAAGCCCAGAAAGGAGTCTGCCTCACCCCTTTTCTCTCCAGTATCGATCGCGTCCTCCTCTTCCCACACTTCTCCTTTCCGTAGCGATCGTCCCCTCCTCGTCCCACACTTAGTTGTCTTTCCCTTCAACCCCGCCCTGAGCACGAGGAGCCACCTGCAGCCCACTGGAGGAGCCACCTGCAGCCCACTGGAGGACATCTGCCCGGCCTCCTCCCTGGTCTGCTGTCGATAGGCCCCTCCTCTTCAGCAATCCCACGGTAGGGGACCACTTTTAGGCTCAATATTTTCTGACTGGTTGTGCTCCTCACGTGAGTAACCACCGGATACTATTATTTTACTGGTATATTTGTTTTTGGACTACCGCATTGGAAGGCTTGGTCGGCTTGCGCGAACGAATGTTTCCGAAGTCATTTTCGGGTGAGATATTGAGCTCCTCCTATGAGGAGCTCAGAATGTTTCTGCTGCGCCCCTACTGTGGGATGGCTCTCTTCCCACCTCTATTTTCCTTCTAACATGGCCAGAGCGAGAAGACCCGTCATCATGGTGATCTTTGTTCGAGTTGGGTTTGCGTGTTGTTGCTTACAGATCCCCTGTAGTACGTAGAAGACCAGGTACTGTAAACCGACTGTATACGGATATTGGATCTTGACACAGAAGACGCTTGCTGTGCCTTTCAGTACATTGACAGATAAGACGACGCAGGCTGCCGTCTTCTTATTGCCGTGTACCGGGTACGCGATTGCCCCTGCGTACGGTCTATTTTCTCTTCGAGTGGGTATCAAGTAGATAGAGCGGGAGTATACTCGATCTCGAGGTGGGCAAGCGCATCGCGACTCGCAAGTTGGTACCCGGTAATAGAGCAGGTACATACAAACCTCTCCTGAAATGTAAGCATCGTTTAGTGTCCAGAGTGAACACCGAACAACGGGGCTCACATTCTCAGATAGAGTGGGGTTGAGATGATCGAGTCATCAATGACGACAACATCCTCGCCAGTCGTAGTAGTAGTAGTACTGTAGTACGGTAGTCTACAGTTGGGTTAAAAGTATGCCTACAACAGTATATATGTACACCTGACAACAACCGGTGTGATGGCCGAGGGCGGCTAAGAAGAGTGGGAAGCTGTATCGGGGGGTCGTCGAGGCGGCGGACCGTTTCATGGCGAGGTGGCACAGGGACGAGGAGGAGAGGAGCTGGCTAGGACACGCAGCAGAGGACGCCAAGAGAGACGACAAGGGGAGGGGAGAGGGTGCAGCCGTACTCTGATATATCAACAACAACAGCTGTCGACGAGGCAGTGCAGAAACGAAATGAATTGTAGATCGTGTGGCAAGGTATCTGTTCTACTAGCCTGACTACTGCAGCCCTTGGATTATATCATTAAGTATTTTTTATCGATTCTTGGTAGATGTTCACTGTGATGGGCGCGACAGCGGTAGTAGTACCGATACGTGACACTGCTATTACTGCCGAGAATAGGAAGAGTATGTATGGCAGAAGGTGTGGCATGGTCTCCGGATCGGTTTCGGTGTAGCAGAGACAGGAACACATGTTAATATCATCGCCTTGAATAATATTTTATCTTTGCTTTCTTCTCTCTTCTCTCTTCTCTCTTGCTTTTTACCTTGTTTATCTCTTTGTTCCCCCCCCCCCCCCCCCTTCTGCCGGCCGTCTCCAATGCCGTCGCCCCCCTGCCGTCCGTATTATGCCGGCATCTTTTTCCTCGTGTATCGCTTTGGTTCGCCCGTGCAGTTGTTATCTGTTCCTCTTGGGCGCGTATGCTTATCTTCTCAGCGGTTTCTGGTATTTTTTGCGTCATGTGGATTCTGTTTCAAAACTCGTTTTTTATTGTCTTTTTGTTCGCTGATGTATCTGGTATGGCTCGTCCCGTTGTGCTCGTTTCACGGGTAGTTGGGATTTCACTTTTTTTACCCATCCATTTGCGGTTAGTTTTCTTTTTTGGTTTTTCTCTGTCTCACGTACTGTATTCTGTAACCACGTGGCAGTGCTTGCATCTCTTTAGGATTAGGACTCAGGGCAGGCACTTACTTGGTGGGTGTACGATGGAGTTGGATATAAATAACGAGACAACACACGGCTTTTTCTCGGTATACACTAACTCCATACTCGTACAGCAGCAAATAATGTATGCCCTATGCAACGGCTGAATATTCTGCCAGTGACATTCAACGCAACGAGCAAAGCAGCCGGAGAAGGGATTGAAAGTCTCGCAAGGATGCCAAGCGACAAGGGAGGGGGGGGGGAAGGGCTGAAGCCTCTCGCCATAAACATTCAAGGCACGAACCGTCCTAGTGGGAAGGAGGAAGAAGCGCCTACTTTGTGACCCCGGATCTGAGTTACGATTAAGAAAGGAGAGAGAGAAAGAACGAGCGAAGGTTATACATGGAATGGAAACAAACAAAAAACAAAGGAGTAAAGGCGGTGTCAAGTAAGTGATGGAGGTTCAGCTGCACTCGAGTGGCACAGTAAACCCGCCAGAAACAAGCCCTAGCAGCAGGAGCAGTCAGCTAGGTAGGGCATGCTCCACACATGCATGCATACGAAAAAGCAGCGAACCCCCCACCTCGTGGTTGTTTCGTTCTGTTTGTTCGCGATGAAGTACAGGAGTACATTCATATTTATTGTACTTGTCGTCCTTTCTTTATCTGTCGGCAGCATCATAACAAAAAAATATCGTATCTTTAGGCGTTTATTGATGAGACATATGGCCGGAGCTGATTGGCCAAGCAAATAAATAGAATGGTGGAACTTACGAATCGTCTATTTCTGCAGCGAGGACACAGACAGACCCCGGGTCGTGCATCGACACCAGCCGCTCGACCAGCAGAGCGAGCCAACTGCTGTACAAAGTATCAGGGAGACCCTCAACGCCCGGAAGCTACTATCCGTCCGCCGCTGCTATTAATAGATTACCCACCTAAACCATCTTGCTCCGAGTTAGGTCGAAGGCGTGTGAAGTGTGGACACTTTGTTCGATCAGCGTGTTCGACACGCGATATGAAGTACAAAGTTCGAGGTCCCCGATCGCGATGGGTGGGGCCACCCATGTTGGCCCCTAAGAGCGAGCTCGGCCGGTCTCCAAGCGGACGTCAAAAACACTACGGCGCTGTCGAGCTTGCGGGGGCGGGAGATCAAGTGAACGTGAACGATGTCGTCGAGGTCGCGGAAAGCAAGCAAGAACTACAGGAAACTCCCCAGCGACGCCCGGTCTTAGTTCAGGTTTGTTTGAGCCATACGTTTGTCTGGCGTTTATTCAGAAAAAATGCAGAAACACTAAACACATACCAGGTATATATGTGGCCATTCGGCTAACCTTGAAGCACCCTTAAGCGGTGACAATAACAGCAGCAAGCCGACCACCCGCGGAATGGACAATGGACCGACCGTGACCTCTTCTCCCGTAACACGAAAGTTCTTGTACTGCCCATACTCGCGAATACGAGTTTGTCAAGAATTCACCATGCCCCTGGCCATCGTCGTTGTAAGCAGTTGTAATGACTGCTGTACCCGGTACCCGGACAAACGAAGTACGAGTGGCTACTCGTACGTACCAAAATTCATGGTTCGGGGATTCCAATACCCAGGGTATGTGTACGAGTACGTATAAACATTACCGAAAGCGTGGGTCACAGCGGTTTGAGAACTTTCGGATGTTTGCCTATGATCGAAGTCGTAGTATTTGGCATGTGTGTTCTTCACACTGGACTGTCCTTTCTGCCCGTCGACATCCAGCATAACTGTTTTCAGCTGGATATTGATTTGTGTACAGGCAGTACGTCTGAAGAAGAAACAGGCTACGAGTAATAATAAAGCCGAACTGAGATTCAGAGGAACATAAGAAATTCGGTAGTCATTATCTCGAAATTAGTGCAGAAAGCACCCTGTCCCAAATAAGAAATCCAGCCTGGACCAGATTCCCTGTTTCATTTTATTAGGTTTCCTGTACTGCTGTATTGCATGAGGTGGCCACGTACCAGGTACTATTTAATAGGGCAGCGGCCAAAAACAGGTACACCTGGTCCGTTCGGGGCCAAAAACAGGTGCATACTAAAATCAAGTTTAAATCGAACCCCACAAACCTGCCGTTCCTTGCAACGCAAAGTAGAGGTTTTTCGTGTTCTTCGTGCTCGCCCGGTGGCTACGTTCTACGAGTAGCTGCTATTAATAGTATGAGGAACGAACGCCTGCTGCTGCATTCTCCCTTCTCAGCCTGCGACACCCCTGGTATTCCAAGTCAACCACAATCCCGAAGGGGAGCCTTCTATCTCGTATTATTTCGGCGGAGGAGGTGTGCAGGCAGATATATATGTGTGTCGCTCGAGTGGCGTGTGGTGCGAGGTGCGAAGGGAGAAGGGGGTCTCCGCGTACGTCGGCATTTGTTTAGGGGGCATAGGGTTGAACTATGAAGGGCCTCTGATTGGCTTAACCCCTTAAGAACTGGTCCCACGAATTAGGGGACAAAGTACTTGGAATTAGTGCGGGATATTTTTTTCAGTTCTGGATGGGTTAAAAACGACAAAAAAAAAGGTGAAAGTCAAGCAGAGTAGACAAAATCAGGTATACCTGGGTTCTAAAGAGGCAAAAACAGGTACAACGAGTTTTGGACCAATGACAGGGCACGTGGAGTGCGTTTTTTACTTGAATTTAGGTATGTACCTGTTTTTAGCCTCAAATGGACCAGGTATACCTGTTTTTGGCCGCTGCCCTTTTTAAAACTATAGCAATATCATACCATACGTATATACAACATTCGTTTGATATTCTATACGTATACGAATGGCAGCAATGAGTATCAATTCGTAATCAGTGGCGAAATGGTCAGCTGGGGGTCTTACGACGAGGCGAACTACTACTAGTACTATTAATGTTACGTTTATACGATAATGAAGAGTAAACAATATCGAAGATGGGTATATGAATGATACATATCACACTTTGTATATATCCATGCATACAGTAGTCCAGTAGTGGGGCCTATATAAGGCGACCACTTGCCAAAAGACATTTTGACCGCCTTATCTCGAGTGGTCGCCTTATTCATGTCGCCTTACATAGGCCCCACTACTGCTGTATACGTATCTATACAAATAGGCGTACAGCTGTAAACACCATGCATGTCATTGCGTAGCCCACGCTAGGCTTGGCATGCGTGTAACCCGGTCGCCCCGGTGGGCTAGCAGGTAACCACGAAGCCTGTTAGCGTCAAGGTCGCAATTTTGAGCCCCGCCGAGTACATGTTCGTAGGGACTTTTTCTTGCAAAAATATCTTGTCTAGCGGAAAGCGCGAGAGCGTGAATTATATAGCAAAATTCGATAAAAATCGACGAGCGTTGGGAATGCTGAACCCTCTGCGCGATAAAAATCGAGGCAAGAACCGTAGTGGGGGAGGAGGGAGAGGAGCCTACTTTGTGACCCCGGATCTGAGTGACGACTAGGGAGGGAGAAAGACGGAAGTGCGAAGATAATAAACGGGATGGAAAAAACAAAACAAAAAAACGTGTACATGTGTACATACACCCATATATATGTATTTCCTATGATACAAGTATGATATGTACGAGTATTAATATCATTAATAGTGTTCGCCCCGATGGTCTAACTGGTAGCCACGAAGCCTGTAGGGCCGGATGTCAAGGGTTCGATTCTCCCCATGGAGGTTTTTATTCTCAAATGACACCGTCTGTCGAGAGCGCAAATTATAGCGTGGGTAAGCAAAATTCGACGAGAGTTGACGAGGGAAGAAAGTGCTGGAATCTTCTCGCGATAAAAATGCAGAGCAAGAACCGTAGTGGGGGAGGGGGGAGAGGAGCCTACTTTGTGACCCCGGATCTGGGTTAAGACTAGGGAGGGAGAAAGGCGGAAGTGCGAAGATAATGAATGGGATGGGAAAAAAACAACAACAAAAAAAAACAATGGTATTAATTGTAAATAATAGTATTATACGAGTATAAGCCCACGAATAAGAAACAACCTGTACCAGGTACAAGGTTCTCGTCCGGGATTGTGGTTGCCTCGGAATCCCTGGGTATCGCAAGCTGAGAAGGGAGAACACCGCAGGCGTTTGTTCCTCGTACATGATGTTTTTTTTTTTGTTTTCCCATCCTATTCATTATCTTCGCACTTCTGTCTTTCTCCCTCCCCTCGTAGTCGTAACTCAGATCCGGGGTCACAAAGTAGGCTCCTCTCCCTCCTCCCCCACTACGGTTCTTGCCTTGATTTTTATCGCGCAGAGGGTTCAGCCTTCCCAACGCTCGTCGATTTTCATCGAATTTTGCCAACTCACGCTCTCGCGCTTTCCGCTAGTCAAGATTTGTTTTTGCGAGAAAAAGTCCCTACGATGTGAGCATGCACTCGGGGGGGCTCGAACTCGCGACCTTAACGCTAACAAGCTTCGTGGTTACCTGCTAGCCCACCGGGGCGATGTATGAATAATATTGAATATCCAGCTATCATACTATGGTGGTACTCGTACGCAGGCAACGACGGGCAAGAACGAACAACACATAGAAAACTCCTGAAATCTGCGACAATAAGAAAGAAGTACGAGTAAGAATGTACGAATACGAAGCTACCGGGCAAGTAACACCGACCAGCCCAAACGACTTTTTTACAGCAGTTAGTTCTAAATGTCATATATATAAAATAAAATATGTGATGAAGCGGCGAGCGCTATAAATATGGACTCGTATGTACAACTCCGAGGAACGCTCTTTGATTTTATTACATTTCATTTTCTTAACTTCGCCCTTCTTTCCTCTCCCTCTTATTACTCGTAGTATAAAATATTACGAGTACGAATATACTCGTAATACATATTATATGAATATAATAGTTGTAACTCGGATCCGGGGTCACAAAGTAGGCTCTCCCTCACCCCCCACACTACGGTTCGTGCCTTGCATTTTTATCGCGAGAAGACTCCAGCCCCTTTCTTCGTTCTTCTCTTTTCGACGCGCAACAAATTGCGCCACACCCACGCTGCTAAGCGCTTTCAGCAGTTGATTCCGTTCTACTCATTCTGCAAGTAAGCACAAAAAAGTCCGGCCGACGTGAAATTCGAACCCCGGAAACCAACTCTTAGTATATTTTGAGGGTACCACTATCTTATTAATATAGATCATCGGGGCAACTGACACCAACCCTATACGATAGCCTTTGCTTGACGTTGTTTAAGGATGGTGCTAAGGCTTGCTCAGATGATGCACTTCTTGCTGGTGGGCCAGTACAACGTCAACACCATAATGATCCAGCAGTTTGTAATACGAATGTGCGGGAACGACCCTGCCTGGTCCTTGGCTTTTGAAGCCTTTGCCTAATTTTTAGAGCATCCGCGCCCGATTTTCTTTCCGAAGATTGCAAACTGGATGCCGCGACAGCCTCGTGCGAGCCTTATTCGGACTCCGTAAGAACGTGGCTGGCCAGCCTGCGGCCCCCTAATTGGGCGGCCCCTATTCGCATACCGGGTATCATATGCAAGTTCTACCCTGCACACCTTTGGCATATTCTGATTTTAGTGTTTTTTGTCCTTTGCTGTGTGTGGCCATGTGGTGGAAACCCCCATTTTTTGGTGGAATACATTACAACTACTGTAGGGTGGCAGGGGTTGTGGCCGTGCGCCCAACGCTGACCCACCCGCCCCGAACCCGGGCCCTATGCCAGTGATCCGTGCTTTGATCAGGGTGCCAAGCGAGAGCAGGTTGGAGGTGTGCAGAGTGCTTTTTTTGCACCCAGTGTGCAATTAGATATCGTCCCCTAACCCCTATAGGACTGCAGTCCCGTTTTGGGGACAAATTACTTAGAATTAGAGTGGTTTGTCCCCAAATTGGGACTGCAGTTCTAAAACTAATAGCGGCTCTTTCCGCACTCGCGTGTCGATATAATATGTACGAGTACCAGCTGACGAGTACACGAGTGCTTCATAACTTGTGAATACATGGGAGTTCAAAAAGTGGACCGAAATGACGTCATTTTGTAGTTTTCCTCTTTTCTTCTCCCCAATTTGCTCCGTTTCTTCACGGATGGTCAACCCCCTTAAACCAATGGACGGTACGCACCAGCTGGTACGCACTGAGAAAACATATCACACTGCTACTACGCTGCTGTGGTCGTGTCCTCTTGTTTTATAGTCACCCCACAGGCCAAAATCCGAAATACCCGCGAGAAGGCTCGTAACCTCGGAATCGATGTTTTTTAATGTTTAGTACGTTTTGCGATGTTTGCGGTTTTTGTGGAGTGCGTATGCAAGGTTTTGCGGCTGACGCTTTTCGATCAATTAGTCAAGTCCATGACTCTGACAGCAATAGTAGTGGCTGATGGCTGAGAGCAAACAGCGTCATACGGGAAGATTTGTGTTTGCTTGGAAAACCTACGAAAAATGGCATAACACTGCCATCTGCGAAATCGACGCACGGCAAACCTTATGGCGAGATATCATAGGCAACATCCAATACTCTGGACAAATACACTCCTAACGGTATGTATCACCCGACACCGCGTCACACATGAAGCCACACAGGAAGTTAAATATCGTTTTGTATTAAAGCTAATTGAGACGATACTTGAAACTACAACAACAACCATGACCACTCTGCCTCCCATTCCAGTGAAACCGTTAGGGATTGCCTCGCAAACCTACGCGTATACGGAAGCCGAAATCGGTACAATACCGTACCGCGGAACACAACCTGCTGCCCAACCCAAGACAATACTAAAACATCACTACTCGTACTGCTGTTGACGCGATCAATCGCACATAACAGGACTCCTTTCTGTAATGCCCCACGAAGCTAAGGTGCGGGGCCGTGAAGCCAACAGTACGTGCCACACATAAATTAAACTGCTCTTGAAGTGAAAAAAACTCAGCTCAATTCTTGCGGCGTCAGCCGCGGTTAGTACATCACGTCTTCCGTTTCTCTCTTTCAACGGACCTGGATTGCAAACATGTGTATACCTTGCCTGTGGTACATGGCATTGCACTGCTTGGTAGCATATGTATGTGTGTGCTTCCTAGGAGTAGTTAGCGATGGGCCGAAGATGCTTTCGGATATAGCTCCGAGAGGAGAGCTACTGTAGGGCATGAAACTGGGAGGTGACTGGTAATATAGTTACTATGTTATTATGAGGAGGAGCGGGTGACAGGGTGGTTTCCGATTGCGAAGAGGGTTCCGTGGCCACGCGCTGTCGTTGGCACGTGGCGCAGCTAAACCGCTACCATACCGATATGCACTACGAGTGGCGATGCTAGGCGCTTAACGTGGCATGTGGCGGAGATAAATATCTCAGGTTACGAACGCATCAAAGTGCGGTACGTAACATAACGCGTCCAATCTAGTCAATGGGCGCAGTTCTAGGCGCTGTCGGTGGCATGTTGCGCAGTTAAAACTCTATAATCTAGAATCCCTCATGCACATGCACTTGGCCAATGAGGGAGGTTCTAGGCGCTTCACGTGGCATGTGGCTCATATACATACATATCTGCGACATGGGAACGCATCACGCGCGATACGAAACGTAACGCCAAGCATCGAGAAGGCGGGAAAATTCGCTGCTGTGAGTACTGGAGGGAACAGAAGACGTGAGGAGACGTGACTGCTGTGCGTAGAGTTGGCAGGAGAAGGGGGCGTGGGGAGACGTGGCTGCTGTGCATAGATCAGGGGCTGTGCACCCGTCCGTGCGCAACGTGAGCACGGATGAGAAATTGTTTGAGAGGAAGAGCACACACAGGAATATTCGCTGGAATGAAAGCAGTCGGGTGAAGTACATCGTGCGATACATGGACGCCAGGAATATTCGCCGGGACGTTGATCAGTGACTGCGTATGTAAGCAGATTTTTTTTTTTTTCCCCATCCCATTTATTACTTCGCCCTTCCGTCTTTCTCCCTCCCTAGTCGTAACTCAGATCCGGGGTCACAAAATAGGCTCCTCTCCCTCCTCCCCCACTACGGTTCTTGCCTTGATTTTTATCGCGCAGAGGGTTCAGCCTTCCCAACGCTCGTCGATTTTCATCGATTTTTGCTAACTCACGCTGTCGCGCTTTCCGCTAGTCAAGATATTTGTTTGCGAGAAAAAGTCCCTACGATCATGCACTCGGGGGGGGCTCGAACACGCGACCTTGACGCTGACAGGCTTCGTGGTTACCTGCCAGCCCACCGGGGCGACCGGCTGGCGGTCGGAAGGTCTGAATGCATCACCGTGCGGTACGTACAGAGCGCTGGGCGAAAAAACTAGCATTGATAAAATCCAAGCTCATTCTATATACCGCACATATGTACTGCTCTGTGACACTCGTATTTGGTATTCCTTTGACAGCTGTATTAATATATATCCCGGAACGTATACTCGTAATGTATAATAATACGATATATTTGGCACACGAGAAACATGACAATTCAAAAGAGGGTTGAGTTTGTGTTGGATTCGGGTTGTGTTTGGGTTGCACTCAATCAATTTCGCGAAAAAGGGACGAGCTATGATGTCGAATGAGGAAGGAAGTATTTCGTTAGAAAAACATACTCTGGTTTTATCGTACATACCAGGTATGCTCCGTATATATTTACTGGGTCATATACTTATCATTTACACAAGGTCGCCCCGGTGGCCAATTATTTTATGAGATTATTGGTGATATATACCCTCGCATGCTGCTAGAGTGGATTCCGCGAGCTCGACCCTTCGGGACAAGTTCAGGGTGATGTTATTTATTTATTTATTTTCTAAAATACTCTATATGATTTTCGAGAGCGCGTAGCGTGAGTAGGCGCAATTCGACGCGAGTCTACGAGGAACGAAAGGACGAAGATAATAGAGTGTTTGCGCAGGAGTTCATTTTGTAACATTCATTACTTTTGCTCTAAACTCGTGAACTCCCATCGAATACGCATTTTGCAGTGTTTGCGTAGAAGCTACTCAAAACATGACTTGGCAAACCCTTCATGCCGTACCAGACAAAGGCATATCGAATAGCACGGCAAAAAAGCAAAATTGAGTGGGAAATGAGGATGATGACCATCTATACATATGTCACACACAGCAGTATACCTCGTACCAACCAAGCACTGTCTGTAGCAACGTCAAGCAAACAAGCACCGTGGCAACGGTAGCGACCGTGAAAGCACCAGAGAGCTAGCTAGCAGCAGTGCCGCCGCTGCTATCGCTTGGTATTGACAGGCAGCCGCACCGTAAGCAAACACTGGTCATAGCAGAATTATCGGCAACAAACCCAATAGAAAAACACCCAACACACCGAGCAGCTTCCATTTTCATGTGTTTCCAGCTTATGGTAGGCAGGCGATCACCGCAGATCATGCCTTAGGCTGTCAGCATCCGACCGCCGCGCGTCAACACCACCATACTCCAGCTCACGTTTCGAGCCTTCGGCTCTCTTCGGCGATCGATATGTTTCTACGAGCTACCAGGGTACTATCTGGAGTCGGGATACCTGCTGTGCTACTTGCCGCTGCTTGCTGCTGCTGCTTGTGCTGTGTGTCTAGTACTGTGAGCTACGAGTATATACGTCTGCGGTGTGTCTAAACTGCTGTTCAGGCTAAATGTGAAAAACGCATTGACACAGGGACGAAGGGTCTGGACGTTTCCTCGGGGCATAAAGTTAGGGAGTGAGAGAAAAAGGCACCAAGAGAACTCACGATTTACTTTTTCAAAGCCTTTTCACTTCGGTTTGCCTCATTATTACCGCAACTTCTGCCGTCGGGGTTAGATTTGATAAAGTAATTTTCCAAAATGACTTTTGCGCAAACACTCAAACAAACTGGAAGAAACAAAAAACCTGAAACAAAAAAAAATCTGGTCACTACTCGTTTATCTGTAAAGGGCGCGGGTCGGAACTTTCCGCTGTGATTTTTGATTGCCTAACGTAAGCCGAATCAAGTTGTTTCCCCTCGTTTGAACAGTACCACATAGAGACTGCAAACAGAGTAGTACATAGTGGAATGCCCAGGGTTAGTGTTTACTGCGGAAGATTACAGGTGTTCGAGGGACCATCACACAAGTAAGGGAATATTACCTTCCGTGCGACATACACAGGTTGAAGCCACGACCGAGAGAACTGGAGCTGTGAGGCTGGGAGTCGATGCATGGCAAGAAGTATCAAACAGTAATTCCGTACGACAAGTACAATACATACGTACAAAAAACAAAACCCTGCTGCAAAGGGCAGTCGACGCTGGTCGACGACGTATGCCTTGACTACAAGCCACAACAGTGATGAACACCTCCGAAATCGAGCACAGGCCTCTATTTCGTGTGTGAGAAGAGTCCTATCCCCAAACCGCCCGTGGTCGGCTGGAAATCGTGATGTAATCGCTGGAAGTGTTGTGCGGCCGGTGTGTTGGTGGCTTCTTGGTTTTGCGGGCTATACCGCCGCAAACAACAGTAACAGTCAAAACGGTTTCCGCCACGCGACAACAATAATTCGGGACACCTGTCAGCTAGTGGAGACAATTTATGGGCGGGAACGACCGGCTGGGTGTTATGAGTTGTGATTCAACACCTATGATATGTATGTATGCGTCGCGTTGGTAATCATACCTGAACGTGCGATGTATGCCGCGGTGTCTGGCGAGCTTGTCCATTCGACGACGAACCAATCAAACCGATGCCTCTTCTTTTGGAACACGTGACACGAATATCAAGGTAAACATACATAAATAAAATGCAATACAATACATTTCTCCAGGTATAATTCTCAGACCTACCTACGTCAACTTTAGTTAGAGGGCGTAGGTCATGGGCGACCTTTTTGTGTTAACCCTTATAGAACTGGAGTCCCGTTTTGTGGACAAATTACTAAGAGTTAGAGTCGTTTGTCCCCAAAACGGGACTGCAGTCCTAAGAGGGTTAAGAACCGGATCCACCACGAAATGTGCCTCCTACTCAAAAACGACTTCCCATACCTCCGTTACCCATACGAAGTGTGAACGAATTATAAAAATGGGAGTTTGTCAGGCTGCTGAAACTGTTTTGACTTACGAGCTGGGCCAGCCAAGCAACGTACAAAGCTTCCTAAAGTCGTATCTCGTGAACCACTGCGAGATAGGCTACAATTGGAAGCAGTAACCCTGACACACCAGTGCTTGTGCAAAAAAAAACTGTACATAAAAAAATCTAACCGTTTTTTTCTTAACTCGATCTCGCCGAGATATCCGCGAAAACTCGAAAATAACATTTTTTGAAGTTTAATTTCATATAAAAAATGTCATTTTCGCATCAACATGAAGTTTGGTGGAGACAATGCTGAAGACACAAAGGAGAAGATCGACGCATGTCTCGTTGCCCAATTCGCCACCCATCAAGAGATATTACCAAAACTCGATTCCATATATAAGTCAAGTACCTACGAAAAATAGTATTTCCGCCATGCCCCGACCAATTTTGAGAGTTTTACTTTCAAATTGACATTTTAACCACGTCTTTGAAACGTATGTACGTGCAAAGATACTTGCCGCCTGCCCTTTTTTTTCCCCCCGAGTAGTTTTGATCGCTTTTGATTTTTTTTTCGATTGTTGGATCGTCGTATCTCTCTCGAGGAAAAAAAAAAAAAAAAAAGGGCAGGCGGCAAGTGTGTTGAGTAGTACATGATCTAAACTGTGTCCAAAGTCCAGGTTCAAATTCGTAAAATTGGTCGGGGCATGGCCAATCTGCTTTAAAAACATGTTTTTGGCTGGCCCAGCTCGTATGTGTTCGGCGAGTGCGCCGAGCACTACAGCAGTAGTCGAAGGCGAACCTACTTGGGCATCTAGTCCGACCGTCCGTAGCGCGTTACGCGGCCACAGCAGAGTGTAGATACCAAACAATTCTTGCTGCTGAGCAATTTCGTTTGTTGATGCCCCTCCTTGCAGATCCAAGTGCCCCAACACCTCCTAGATACCATAACTAACGAAAGCATAGCTAACGAAAGCCTTACGTTGGTCGGGAGTGGGTCTAAGCATTAGACCTGGACCTATCCCCTGTTTCGTAAGGAGTAATGATACGGTTTTAGTGTACCACAAATAGCATTGCTGCTGTAAAAAAGACACAAACAATATTGTTTCAGGAGAATTACAGTAATTTTTTGTCTTTTTTTTTTAAGGAAGGGGCGCCTTCAGGATTCGAGATTTATGAATATTTTTACAGGCTGATATTTTTTAGATTTATGAATACCTGACCACTTTTAGACTTAATAACTACTGAACTTTTTAGATTTATGAATGCAAAGCATTAGCGCTACGACGTAAGCGAGGAGCGCTAGTCTAAACCCGACACAATACCATTTAATAACTTATACTCAACGTTAACGTTGGCATCACAATGAGCCGCGAGCCTTACGTGGCCAAAAAATGAGATTATTACCTGCTGTCGCGTACTGGTGTGATATATGCCTATTAATAGTACACTTCGAATACGTACGACTAAACAGTCGGACCCGCGGACACTCTAACGACGGTGGAAAATATACAAATCGCGTAGCAACCCGTCCATCGCGGTTGGCGAGGGGCTCCCGCTTCACTCACATACGTCCGTACCGGATGCTGGGGCCTTCGTTTGGAATAACACTCAGACTTCACGTTGATCTGGCCTATGGATCAACGGGATGCGTAGTATACAGTACCACGAGAAAATTTGGTAGTTAGGCAAGCGCCAACGTTGGTACCCGAGTGAAATGCGTGCTTACGTTGCGCAACATCGGATGGTTCTTAGGCTCGTAGGTTACTCGCAAAAAGTTAGAATTTACTAAAAATAAGGCAGCAGCAGCAATGAGTAGTACTGCGGCCCGGATATAGTGACTGGCAGGCCCAGGTTTCAGAGCTACTGTAGTGTGACCCTTCGTGTTTATCCGCAAAGTGAGCCCCCTTGTGGTCCTGTCGTCCTGCGTTTTTGTCGTCGGTACCCTCGAACGGTTGCTCTCTGCGTTATGTTTGGGGATTGCCTTCGCGATGCATCGCCCAACTGGTTACATTCCATGCTACCTTTGAAATATTTCTCCACTCGTCATGTTGCAAGCCGCAACATTCACTTTTCTCTTCTACCTTGCAGATGAGACATATTGGAATTTAGGGTTCATTCTGTCTGGCTGGTTCATTCCGCGTAGTATCTCTGTGTCGTAGTTTTGTGACCACAGAACTGGTACCTTTTTAGGATGATGAATCGGCACGGACACTGGGTGTGCTGGATGTCGACGGGTAGAAAGGAAGGTTTAATGTGAAGAACACACACACGTAAACGCTGAGACAGGCGTTGTTTTTCTTCTACATGCTGCACTACGCGCACTGCTGCTGTTCATACGCGACGTTTTGTGCCCGTATCTGTCTCGTATGTAGCCACATAATTCGTGTATCTCTTAGATGAATAACCATCACGAACATTGGGGGTGTTGGATGTCCCTGGGTGGATAGCACGGTTTAATCACTTGGCAGCGCTTGCAACCACATCGACCAGAGCCAACGACGGCGACGGCCATATTCTGCTGTACTCGCACTGCCTCGTTTTTCTACGAGCCTATTTCAATGTTGGTATGTTTTACCGTGTACAATATGCTTCCACCTCTCTGAACTACTCTCAGCAGCAGTATTTGTAGTGTGTTATTTATGCGGCCTTTTCAAGTATTTTTGTATTTTTGCAGTAAGGTGCTTCATGATGACATGCCAGCGAGGCCAGAGCTACGTCGAATCCACCCGGAGGTCAAAATAGAGCGCAGGGCAGGCTTTCAGGTCGGGAAATGTATGGTATTATTTACAGCGAAGGTCCCAATGGAAATATACCAAGAGTACTGCAATATAATCTACTTGATTGCGCTTAGCCCGCATACCGCACAGACCTTACCACGAACTGTATCCGTTCTTGTGATGTTTATAACGTGTTGTGCCCGCTAATCCCACCAACAGATAGCACTTCCGCTGGCAGCAAAATTCACCAGGCGGTTGCACACCATTTAGGCGTACTAATAACAGTTGCTTTCTAAACAATTTGCCACTGCGTTGCATTTTCTTCTTGCAATCGATTCGAACGCATTGACATTTTCGGCCATTTTGCATCACATCTCAACCATCCCCTGCATTTAGGATCACGGCTACGGTGCTACAACTGCTGTAAATGCTATTAGGGGGACTATGGGACCAAAACTTATTATTAATAGTAACAATAAGTAACTATGGGATCAAAAGTTATTACGAGTACAGTATAGTAGTAACAGTAGGTAAATATATAGGGTTTTGTGTGCACCGTAGGTCCGGTCCCCCGTAAAAATAGTAATTCAGTTACGTACGTACGTAACTGAATTCAGTTACGTACGTACGTAACTGCAATGTAACACGTAAATTAAAATTATGTAGTACCACACTGCTCTGTCGTGCTTCGTCACATGGTACGTTATTCGCAAGTGTCTCCCCACTATTTTGTTGTCATTGATCATTCATAGTATGCTCTATTGCTCTATTGATGTACGTATTATACCAGGTACGTTTTACTACATATGAGTACCACATATAGTATATATTCATATAATACAAATATTTGTTATAATACACATATACGATGCACCAGTAATACGAATATGTATACTACAGTAGTTGTACACTACCAAGGAAAATGTTACAGATACTAGTTAACAACATTAAAAAAAAACTCTGCGGCCTCTCGCACTTATCAAACTTCTTGTGATTGACGTAAAACCGCTCGCGCCTTCAAAAATGTACACGCCTCGTACGTATAGTAGTACCACTTGAAACCAAACCCGGTTATGCACACATCGTGTAACGTCTCCACGTTTCCCAAGCGTGCGAAATATGAGGATATCGTATTCGCAGCGCGTCAAACGATGAATAATCAAGAATCTCGTCTGAGACGTTCATTAGGTATGGCAAGACACACATACATGTTGAATGCATATGTACCGACGTTGGCTTTACTCTGTTCCCTGGCATGTTTTTATTTTTGTCAATCGCCCTGTTGTATTGATGTGCCGACCGTATAGGTGTTGTCTTTGTGGGAAGATATATTCACCGGCGTATTCAAGTTTCGGGCACGCTGGCTGGTTCAAGCTTCAGACCTTCCTGCAGACGCCTTGTCGCGGCTACGAGTGACCCGCCAACCCGCTACTGCTGACGGGAGCGCGACCGGAAGCGCGACACCATTGGGCCAAGATCAAGACGTCGCCGACGAGGTTTTCCTAACCAGAAGAGTGAAGGACCTCGAGGTGCGTTCTATCGTGAAGCCGATCACCTTACATGTCAGCACCAGCGGGACCACGGAGGTATCTCCAGAGAGGAAACAAACGATGGGACCTCGTCTTACACACTCGTTTTGCGACGCATCTGGCGAATTCTGCCCTCTGGAGGGCACGGATCCCATCCTCAAGCGCGCTCGAGTCCGTCAAGCCAATGCCGTTGCCCTCGCCTCCAGGGCCGACCAGGAGCATGAAGCTGCTAAGAGCGGGAAGCCAATCGTGAAAAGCAACGGGTGGTTGCTACCGAAGAGGGGAGCTTTCGAACGACGGGGTGGGCGGACTGCTGCACGTGGGGCAGGGGGTGGAGTCGAGATCGTGGCACCATCTAACAGCACGGGGAGTCATCTAAGCTCAACCTCTCCAAGCGTAGACATCGAAGAAACGTCTGATGACAGTGGACCCGACGAACCCCCTCCCTCGGAGGATGAGTGGAAAGAGGGCGAAGACGAAAACGCTACCGACAGCGATTCCGACTCCACGAGAAATTCACAACCAACCTTCTCTGTCGATGAAGGATTCACGCAGAGAAAGTCGGCCCGTCAGCGCAAGTCACAGTTGTCGCCTACTCCTGATGCCGACCCTGATGCAGATCCTGATGCCAAGCCTGATGCCAAGGTGGTGGAAGGGTGCCCGGTAGAAACCTGCGTTGACAAACCCTCACCTGCTCCATCCATTGCCGGCCCCACTTTTCAGAGGCGCCGCCGTGCGCCTTCCAAGAAGCGCCAAGGAACACTCCCTCCCCGCCCTCGACGCTTGGCAATGCCACCCATGGTCGAGGAGCCTCCGGTCCCTCACGTTTGGGATGATTCTCCTCATGCGAGCGCCAAAGCACCCGTGGCTATCAAAGTTGTGCATCCTGTTAGGACTCGCATGTCACTGGGATTGAGGCCGAAATCTTCCTTAGCACTTCCTCGCAACTCCTCGATGGAGGATGTTGGCAAGGCCTCCCAGCAGGGTTCAGTTTCAGCAAAGAGGAAGCGGAGTGCTGCGAACAAGACAACG
Organism: Saccharina japonica; assembly: GCA_008828725.1. Classification (NCBI taxonomy): domain Eukaryota; class Phaeophyceae; order Laminariales; family Laminariaceae; genus Saccharina; species Saccharina japonica. Next base: position 414,381 of record MEHQ01003248.1, read on the forward strand.
CTGGGAGCAAGCCGATCAGACTACCCCCCTCTGCGTACTCTGGTGGGGAAAGACTATCAGACGGACATCCCAGACTTGCTGTCAGCTGACAAGAGGAACCAACCACACACAGGGGCCGGAGCAAAAATGGTTAGCGACGATGCTCCTATTGAGTGTTCTTTTTTGTACTTTACATCTTGTCTACTGTATATAGCTGCAGAATCCTCGTCGTTGGACATATGCAGGGTATGTGCTAAAGCCGGTGGGCGCACGTACTAACGCTAGTGGATCGTTCGTGCAAGATTCGTAGTACATGCACATCCCGGATTGACTTTTTGGTTTGTGAGAGGTTTGTAGCACCTGCACATCCTGCGCTCAATTTTGACGCTCGGATGTTGTGGTACGATTAATTGCCTCCTGAAAAAATACTCAGTACGTAGTTTACTCCATTTTTCGTGGCCACGGGACGAGACGAGGACGTAGACAGCGGTTTCCATGCCATCTTCAACCACGAAACTGGAGCGCGTAATTTTGTCCACCCCACTAGAACGCTTTATCAAACGTATGTAACGCGGGACATCACAACAACGGCAGGTTTGGCGAAGCGTCCAAGACTGGGACCCGCAATCTCGTGGCATGTTGGCGAACTACCTTCATGCAGCCAAGGAAGTTGTCGAGGCGAAGCAGGCTCGCCCTGGGGTTGCCGTTCACGTGCGACTCGGTGGCAAGAAAGACAACAGTGGCGCCGACAAGGACGACAACACAGGCATTGCCAGTAGCTACGCCGTGTGGGCCATTTCGTCTGGCCGCGAGGCCTGTGGACTAGTCAGAGTTGCGTGTTCGGAAATGGCACAAACCGACATTCCACGGTCTGCCATCCAAAGAGTACAGGTGAGGCGAATTCCCCCAGTTATATGTATAGGTACCAAATTGACATTTTCCCGGGATACTTTCACTTTTCATCTCCGGCCGCGGGTCTTTTCTCGCGCTATCGGCTGCGGGGCACGCAGGGGGTGCGCGTGTACACCACGGCCCAAGTGCGGATCCTGGCCGAGGCCCGTGGGGTGTGCTCTGAGCCTTCAAAGTCGCGAATTCTGGCAAATAACTCAGGGGAGACGTTCCGACTTGACACCGCCTCTCAACTACCCTCAAAAACCTGTCGTACGACTGTTTTTTCATCCGTATGAACTTTGATGGTTCGTTTTTGACCCGCCGCATAAACGGAACACGCAAAGCACGCACCACGCACGAGAAAACAAAGACCACATTGACATTGAACGAGGCACACATCAAGCGTCGTGCAGAAGTAGTTGATACCATGTTGCATGCGTCTGTTCTGTCTGGGCTGCGTACACCAGTAGTAGCAGTTGTACGAGACGCTTGAAAAGTTACAGGCGCATTTTATGTAAATTTGTAAGTGGGTTCCAATATTTTGGAATCTACACAGAGTACACATACACAGATCTACGAGTACGTATGTACAGTATGCATACTTCGAAGTCATATCTACCTCTCTGCCCGGTATCTACGAACGATAGGTCGATCTACATACGTACGAATACGAGTATTTTGGTAAAGCAGCTCTACTTCTGTACTTTACGGGTATATGTCTCTAGTCTTGACTACAAACTACAGAGCAGCCAAGGCGCCATTTATCGAACAGCACAGCAGTACTACCGCATAAGAAGCTGCAGAACACGCAGTAGCCGCTGTTCAGATTGTCGCCTTTGTGACGACTGTGGTGTCCTGTTTGCGTGCGCGGGACAGCTACGAGTAACAGGGGGGGTCCAACAGGTCTAGTTGTGACAGCTACGAAGTACTTCTTTGCTGTATTCTGTCTCTCATTGTGTATGCGTGTGTGTATGTTTGATGTATGTAATTCCAGCAAAACCTCCCCCTCTGATTTTATTACTGTTTACAGTACCCGCGCAGTACAGCAGCGATTGAAAACAACAAAACAGCTAATACCCGTCACGCGTATGGATAGCACTTAATACTCGCCAATAATTTAGGCCCCGGGGCACCCGTGTACCCAGCTGTTCGACGGGTACCCTGAGACGAGTACTCGGCTGCTAAACGCGTACCAGGGAACCCGCCCAAAAGGTGTTATTACGTAGTAAATACTGTTATCTAGGACCGGGGCGGCAATCGTCGGGCAAAAGCTCTGTCATAACTATCTTGTGTATACTCAGCTGTACAGCGCATTACAGCCGTGGTATCTCCTTGTGTACTATTTATTGTGTGCATATTCTGCTCTCCAGCACAACAGCTAGGTATAACTGTGAGTGCTCTGTGTACTCACTCGTTGTGTATTGTTTATTGTATGTGCTCTGCTATGCTGTCGGTACTGTTCTGTGTACAGTCACTTTTTCTGTTGTATGTGTGTACTCTGGGTCCGCTCTGGGTGTATAGTCTTCGTACTACAGTAGCCTCTATACTGTATGTACTCTGCGTGATATGTGCTGCTGTAGCAGTATCCTGCGAGGGCCTGCTCAGGGTCATCCATTACGAACAAAAAACGAAACTTACGATTCGTGACATATATTGGGTCAATAGCACAATATCACGACTCGTGGCTTTTCAGGTATGTCACGTTTATGTCACAGGCTGGTGACAATTTTTGTAATCCAAGAATGTTTATAATCCATAAATCTTTGCGAGTGGTGCGCGAGTCGGGCCGGGCCGGGCCGGGCCGGGCCGGGCCCGTGATAAAATTTCAAGTCACGGACCGAATCCCGACATAGCCTGTTGATATTTCAATCTCCCGAGCCACCGGTGTGGCCCGGCTGGCGAGATGCCAATCTCACAGGTCGTCTGCCCGGCCTGGCCCTGATTCTCGGGATATTTTACTTCGTTTTTGTTTGCGCTGTGCCGCCTTCTCCTCGAGGTTTCGAGGCCGCCACGTGCTGCTCGTTCGCCAGCGCCCAGCAGATGCCTTGGGGAGCCGCTTGCTGTTCACAATCGGTGTACGCAGCGGAGTCAGCTGTATAGGCCCTTTCACCGGTCTTTGGACATGCCATTGGGTTGCGCGGATTACACACGAAGTACCTTTACCGGGCGCATTTACTACAAAAAAGTATAGCCACGACAAAAAATATGTCGCAGATCGTGATTTCGCCTTTTTTAGGTCAAATCACAAAATGCTGTCATGATTCACGAGTTGTTGTTCGTGAATCTACTCGACATAACAAATCACCATTCAACACAAAAACAGTAGTAGTGGGTGCCTGCAGTTCATATATTACGTGCCAAGCAAAATGAGCTCAGATGGGCACGAACAATTGATCACGTTGGTTTAGAAACACAGCTCACAACTGTGGGATCGACTTTAAATCCTACACACAATAGTTCGATCGACTTCGAAAACAAAATAACTCGTTGAGCCTGGAGACCAAACTGAAGTTTCTTACCACCGGGAGCCCACTGTACCTCAGATACGATACCATCTCGTCACGTTTGTTTCGTTAGGAATGGCCGTCGCTACTACTTTTTCCTTTAAACAATACAGCAGTCTATGCCACGGTTTGCGCTAAACAGGGAATTATGAAGCATGTGCGATCTCCTTTCAACTTGCGACACCCCCGGGATTTCAAGTGACCCACATCCCGAAGGGGGACCTTGCACATCATACCAATCCGTTACAGCTTGGACATCGACCAATTATACAAGGGCTTTTACCTGCTGTGGTGTGGAACGTCGCCTCCTGTTCTAGTGCGATTTGCAGCAACGCAAGCAACGCCGTCTATGCCATACGATAAGCTGTGCCGCCGTCGACTATCGTTGCGCTTGTTAGGACGAACCATGGGTCGTCTACACCACGATCGCGGGTGTATATCTATGACCTCGGGGCCTGTCTGTTGTGTGGAGATGTGGAAGTGTGTGTCAGTTTGCATGCACATTGGTCAACGTTCCAAATGTATTTCGCGTTCGAATAGTATCATATCATATCGGAAGGATCATCCACCCAAAACAGCATTTGTCCAGCATAACCAGCAACGGACAGTCGTGAAGCTGTACGGGAGTACCGCAGTGCCAGCAGCACCACGAGCAGTAATGGATTGAAGTTAGTGGTTTCGCCCAAGATATGGACCAAATCAACTTCATTAAGAAAAACAGTATGTGTATTAGCGTCAAACAACGTTGGAGACCCGTCAGACTTTTTTACTTGACTAAGGTATCACATTTCAAACAAATAGTATAACCAAACGTTGTGTTTAGCTCTGCGAGATAACACGGGGCATTCAATATCTGGACCTCGGTTATATTGATTGCAGTATTGGATTTCATCCATGTATTACACCTTATTCACGTGCCTGCATGTTGGTCTTCGAAATCTCCGCCAGTGCCTACCGGAAGGCTATGCAAGGATTGGTATTCCCATCCCAGTTACTATCCCCGCCCTTCCAGTCTTGTCCCTCGTATTCGTAACTCAAGTCCGGGGTCATACCGCAAGTCCCTCCCTTCCCTCCCAACTCCGTACGGTAGTCCCTTGCTTTTTTTCATCGCCCGAAGACTCCAGCCCTTTCTTCCCCCGTCGACTCGCGTCGAATTGCGTCTACTACGCTTTGCACTCTGAGGAGGTTGGCTCCTTTTCTTTTTGCAAACAATGCCGAAATCTCACCACATCATCAGTGGGATTCGAACTCAAGCATCCAAGGGTGACCATTAGGCCACCGAGGGGACCAGATGCATGCGGCATGATTTGCTTAGCGTGTGGGATTTTGCCCAAGATATGGACTATACTCCCTTGATTCAAGTATTGAGTTGCTTGTTTTGGCGTCTTACTAAGTACCAAGTCAGAACCGTAAGCCGTATTTACTTGGTTGATGTATAGCAATTGAAACATATATAATGCACTCAAGATTAGTGCAAAGTATGGTCTCTGCAAGTCAAGTATAGTAGTCCGTCCATACATTACACCGAACTCGAACTTGTATGATAAATAACACATCCCTGGTACGTGAGACCAAGTAGAAAGTTTTGCAGGTATGCTACGTACAGTTTGCGTGCGAACGTGAAAACCGAAGAAAATACGGGTACCTCGACTCTGTGTATCTCGACCGTTCGGTGCACGGGTATAAGATAACCAGGGATTAGAATGAGCCTCTCCGCCCCAATGGCGTATCGGCTACAAGTTGGATGTGCGTGTACGCACGTAAGCAGTTCGTCCGAACGAACTACAATCTGCGATCATGTCATATGTATATCAGCCTCAGATTGTGGTTCCTCATACGGGATGTACATCCTGGATTAGGACATATAAAACCCGTATTATATATATGTACTCGCGTTTGAAGTATCATACTCAGCTTGCAAATTTGAGTTTCGATGAAATCCTCGATCTCACAGCTGTGTTTTTTTTTATAAAGTATATATATGAGGCGCATGCATATTGCGACGTTTGTTTCTGTCTTTTGAAATACATACCGATAATAAACGCTACGACCTGGACCAGACAATTGCCCGCCTACACAATATATAGGCAAGCTGCGCTCAATGCTACGCTTTTGGACATGGAATTGCAATGATAATGTATGCCACACGGCTAGCATGGCGATTGATGTGAACTTGCATTACGTACATTCAAATGTCGGTCCCACAGCCTCTACTTCTACGTAATGCTGTAGGTGTGTTTTGCTTCGTGCGGCCGTCCTGCTGTTCCACTGCTGGGGGTGACCATCTAGCCCGAATACGTGTTTATCTTGCATTATCACTGATTGCCGTATATACCTGCAATAGGTCCTACACTTCGTTCGGACGAACGGCTAAATCCAAATTGTGACCTATCCGCCATTCGGGCACAGAGGCTCACTACAACATTACAACCTGTCAGCATACATACATTCATATAGAAAATCATATTAAATTTCTCAGCAACGGACAGGGCCACATTTCCCGTAACTACTAGGATATTGAGTGGCAAAGACCTCCTGTCGGTCGTTTCTTACTTCTAGTATCTCTCGAAATATACTTTGCGCGTAGTACAGTACATACGGCGTGCTCCCTTATATACTTTCAAGGGAATGTTCGGTAGGGTATACGTACATTTATAGCGCATAGCGATACCGAAGTGTCGGGTACCGGTATTGGAAAAATCGAACTTACCGAAATGTTGGGAATCGGAATTGAAAATATCGAACTTACAGAAGTTCCAGGTGTCGGGTACCGGTATTGAAAACATTCCGAACTTACAGAAGTGTCGGGTACCGGTATTTACCGAGGAACATCGAACCTGCCCCTCTCTCAAGTAGCCGAACGCCGCATAATTCTGCCCTGTCAGCCGTCCGTGAGTCGGGCACACGATATGATGCTCAATTTTGAGTGATTCGTTCGGCTGGGTGGTCTCCGACCTCGGACCTCACGGGAGCGTGGGCTTTCCTTCAGGCGAACAGCCGGGGTGGGGCGTACGACCGTCCGTTGTACTACAGGAATCACAACCCCTCCAGAAGCATACCATTGTATTGTTCTGTCACAATTACGAGGTGGAAGTTTGTTTTGTTTGGGCGACAATAAAAGAGACCACGTCGAGTACTCAGGATACAGATCACCTCGGCAGCTCGTTGCATAGGGGGTGTTGAGAGACGATACATACCGCCCTTGATCCTTCTGGGTAGCTGCGTGAGTTGCCTGGGCGTTGCAAAGTCAGCACCCTTCGTCGTGCCAAAAGATCGGCGGCCTACGTGCGCATTGGTGTTTCTTGGGGGTGGGTTCCACATTAAAAGTGGATGTTCCAACCGGGGCTCATGGAAGGCGTTTCGCAAAGTAAAACAAACTGACATTCTAAAGGAACAACGGCGTTAGAGAGAGCACCCGCTGTCTCTGGCACGACCGCTGGCACATCTCTGGCACTGATGCCTTCCATGGAGCCTTTGCTGCCGGCATGGACGAGTTCAGCTGATACGCAGCTGGGTATTTTCGGTTTGCCATCGTCGAGTATCAGCTGCGTATTGGCTCTGTATCTATATATCGGTTTACCATCATCGCGACACGCCTTCGGTACGATGAGTGTTCGTATTCAATACATGGTATCCAGTGCATATTATACGTGCGAGTATATGATTAGCCGTGCTTTTCTCGTAGCAGTGGCAGGACAAACCGACGTTCACGACGGTAACACAACAAAATACACATCAGCAGCAGTAGCCCGGGTAGTATCGTTCGTGCAGCAGGAGGGGCAGCCGTAGGGGCACAGTAACGACAAAACGCTGTGTGTGGCAGTACGATGCGTGTTGCGCATATCCTTGATTTCGTGAAAACCGGTGCGATGGCGCAACAGAACAACACCTGAAAGGAGCCCTGGTACACATGTACACATACCCCCTAACTCCAAGGAGTGTGTCCTGTCAACGAAATGCATCGCGTGTGTCGCGGATGAGTTTTCAATCTCCACTGCAATTCGTTTTTCCCGACACTTTCAGTCCTGAACTCAACCGTGCTTGGTTTCGGCTTGTGTGTTATGACTCTGGCAACTCAATAGGTCGGACCAATTGGGTTCCCGATCATCAAGGAGTTTTTCGGGAAGAGTGCTCGTATATGTATTGTTTCACCAGTTCCCGCGTGCGCACGGGAGTCGCGCTCAACCTTGATGAAACTGTTGTTACCGAAATAGATGAGTCAAATTACGGGATCGATACAGCGTGCTTTCTTGTCTGTCCGCCTAGATGTGTATTGCCGAACATAACCCGCCACTACAGTAAAAATAGTTTATCTTGTACATATGTTTTCACAGCAACGACGCCAGGTTCAAGCATCCGCCTTCGTTTTTTGCACACCCGAGCAGAGTGAAGAGCAGGCTCTGTCTGCTTTGGTCAAGGCAAGATGTGTTCTGGACAATTTCGAGCCAGCCCTGGAAATGCTCGCCGGCGACCAGGGATCACCCGAGAGTATCGAGACCTGGACGCTCAAACAGGTATTGTACAGCGTCTTGACTCTTTGAATGTACGATTGTTCCCGATCATATATTACACATGCTACCAGGCATTGCTCTTGCTTGCATGGATAGCGCTAGCGGGCTCTTTAAAGACAAATCTGGTAACGGAATTAACATTCCCGATTCCCCGCTATGCTGTAGGTGCGAACCCTGGAGAAGGCTCTCGTAAAGGAGTACAACCCAAACAGGAGGTTGCATGGCTGGGCTCGACCGGGAATGGAAATGGACCGCGAAGACTTCATCGACCTGGCGAAAGTCAGCGAGGAGGTCCCCGGAAAAACTCCCTCTCAGGCATGTTCAGTCATCTAGCGCTTGCTGTCGGCATCGCTAAGTATTCTGCTATGGCCATGCAAACCTGCCAGCATGGCAATGTTATGTGTGCTCTACGCTGGCCTTTATGTGTTGGCGCCCGTTGCATTTTGAGCCGGTTAACGATGAAATTGCCCCGTACATCGTCGTGGGCGTGTGGTGTCCACAGCATACATATGAGCACTTCAAACAAATTGAGCCTTACATAGTATGTAACAAAGAAAATTCAGCAGGCAAGAAAACAGTTGCGCCAGTAATTTGTTTATCGTGTCCATGCTTGTAGCGCCGGTCAGGGTTTCGACGAGGTAGGTGGTGCTGTTGACAACTTGGCGTAGTACGGCCCGATTTATTTACTCTCGTACAGTGGGAATTGTTATGTCGATCCTGATTGGCGTGTTCTGGTATTTCGTATGCCGCTTGTTCCGATGTGCTCATTGTGAGTATCTTGTTATGGCGGTGGTAAAAATATCAAGTTTTCAGCGTTTAATTGACTTTTCGTTGTTCTGGCTTCTTGGCCTGCGTTTGCTGGCCATCTACTGTCCAGGTGCTCTCCTTCTACTACAGGCACCTTGCGGCCGCAGAGCCCCTCACGGACGTTGTGTACGGGCCCGAGGTGCGTATCGCGATTTACTTTGTCCACTCCTGTTTTTGATGACCTTATCGAAATGAACTACAGCTTACTAGTAGCGCTCTATCGCGAACAAGAATGGCATCGCGCAATGATGTGGTTGCTCTCAACCCTACAAACCGTTGACGCTTGCGCGCTATGCCGTGTCGCCGTGTGCCCACAGGCAGCGAAAGCCCGGAAAGAGGAGCCTATCTCCCCTGTCCCATGTGCGCATGAGGCCGACGTGACCCCTCCCAGCAATGGGCGACCCACTCGTGGTGACGCCAATACCACCAACCTCATAAAGCCTGCCAGGCAAGTGTCGCCTGGGCCGTCCAAAGTCCATGCTACTATCGGTTTTGGTAAATCGGTCGAGTCAGCACCCAAACCCACACTTCGAGTCGTTCAGTTGTCTGCCCCGAAACACCCCAAACCCTTCGTGGGGAGCTACGAACCAAAATATGGCCTCACCATCGACAACGTACCGAAAGACGATGCCTCGGCGAGGCGCGTTTCCTCCCCCCCAGACTTTGACACAGTTTGCTCCGCGGCAGAAGACACCGACAATTCCCGTTCACGGCGTGGGTCTGTGTATGCCACCAACGAAGCTACGGCTGGTGGCGGCAAGCTTCCTGCCATACCCGACAGTCTCACGGGTAGAGAGTTCGCCGAAGCCGATCGCGTCACGGGTAGATTGGTGGGTAGGCTGGTGGGTAGGCAGGATGGCGGAGGAGAGGGGCTTGATAGCGCCAGCCAATACCTGGCTCAGCAGCGGTGGTGCGCGGTGCGAGAGAGAAACGTTACGAGGGCCCTTCCTCCTCTTCCTTGTGACGCTGAGGTGTTGGAGGTGAGCTTTTGTTGACCGTGTAATTTGTGTTAGTTGTTGGTGCGTGTTCCGTGATAGTAAACTCTAGTGCATAGCAAGCAAAGGCATATCGCATCGATCTGCGATATTTTCGGAATCTCTAATTCCTAAGAGGCTACGATGTGTGGCGATTTCAATCGCCCCCTAAAATGCTTTAACGTTTGGGTCAAATAAAGCATAGACAGTAGTGCCTCCTGTTTTTCCCGCCTCTGGCCTGGCCAGCTCTATCCCGGTCGTTTAGTGTGTTGCATGCTCGCGTGTACCAGCCAAAGCCCGATAACATCAGCACAGGAAGGTTTTAAGGCGTCTCTCATTTGTAACACTCTAATTTCCTTTCAAATTTTTCATCGATGTTTGACGTTTACCCAATCACCCTAATATACGATGCGTAAACAGCATACCAATGTGGTGGGGGTGCTTCGATGGGCACCGGTTTAGTATCCAGTGTGACGTCGTGTATCTGCAGGCCTCTGGTCCGACTTCGCACATAGTGCCTATTGGCGTTCGAGGTAGGTTCCTCCCACCACTATTGGATAATTTGATCAAGGGTCTCACGGACTAATGTTTATTGGTTCAAGCATTTTACTTCAACAAGGCTGGTTCAAGTTTGGATTTATGTCAGTAAGATTTGAAAAACGATTACCTGGTATGATCTATACTTTCCCCAGGATTCCCCAGGACAATCGTCGTGAAAGAGCATGCGGTGTCATTGCACGTGTTCTGCCTGTTGTTAGTTTCGTTGTTAATGTGCCGTCTTTACGTCACTGGGCCTATCGTTACCGTCTTAATAGGTGGAGGACAGCGACGATGCTGATGGGGGTGATACCAGCCGTAACTCAGCGTTATCAGCACCCGGTGGTGGAGAATCTGTGCGACCATCCAACGTAGAGGCAACTGCACGGCACGTTACCACTATGGCGCCAGCTGGACTATCGTGGGTGGCAAGGGGAATTCGTCAGCACACATCACCAGCAGTAGGTGGGCGATAGAGGTTTCCATGGTACGCACGACGTTCGCGGCCACGTTGGTTGACGCACCTTGTTTCCTTATTACTAATTTGTATTGCGTGGGGTTTTGTTGAGCTGTGAGGTCCGAGACGTGTGGCCGTGCCCGCTGTTGATGGTTAGATCCTAACGAAACGGGGACATTCGTGGAAGCTAATTTAGTTCCATCTTGACCCGAAAGAACCGTCCTGCTGTTTGCCTCCCCGCCCCTGCCAGCGCCGGAGTCTCAACCGAGGGCAGTCTTGCCGATGCTACCACGCGCGGTGTCCCTGAATAGCGATACCATTGAAGGAAAGAGTGCAGGCGGATACGACACCGCGCGGTATGGCTACTGTAGTGGTGTACCCGGCTCCCTGAGTACCAAGACAGAGTCCAGTTGGGAGAACCCGCCGCGTTCTCAGACGATCCGACATGAAGAATACGTGCGGCGCTTCGATCACCGGTCCAGCGGTGGCCAAGTCGAAAGTGACGACATTCCCAGCGACGGGTTTACTGGTCCTGGGTACAACTTCCGGAGAAACGTCCACGTGGGATCAGAGCCGCCATCAGAAGACGACATGTTTGGGTCCATGGCTCCTTGTTGGAGGCTGCTAGAGCGTGCTAAGGATTACATGGACAAGGTATGCATTTCGAAATGAAGAATAAGTTGTTTTTCCCAACTACGGGCTGTGTTTGTGTAGTATTTCCTGGTGAGCAAGTGAGAAGCACCCTCATATTATTGTATTGTGCCTCTCGGTTGATTTCGTCACTGTTTGAACGTCGCGTGGAGACATGGGCTAACCAGATTTGACTTCGGTTGCCTTTGATGCGCTCGATAGGCGCCGACGTAAAACATGCATCATCTGGTGAGATTGGTTGTTTTTTCAAGGCGGGTGGTCGCCTCTCACGCTTGCTGGTATCTCCTCGTTCGTTTCGATCGGCGTCTAAAACCTGCAGGATCAGCTCAAGTACATGAAGGGCCTCATTCTTACGCACGTCAGGAAGCCCATGTCTAGGGACCAGGTGAATCACCGACTGTTTCGACCCTTGAACAGCGCTTTTTGGTTTGGTGAAAAGTATCATATGCACGTGCACTTTGCTATTGGGGCAATAATGACGGTGGTGCTGACAATACAAGTACTTCTGTAGTGTGAGTTTAAGCGAGATGCCACCCCAGGACGCACATTGGATAGCTTAGTCACATTGCCCGTACGTATTACTAACATATCCTGTTTAAGACGTAGGAGGCGTTGTAGACTGCAACACATAACCTATGTTCTCGTTATCGCCCCTTCCCCCGACGACACCAGCTGCTGGAGAGAGCCGAGAGCTGCCTCCAAGAACAAGACAAAATATTTGCTGCCTTTGTAAAGTGAGGACCCATTTTACTGCATGGAGTGCTCGTACTCTCCGCTATGCTGACTTACTCGCGGTTGTGTAATGTTGTGTTATTGAGCATTTCGGCGATCAAGGATCGACCATCATTATGCCAGTTGTCAACTGAGCGCCAGCACGGTTGTTGCCCACGCACACATCAATGTCGCATTACACCCTGTCGCTTATTGATTGTGCTGGGTTTCAGGATGTTCGATCACACCGATGTCGTGTGATTGAGTCTTTCGGCGATCAAGAGATCGATCAACATTATGCGAGTCGTCAACTGAGCGCCAGCACTGTTGTTGCACCATCTCCGCCTTTACACCCATCAATGTCGTATTGCACCACGTCGCTCCTTCTTTTTGCTGGATTTCAGGATGTTCGACCACATCGACCAGCCACCTCAGGTGCCCCTTTACCCAACAAAGAGAGCACTCCACCCTCGGTCTCAGTGGACGCCGTACAGTGCGGGACGTTCTCTGGAAGTAGACCCCGATCACGCCAGCTCCCACGGATTTCCCCCGTCTAATATGCCACCGTCTCGCTCCTTCGACTCGCAAGAAGAAGATTCCCACTTCTTGCGTTCCACCAAAGACGGTGGTGACCCCGAGAGTAACCCGTCTCAGCCATACGCCCGCGTTGGTGTACCGGTAGGTAGTCGCGGAGGGTTCAGACAATCCATGCATCCTTATGATCACAATGGTGCTGGCGGGTGGCGGGCGAGCGATGTTCGAAGCACTGCGAGGGACGATGCGGTGGGAAGCAGAGATCAGCTAACACCTCGTCGTCCCTCACCTGGTCCTCACCAGTCAGAGCTTAGTGTGCATCCGGCGGGGTACCCGGATAGTCGGTATGACGCGGGTAAGATGGGCGGTGCGAGGGTGCGTAACCCTTGGCCACAGAAGGCCCCAGGCGAGTGGAACACCGACAGATGCTCTTCTGCAGCAGCCGCAGTATCAGCAGCAGCCGCACGTGCTTCACCAGGTGGTATGACCTGGAGAGGCAGTAGAGGGCCGGCGTGGGGGGGGGGCGGGGGAGCCACATGGAACTAGGATGTAAACGCAATCCTATAGGCATACATACACATCTCGGTTATAAAGCGGAACCCACGCTAGGGATGTGCCGCCGCCGTTTAAAAGGTAGGGCGATCTGGGCGCAATACATTAATTTGCTTCACCTTATGCCAAGGGGATCCGAATCACACCACACCGTACTAGGGGCTTTAGGATTTCCTCCGATATGTATTTAGGGCAAAATCATATTGTTGTTTAAGGTGTAACATAGCTAAAATGTCTATAAGACATAATATGAGACTGTTGGGTTTCTCGCTCTTGCCGACGTCGAGAAAATACATCGGCAGAAACGAGTCATATATTAACAGGTTGTGTAGGGAAGTCACCTTTACCATGCTCAGTTGTTGCCCGTCGTTTACGGCTTGTATTATATTATTTTGCGCGAGGACGTTTGCTGTTTACATGTGCTGCCGTTCTCCTAGTTGTCGTGGTCGTTACCACTGTACTCCAAGGTTTTTTATAATTTCCTCGTTGCGGAATGTTTAGATGTGCAGATGATGTGTTGTCTGATAATTTGTACATAACCTTGGGTGTATGGTGGGTGTTCGTACGTGTTTTGATGTAAAGAATCGGTAGAGCAAAACGCGTCTGTTCTACGCACATGCCTGTATGTTGCCCAAACTACCAGCTTGATGCGTTAAATATACGTCCGGCGATGGCTTCGTTTGATGTTTTGCAGCATAGCTTCGACTGACGGAACCTGGATCTAGTCCGGTGGGTGCGCTGACCGTTGCGCATATTCCGGTATACTAACGGCCTGTGCGGCGCCCATGTTCGACGCTATGCAGCGACGGTTGTTCTCGCGCTTAGTGGCTACTGTGAAGTGTAAAACACGCCGGCTGATCGTGCATACTCCCGATTGGAGGCGGGATCATGATACAGCCTACGCCTTGACGTTCTAGGGTTTTCAGTAGAAATGCTAACCGCTCAAGCATCACCAAACACCTGGCGAATGATGCAACCTGTATTAATATGCCGGTTACTTTTGTTCAGTGCGTACAAAGGTTGTTGAGCGTCGGGTCGTCGCGTCGAGTGTGTGTTAGTTTAGTACATATTTGTCGCTGGGATCTCGGTGTTTGGCCTTCGTGGCACAGGTGGCCATTCGGCACTTTCCCAAGGTGAAAACGTCGCGGCCTTGCAGGAGGCGCAGAATTCAAATCGGTGGTCTCATCAGTCATCTGTTTGTCCGGAAAGGTTGAAATTATTGCTACCTTAGAGAAAGGTCAGTGCCTCAGCAAAACACTCAGCAAAACACTCCTCATAGGTCGGACCTAGCGTAATGACTATGGTTAGCGGGGTTGGGCATTGGCAGTTTTCGTATCCTAAAGAGGACTACAATTGGCGGTGCTGTACCCCGAAGATTGTCAACCTCGTCGGTGTTGTAGTTGTATACCCCGAAGAGTGGTGGCATTGGCGTTGTTGTAACCGTTACGAGGATTTGAGCACGACGCCTCTTGTAATCACAGGAGATTCGCGAGGTACAGGGTTCCGCATCTGAGTTTTCCCGAAATTTATATGAAATTTCTAAATCCTTTTTTGTTTTTTCGTAGAATCAGAAAAAAAACGAACAGCCCAGAATGAAGATACGTTTCAAAACAAAAGACATTTTGCCCCACCGATTCGTATGAGGAAACAGAAGGCATGCTCGGTAACACAAGGAACTGAAGCTCCCTTCTACCCAATCCCGGCGTCATTTGAGCCATTGTGGCCGGCACACTGCTCTCCGGTCTGCCGGCAAGGCTTGTGTCTCCGAGCTGCTGCAAATCTGCAAATCGCTCGTCCCGAGTACGCCCTCTAACAAAATTAATGGGGCTCGAGCCAGCATCTTAGCCCAACGAAGCCAGGGGTGGCAGGCACGCCACAACCCACAGGGTCATTGTAACTAACGTCGGCCGTTTCAAATTTCGTTGCTTGCATCGCTCGCGAGGTCAATCTGCTCGTACTCCTAATAATAACGCTCAGCAAATCATTCAATGACACCCGGAATGCAACTACAAGCACGAGGACACCGCTATTCGGCCGCCTGAACCAAAGTAGGCGGGCGGGAGCAGTGGTGACGCTAAGTTAGGATCCCAAAGTAGAAACCGAGCACACAAAAAGCAAAAAAATAACCACGGTCAATCTGCCGTCGCGTGTTGGGGTGATGAGGGCCGTGATGGATGTTAGAAAAATGCTACCATACACAAAATACCAAGCCGAAATGCGGGGGTATCGCCGGCGAAAAACGCCTAAGTGTTTGACAACTCGAAAAAATACCTTTTCTAGAGTAGCATACAATAGTTGTTCTGGGATAGTCTTGAATGTTTTTGATCTGGGTCTCCGTCATATTTCTTGCGTCACCCTAGCGGAGCGATACAGTATACAAAAATTATAATATATTGTGTAAAAATTGCCTTTGTGTTTGACAGTGAAAAACGCGACGACTCTGAAGGAAAATCGTGTATGTAGTACATAATTGTACACATGTAGATATCTCTGAAAACAAGATGCGATTTGGGGTTTGCAGAGAAACTACTGTAACTGCTCACCGGTTCGATGTCGGATGAAAAACTGCGATGTCGAAGGCTGAAGTTATACCTGATATATACGACGTACACTTTAGGGGTAGGGGTGGATGTATTTAATCAATTCAGTACGGTTAGGGTTAGGGTTACTTGTGCTACTAATAGTGTGTATTACTAATGACATAAGAGAGAGACAGTCCGCATTTCTTCACGACGATCTCTCGTATTCATTTGTTTGCCGCTGCATCGTTGGGAGGGGGCGGCCAGTTATATACCCTACGTATTATATTAAACGTATACCTGGTGTAAATAAGGCATGGGTACGTATTGTGTGGGATTCATACTCATGTACCTCGTCCATGTATTATGTCTTGACCGCTGTATTATGCAATGTGCATTACCACGCATTTTGTGGTGTGGGTGCGAGGAACGTATATGGTCGAGGCATTATGTACTGGTATATACCATATACCAGGTATGTATGCACTGCGTAAACATACCTACCTGTACAAACTCGACCCGAGTCGACCAGGCAAGAAATAGTTGAAGTCTTCTACGCGTAGCGATAAGAATGCAAGCAAAGGCACGAACCCCATCTACCACATTATTATTTGGCTTTTGAGTTTACTTCCATGGAAGTTTCCACGATTTTTGTTTTTTCGTGGAAGTAAAATTTACTTCCACAATTTGTTTTGTAATGTGAGTAAATGTGAAGTTAGGCGAATTCACCTTCCATAGAAGTAAAACATGGAAGCGAGTGCAAGAATTCACCCCCTCCTGTTCTCGGTTGGTACACCGCCCCACCCGAAGGGGGCCCACCCCTGACTATCAAAACGTCAACCAATTGTAAGTGTGGGATATTCTAAACCGTATAGCGCTGTGAATTCACCTTCCATAGAAGTAAAACATGGAAGCGAGTGCAATAATTCACCCCCTCCTGTTCTCGGTTGGTACACCGCCCCACCCGAAGGGGGCCCACCTTGACTATCGAAACGTCAACCAATTATAAGTGTGGGATATTGTAAACCGTATAGCGCGCAGCGCGAAACCACACTCGACCTGTCTATTAAAAGTAGCCGAAGACCCTCTTGGAACTGAAGCTTCCACAGAACCAGGGAAGTGTTTTTACTTCATCCATCGAACGAACTAACCACGGTTTATTTGCATGAGAGTTCCTTTGAAAGTCAATTCACTTCCCCCGTTAAGTTTTTTTTTTTTTTTTCATGGAAGTAAGCATTACTTTCTTCGTGGAAGTAGGTATAATTTTACATCCATGAAAGTTTCATGGAAGCGAGCATTTGCATTCGAAAAACTTTAAATATGATAATTCCATGAAAACAAAATAGCTTTCAAGGAATACATGTTACTTTCTTTCTGTTTTCGTGGAAGTGAAGTTTTCATGGAAGAAGTAAAAGTTTAAGTAACACTTGCTTCCATGAAAGTAAAAACACTTTCATTCGTAAAAGTAAAAATTTAGGGTAATGTTATTTGCGACACCGGTGTCACAAATAGATATTTGCGACACCGCGCTGCGTTCGCGGCAGACTCCTTAGATTGACTCCTAACTACCAAGGGGGTGTCGGCATGGTGTAAGGCTACCACTGGAGCTATCGCGTAGGCAAAACGGGTCAGTACTCGAGGAGATATGTGGTATCTTGGGGCAACCGAACAATGTTCAGACCGTTTCGCAAGTAAGCTATTTGCGACACGGTGTCGCAAATAAGGGCTTTAATTGCGACACCGCGCTGCGTTCGTGGCAGACAACTCACATTGACTCCTAACTACCAAGAGGGTGTCGGCATGGCTTAAGGCTGCCACTGAAGCTATCGCGCAGCCAAAACGGGCCAGTATTTGAGGAGATACGTAGTATCTTAGGGCAACCGAAACAAATTCAGACCGTGTCGCAACCTGCCAAACGGTCGCGCCTCGACCCCGACGTGTGTCGCTGTTGGTCCCGGTCTATAGGTGTACCTATATATATATACCGGTGGGCCACCCGGGCCGTCTCGTTTTTTTTTTTTTTTCTCTCTCTTTCTCGTGGCGCGGGTGGTCGTACCGATATGTTTTCATCGTGCGTTTCCACCCGGGTCGTAATGCTCTCTGTCTCCACAGAGAGCCCGCTCCTTGCTGTCTCAACAGCAGGCAACTCTGGGCGGTCATACATCGAGTGTTTTCATCGTGCATTCCCGCCCAACTCAGGCCGGAGGGAGGTTAATATTTATTTTTTCTCCCCCCCGTGCCGCCGCGCCCGCTGTATTTTCGCAGCGGACCTACTCCCCCCCCCACTGTCTCAACAGCAGGCGGCTCGTGCATGCATAGGAACATAATTAAAGGACACAATAAAACGGGTGAGGGGATATATAGGCCCCAGGCCACCCCCTGTTATTTTCTTTTTCTGTATATATACACCTCTATAGATATTTCTTATTTTCACGCCGGCGTTCGTACCGATATGTTTTCATCGTGCGTTTCCACTCGGGTCGTGGTGCCCTCTGTCTCCACAGAGAGCCCGCTGCTCGCTGTCTCCACCGCAAGCAACTCTGGGCGGTCGTGCATCGAGTGTTTTTCATCGTACATTCCCGCCCCAATTCAAGCCGGAGCGAGTAAAATATTTACTCCCTCTCGGGCAGACGCGCCCGCTGTATTCGCAGCGGGCCTGCCCCCCCCCACTGTCTCCACAGCGGGCGGCTCGTGTGTACATCGGGACATAATTAAAGGGCAAAGAAACGGATGGGGAAATATATAGGCCACAAGCCGCTCCCCTGTTCTTTCCTTTTTGTCCCTACGCAGGTGGTCGTACCGATATGTTTTCATCGTGCGTTTCCACCTGAGCCGAAGCGCTCGCCGTCTCCAACGGCGAGCCTGCTCCTTGCTGTCTCCACAGCAAGCGGCACCGTGTCGGTCGTGCATCGATATGTTTTTCATCGCACACAGCAGTCTTGTCTCCACAGGACGCCGACTCAAGATTTTTATTGCGGCCAATACTCCGAGATATTTCCATGAGTATCATGCCTGGCACTGTCTCCACAGCAAGCGACACCGTGTCGGTCGTGCATCGATATGTTTTCATCGCACACAGCAGACAGCCTCCACAGCACAACGACTAAAGATCATTATAGCGGCCAATACTCCGGGATGTGTCCATGAGTATCATGCCTAGCGCTTGTAAACAGACGGTATGTATATATACGTATCTCCCCAAACTGGCGTTTTTTCTTTTCTTTTCTCTCGTCATCGCTGTTTTTTTTTTCTCTCATTTCTTCGCTCTCTTTGTGTGCGTGTTCACCGACGTGCGGGTGTTTCAGGCATTGAGAATAAAGCAAAAAAACAAAACTGGCTGTACACCTGCGCTCTTCAAAGGCCAAAGGTGTTCAAAGACCGAATGTGTATCGTACGAACGTACATACTCGTATGTGTGCGAGCGCCCTGGTTAACAAACAACCGTTCCATCGGTCATACTCACAGCGAGCCGGCTGTGCACAGGCGTCTTTCAATGCGAATTGTGTATCGGACGGACGTACGTACTCGTATGTGTGCATTCTCAGTCGCGGCTTCCTGTACGTCGGCGACCGCCCGCGATCAAGCAAACAACCATTCCATCGTGCATGTGCCTCGGCACATATATTCGTACGAGTAACCGGCGTCTCTCTCGCATCCATACAGCTTCTATTCGTGCTCTCGTGCGTACACGTGCATGCATGTATCCCCCCAACCCTTACGGGTTTTTTTTTTTCTCTTTGCGTTTTCGCTTTTGCACAACGACCCGCCTCCCGTTGCGGGAGCGCGGGCACTGCTCCCACTCATCGTTTCTTTACATATCGTTAGATAGCACCTTATCGTCAGTCGTCGGCAATCCCTATACCTCCACACATACCGTGCTGTTTTCCGGGACTCGCTGATTCTCGTCCTTGCCGCAGATCTCCCCTGTTCACCAAGGTCGCGTCAGCTCGCCGCAGTTCGTGGTCCCGTGAGCTCGGAGTAGCCGGGAGGCAGAAAGAAAAGAAGGCACAAATTCCTGGCTTGGATGGACAAACCAGCAACTACCTCACGTCTGCCCGTGCTCGTCACAGGACCTCGTGCTCGCTCGTGCCCGGCGTGGGGATGCTGACCTACGCTCGATGCCTTGCTTGAAGGACTGCGTACGAAGCCTTTCATCCCGACACCGACTTGCTCTATCCCAGTTCCCGATACCAACATGCCACATTCTCTCTACCAAAAAACCCTGCTTTGTCCATTTCTCTGTCTGCGGGGGGCCGTTACATCGTCTACGGACAAATCTACCCACTACCAAGAGGGTGTCGGCATGGCTTAAGGCTGCCACTGAAGCTATCGCGCAGCCAAAACGGGCCAGTATTCGAGGAGATACGTAGTATCTTAGGGCAACCGAAACAAATTCAGACCGTGTCGCAAATAAGCTATTTGCGACACGGTTTCGCAAATAAGGGGCTTATTTGCGACACCGCGCTGCGTTCGCGGCAGATACCTCAGATTGACTCCTAACTACCGAAGGTGTGTCAGCATGGCGTAAGGCTACCACTGAAGCTATCCCGCGGCCAGAACGGGCCTGTACTCGAGGAGATAAGTGGTGTATGGGGCAACCGAAAAGTGTTCACAATTATTGCGAACATGATAAGCCTTTCTTACGACATCGCACGACGTTTGTCGCACGCGCCCCGCTTTAGACCCGGATTACGACGGATTTGTTAGCGTGAGGTCGGGCTACCAAATCACCTAATTCCACCACGAGTAGATAGTTGTTAGGCACGTTGTCGGCTATGGTTGTATTCGAAACTGCTGTGACTTGATCAATGCTTTTCCGCACCGTGTTCTGTGTCGTCCGTAGTTTAACGACGAGGGCTTGTATCGTTCAAAGCGTCGGGTATTCTGTTGACAGGTCACTTGGTATTATTATGGACACATATAACTGGCGGCGAATTTGTGTTTTTGCACGCAGCGCTTTGTGTACGCAGTTGTGTAGTGCGTGGTCTGTGGATGCGAGCGAAATAGGTGGGTGTACGGAATCTACGGAATCTACAACAGAACAGTGCAGTTGACGTATTGGCCTATATCGGTGTCGCCAATAGCATTAATTTACCCATTCATTTTTTAACACTTTCGAAACGCTATGTGAACACAATTTTGTACATAGGACTATCGGTCAAGGCAACGAACACAGCCTACACGTGCACAAGAGCATCGCAGCTAAAGCTCACCTAGGTATGCGCCATGTACGCTGTACGAGTTTTTGTTCCGACAAAATGGCACCTGTTGCTATTGCAGCACCAGCAAATACCATAACAAGTACGAGTATACTCAGTATCCGTAGTGTATTTTTGTCATACGTATACTTCTGTAGTTATTGGTAGGGCCTTGCTGTTATGGGTATTGAATCCAATCGACAGCTGTTCTCAGTTGCTTGTGATTTTTTTTGTGAAGTCGCACTTGGAGTTGGGGTTGAGGTATTGAGCAGTCATATACCCCCCCGCTCGGGACGATGGATTTTCCGATCTTTGGTAGTATTGTCTGGATCTACATTCATCACATGTATGTACAGTGCTGTACATGCTCAGTGCACGGATTTTTTTTGTCTGGGTCTCTTGCTGAGATCGCGAGATATTACGTATATCCAGATACCATAACAACCTATTAATAGTTGAACTTGGGGTAGATGTGGAGAACGTAGTTGTAAACAGGTTCCCGATTTTGTCACAGGTGTCGCAAATAAGGCTTATTTGCGACACGATCTGAACATTGTTCGGTTGCCCCATATACCACTTATCTCCTCGAGTACAGGCCCGTTCTGGCTGCGGAATAGCTTCAGTGGTAGCCTTAAGCCATGCTGACACACCTTCGGTGGTTAGGAGTCAATCTGAGGTGTCTGCCGCGAACGCAGCGCGGTGTCGCAAATAAGCCCCTTATTTGCGACACCGTGTCGCAAATAGCTTATTTGCGACACCGTCTGAACTTTTTCGGTTGCCCCAAGATACCACATATCTCCTCGAGTACTGGCCCGTTTTGGCTGCGCAATAGCTTCAGTGGTAGCCTCACGCCATGTTGACACACCCTAGGTGGTTAGAAGTCAATCTAAAGTCTCTGCCGCGAACGCAGTGCGGTGTCGCAAATAAGCCCCTTATTTGCGACACCGTGTCGCAAATAGCATTACCCAAAAATTTACTTCCTCAACGGAAGTAAATGAACAAAAACAAATAAAGTGGTACAGTACTGTGGCTCGTAGACCCCGAGAACCGTAGTGGGGAAGGAGGGAGAACAGCCTAATTAGTGGGCCCGGATCTGAGTTACCAATATTATTTTCATAAGAAGGAGATAGAAATAAGGGCGAAGGTAACAAATGGAATGGAAATGTAAGTGTTTAATTAGTATATATAAATACCTGAAATGTATAATGTTATAAATATGTATTATATGTCGAAATAATAAGTACATTACAGCAGCAGTATACTCGTAGCCTTTTACGAAGTACCAGGTATTATATAGAAGTCCGGTAGAAAGTATGCGGCAGCTAAGCGATGCTCGGTAAAATCAATACCGTTGCCTGCTTCGATTTTATTCGAAGATGTACCAGCAAATATTTCGGTTTTTGTTTTCGGTTGTAAGATCAACTACTACGTATTATAACAGCCGATTTTCCTAATTGAGAATTGCCTTTCCGATGAGAATGAAAATCAATTTTAGTACTTCGTTATTGTTCAAGAGTTGTATTTTGCTCACGATCAAAATTTAACCTAGAAACTATGTTCCTCGATGGTAGGTATCGATCCACGAAAACATTTTGAAATCGGCCTTGATTGGCTCGAAAAATCAAGGATTTAAGGGAATTTGCATTTATGAGCGAAGTCCCTCGCCCATAAATACAGATTTCCTGGGATCCTCGATATCTTGAGACTGCCGATGCCGATTTCGTTTTTTTTTTGTTATGGGCGGGTGTCACAACTGACAATAGTTTACAGTGAAAAACATGACGGTAAGGGAAGTACATATCTTACAATTCAATAACCAATCTTTTCGATTTTCATTCTCATCGGAAAGGCAAAATTCTTATTCAGGAAAATCGGCTGTTTTATGGTAATTGTTTGAGCCGCGAGTTCTGTAGTTTTTAGAGATCTCCGAAGCCTAAAAACCAGAAGATTATATTATAGGTCAGGACAAGTCAGGACGATACAGTTATTTTTGGCATGAGTCCCTGGAGGGGGGGGGGGGATCTGCAATCCTTCAGGAACTGATCCCGGTTCCTGGTGGTCTCGTGCCTCCAGGTACTGAGAGCTTTTTGCATTTTGTGTACTATCCCTAGAGCAGCAGTAGTACAACAATAGTGCCCATCTGCCGAGTATATCTGTGACCCACGCCTAAGCGTCAAACCTTCGGCGTCGCAGTTTTTGGGTCGACCGATTCCGAGTCGCAGCAGCAGCAGCAGCAGCAGCAGCAGCGGCGGCGGCGGAAGCAGCGATGGCGCTTCGAAGTCCGCGGCGAAACTCCACCCGTACTTGGATGCCGAAACCCGGTTGCGGCGGTACGGCGGTCGTTGGCTCAATACCTGGTTCTCTAGTCTACAGAAGAACCAGTAAAACAACTCGTAAGCCATGATACGCGGTCCTTATTTCTCATGCACATTTCTGGAGCCTCACAGCTGGAAACATGATTGGCCAGAAATCACGACTAAAAAAAGTACCCATCATATTTGGTCTAAGGCTAAGCGTATAAGCCGGGTCGACCCATTAGAGCCTTCCTCTGCCATATCAGAGGCTCCCATCTTGCTGACATACGCGCATTCTGCGAACATCCACGTAATATTAAGTCGAACACAGACTCTACGACCGATATTCCTATTTATTAGTCTCCGCTACATGAAAGTTCCCATTCGTGCGTAGTCCTGTGAGGGTCGGACGGACACTCTTTCGAAAAAGCATTGAGGGCCAGCAGTAGCAGGCATCGAAACCAATTGCTCGATGCAATCCGCATCGATACGAACTCGATTCTGAACCACTACGGGACACTGCTTGCATTGGGGAAATAATGTGTGGGGTGCCTCCCTTGCGGGCGTCTCGCTGATGAACGACATACCTATCTTTAAGAGCGCCCATCCACGGGGTTGAACCGCTCGACTAGAGGCCTGTCATGGACCAGTTTTTTCGACCGTTATGACAGGCTTGTTTGGAATAATTGTAGGAAACTGGAGCAGTTCGCAATTGAGTTTTCGACGAGCATTGCCACTGGTAGCAGTGCAGCCCGTCCATCAATTCCGGACCAATAACTTGGAACAAGCACGACAACCGATCAATTAATCAACCCCAAACAGAGTTTTATCCAACGCAAGTAGGTCCATTACATACATAATAGGTTGGTGATACAGCACGCCGCTTGTCCAGGGCGGGGGTGTAGTAACACGCACAGGTGCGACGAGGGGGTGCACGGGCCGACGGACAGCGAGGCTTGTATGTGATGTCCCAGTTCTCCGAGAAAGACGAAGCAGCAGCAGTAGTAGTAGCTGGAACTGATTTGGTCTTGGAGAAGACAACTTAAGGGGCCCCTTCGGACAAAAACTATATGACTCCCTAGCGGCATTTATCCAGTTCTAATTATCAGAGTTTCGACAAATGAGTAGTTTCAGAGAGCCTAGATCATGGTTAACATTTGTGTCTCGGGAGGCATATCGATCAGACGCCTTGTTCATCACGAAACGTGCCTCTTACTCGAAAACGACTCGCCATACCCCTGGTACCCAATACGATTTCGAAAAATAGCAGTTTCTCCGGCTGCTGGTACTGTTTCAACTCCCATTTTCGACGACGACGCCAAGCACTAGTAGGTGAACGTACCTGGGCCTCTAGTTCGACCGTCCGTAGCGTCCTACGTGGCCACAGTAGAGTGTAGATACCAAACAGGAGCTCTGAAACGATCAAAGTCTTGCTGCGGAGCACTTTCGTTTCGTGACTCAAACACAGCAATGCTTGCCCTCTTTGCAGATGCAAGAGCCCCAATACCTCCTAGAGGACTATACGTTGGTCGGTCGAAGATCTGAGCATTAGAACTGGAGCTATGCCGTTTTCCGTAAGGAGTACTGATATGGTGTTATTATACCAGAAAAAGTATTGCTGCTGTAAAATAAACGAAAACTATATATTTTTCAACACTCAAGCGAGGGTGGTCGATTTGTATTTTTCGACATCTCACACAGGGGCGCCCGAGGATTTGGATATCATACACCTAACCCCCCCCCAACCCATTGCTGTCTCCGGAAGTGGCCACACCAGAAATTAAATTAACTCATTGAAGCTGTCGTCCATATGCAAGTCCGCCTCAGAGGCGGTTCTTAGCAGGATGCAGCTCACCCTCCATGCGACTCGCCCAATACCTCACGGCGTTTCGCGCTTGGTGCAAGCAATGTCTGCCTGGTTGGTGAAAACCCAACGCGCTCCGTCCCGGCATNCAGCAGCGGCGGCGGCGGAAGCAGCGATGGCGCTTCGAAGTCCGCGGCGAAACTCCACCCGTACTTGGATGCCGAAACCCGGTTGCGGCGGTACGGCGGTCGTTGGCTCAATACCTGGTTCTCTAGTCTACAGAAGAACCAGTAAAACAACTCGTAAGCCATGATACGCGGTCCTTATTTCTCATGCACATTTCTGGAGCCTCACAGCTGGAAACATGATTGGCCAGAAATCACGACTAAAAAAAGTACCCATCATATTTGGTCTAAGGCTAAGCGTATAAGCCGGGTCGACCCATTAGAGCCTTCCTCTGCCATATCAGAGGCTCCCATCTTGCTGACATACGCGCATTCTGCGAACATCCACGTAATATTAAGTCGAACACAGACTCTACGACCGATATTCCTATTTATTAGTCTCCGCTACATGAAAGTTCCCATTCGTGCGTAGTCCTGTGAGGGTCGGACGGACACTCTTTCGAAAAAGCATTGAGGGCCAGCAGTAGCAGGCATCGAAACCAATTGCTCGATGCAATCCGCATCGATACGAACTCGATTCTGAACCACTACGGGACACTGCTTGCATTGGGGAAATAATGTGTGGGGTGCCTCCCTTGCGGGCGTCTCGCTGATGAACGACATACCTATCTTTAAGAGCGCCCATCCACGGGGTTGAACCGCTCGACTAGAGGCCTGTCATGGACCAGTTTTTTCGACCGTTATGACAGGCTTGTTTGGAATAATTGTAGGAAACTGGAGCAGTTCGCAATTGAGTTTTCGACGAGCATTGCCACTGGTAGCAGTGCAGCCCGTCCATCAATTCCGGACCAATAACTTGGAACAAGCACGACAACCGATCAATTAATCAACCCCAAACAGAGTTTTATCCAACGCAAGTAGGTCCATTACATACATAATAGGTTGGTGATACAGCACGCCGCTTGTCCAGGGCGGGGGTGTAGTAACACGCACAGGTGCGACGAGGGGGTGCACGGGCCGACGGACAGCGAGGCTTGTATGTGATGTCCCAGTTCTCCGAGAAAGACGAAGCAGCAGCAGTAGTAGTAGCTGGAACTGATTTGGTCTTGGAGAAGACAACTTAAGGGCCCCCTTCGGACAAAAACTATATGACTCCCTAGCGGCATTTATCCAGTTCTAATTATCAGAGTTTCGACCAATGAGTAGTTTCAGAGAGCCTAGATCATGGTTAACATTTGTGTCTCGGGAGGCATATCGATCAGACGCCTTGTTCATCACGAAACGTGCCTCTTACTCGAAAACGACTCGCCATACCCCTGGTACCCAATACGATTTCGAAAAATAGCAGTTTCTCCGGCTGCTGGTACTGTTTCAACTCCCATTTTCGACGACGACGCCAAGCACTAGTAGGTGAACGTACCTGGGCCTCTAGTTCGACCGTCCGTAGCGTCCTACGTGGCCACAGTAGAGTGTAGATACCAAACAGGAGCTCTGAAACTATCAAAGTCTTGCTGCGGAGCACTTTCGTTTCGTGACTCAAACACAGCAATGCTTGCCCTCTTTGCAGATGCAAGAGCCCCAATACCTCCTAGAGGACTATACGTTGGTCGGTCGAAGATCTGAGCATTAGAACTGGAGCTATGCCGTTTTCCGTAAGGAGTACTGATATGGTGTTATTATACCAGAAAAAGTATTGCTGCTGTAAAATAAACGAAAACTATATATTTTTCAACACTCAAGCGAGGGTGGTCGATTTGTATTTTTCGACATCTCACACAGGGGCGCCCGAGGATTTGGATATCATACACCTAACCCCCCCCCCCGAGAGGCCGAAAAAACATTTTTTTTACCACTTTTTTTTTTTTTTTTCCGTGTTCGAGTATACCTCGTGTATACTGGTGGTGTATCCGGTGTATCCAGCAGGGTGTATAGGTCAGTATCGGTGTATGTTTTGTGTAACAGCTAGTACCGGAGAGATGCTCATCAAGTCAAACAACGTACAAGTAACATCACATCTCCGACAGATAGGTATAGGATATTTACAGAAGCAGTAAGATTGTCTACTCGTACCAGGTGGTTCGTGCAACATGGCGTTCACGTCCCCACACGGAGCCAACATGAAACAACCCGAGCAACGATTCGCAGTGTTCTACCAGGTTACACTGCTGTAGCGCCTGGTAGCGCCGGTCAAAAATAAATATTCTCCGCGCGTACAGCAGCAGTGCAGTATTAAGGAGGTACTATTAATACTACTACTACTGTAGTACCGCCACGTAGGGCAGACAGGGGCAATTATTCGTACAAGTAGTGCTACCGAGATATAGTAGTATCGAGATTGTGAGTAAAAGGGTCTACCCACACCAGTATGAATACATACTACGTGGCTCGTCTAAATACGGCATCCAAGTCCCCACCCAGAAACACACGAAGCAACGGCTTGCAATGTTCGACTGCTGTAGTCTGTAGTAGCTGCGGGAAGCGCTACGAGTACTGCTGCTGTATGTAGTACCAATATTCACCTGTGCGAGCAAGCATGCTGCCGCAGCTCGGTGGTAAGGCAAGGCAACATGGTTATATGAGGTACCACAGGTACGTACCGGTATATACGAGTATGATGATACCAGATACCAGGTACTCGTGTACTCGAAGTATACGATATAGGGCAGGGCGAGTATAGGGCATCAAGGCGTCGACCACTATTATACTGGACTTGACTGGACTGATACAGAGGCCCCGTCCGTCGCGACCTTCTTCAGGCAGTGCTTATCCATCCAAGCCTGTGGATCCCACGGCTCTTCAGGACCTTCTGGTCCACCTTCGATCGAGCTCATAGCTCCTTTGTACCGCTCACTACTCTCCCTCGACTCTCCTGCTGCAGTCGCTGCCTCTACGCAGCTGCAGCTCATAGGTCATAAGCCTGCGGCCTGCGGCCGCCCCTGGTATTGTAGTAGTATGGAAGGCCTTGTATCAAGCAGGGGGGGGGACGGCCTTCTACCATCCCCTGTGTTCAGTTTTATATAGGAATTGTATAGGCGTAGAGGGAGGGGATGGTCTCAGGTACCCTCCCCCTGTCAAAACGTAAAAGTTGAACAATATGACGTGAGGTGTCGAAAAAACAAAAATCGACACCCCTCGTCTCACAGCATTTTTTGTTCGTTAGCGGGGGGGGGGAGGGTACTACAGTAAAACCAAGTGAAACAAATGAATATAAGGATAATTGTTTTTTCCATTTTTTTATTGGGGAGCGGCCAAAAACAGGTACACCTGGTCCGTTCGGGGCCAAAAACAGGTACATACTAAAATCAAGTATAAAACGCACTCCACAAACCTGCCGTTCCTTGCAACGCAAAGTAGAGTTTTTCAGGTTCTTCGTGCTCGCCCGGTGGCTACGTATACGAGTAGCTGCTATTAATAGTACGAGGAACGAACGCCTGCTGCTGTGTTCTCCCTTTTCAGCTTGCGACACTTCTGGTATCCCAAGTCAACCACAATCCCGAAGGGGAGCCTTATATCTCGTATTATTTCGGCGGATGTGTGCAGGCAGATATGTGTGTCGCTCGAGAGGCGTGTGGTGCGAGAGGTGCGAAGGGAGGAGGGGGTCTCCGCGTACGTCGGCATTTGTATAGGGGGCATAGGGTGGAACTATGAAGGGCCTCTGATTGGCTTAAAAACGACAAAAAAAAGGTGAAAGTCAAGCAGAGTAGACAAAACCAGGTATACCTGGGTTTTAAAGAGGCAAAAACAGGTACAACGAGTTTTGGACCAATGGCAGGGCAAGTGGAGTCCGTTTTTGACCTGATTTTAAGCATGTACCTGTTTTTGGCCGCAAACGGACCAGGTATACCTGTTTTTGGCCGCTGCCCTTTTTTATTTCATCATGTGATCACAACGGTGGCAACGGTTTTCTATTCCGACCTCTGGGGGTGTGGTGTGTCGTTTTTTTTTTTTTTCTGGACGCCCCTGACTCAAGTACTTTTTTTTTTTTATATAGAAGGGGCCCCTTAATATGACATCGTCATAGGGCGGCCACGAATGGATTTCTACAGATTATCTGATAAAGATGTGTAGAAGAGCAATTTGTGTGTAGAAAATGCGTTAGGTCGAGATCTTCGATCGTACTTCTACAAGGCTGCACCATCACGGAGAATGACACAAGCTAAAGACCCGTCGGGAAATTGAGGTTTTAATTCTTCCCCGCCGGGTACAGCAAACAGAACACAATTTTTCATTCATTTAGCTTTTGACACAAAAACTTCAAACGTTTTGCTATCGATGGCCTTGGCTTTGTCAGGGCATTCTGCGCGGTTCTCCATACAGAGTACAATGCTTACTAGAGGTATTTATTGGTGTCGATTCATGGGTAAGTATTTAGCACGGCTATCTCAGGTACAGCATTGTTATATTCCAGTACATCGTCGACTGTTTTGAGCTTTCAAGGCCAAACATTGCAATTGAAACATTGTGTTCTGGTGGTGTTAACATGAAGTAAATAAAATGACAAAACCTGTGCCAATACCTCCGGAGACAGCATCCGCCGGCTCTTCCAGTGAGAGGCCCCTGGCAATGAAGTCGGTAGTCAGGAACAGTGCACATAGTATCGGCTTCGCCGGCTACTGATGAACGTGCACCAGTACCCGGTGGAATATACCAGGTACCAGGTTGAAAACTCTATTGAATACTCGTAGCATTACACAGTATTGTAGTCAAGAAAGCAGCAGCAGCTCAAGATTTGAAAGAAATCATGTCCGAGAGGGCACATTGGGTCAATTAATCCGGCCGTCAAAACTACCTTATGTGAATACCTGGTGAGATTGGTGTGTCATTCTACTCCCGGTACTGCAGTATATGTACAGGATGCCGATACCTATTAACAGGAAATAAAAAGTATAGGAAATGCAAGCTGACATTTCTCGAAACGTACTAACTAATCCAGGATGTGCGTCCGCCGAAAAACAGGCAAGGCCCTCCACCCATTGGGACGAAGCCCCGACACTGTCTGATCGCCTTGTTGCTTCCACTCGCTGCGGTTACAGCAGCAGAAACACGTTTCATCTTCACAACGATACCGATGAGAGAGAGTGTCAGAGTAACGTGCTGTGTGTGCATCCGTTTTTGGGGGGTAGTCATACCACCTGCATGCATATCACTTATGATCGGAGATTCGCTCCGGGCTGTCGCCACAGCTCAACATTCACGGCACAAAACACACCGATTGTAATATTCCAGAGCGCTCCTTCCCAAGCTTCCGTGCTGGCAAGTCCACGACACGTTTCGGCTCATTCGAAATTCACGCAGTGAATGGCCGTTGTACCGTGCAACCTGCGGTCCTTGCTGGTGCGCCATCGTGTAGCACTGTCCTGGGCGGTACTCTCCTCGCGTGGCAAAGCCCCGAGGGTAACATAGCAGCTTACAGGGAGCTACGAGGGAGTGGTGGGCTCACATAGCCCACGCCCCATCCATACGGGCAGGCGTTTTATCTCCGGGTTGAATTGACATTGTCCCCTTCGATCATCATTGTCCCCTTCGATCATCACGCACAGCCCTTCTCTGGACAAATGAGAAACCGCCGTACAAACCTCTCCATGTTTAAGACGGTGGGTCCGAGATATACTACATCAACCAAGACTGAGGAGATAACACCAGGATGTTTCCAACAGGAGAAACTCTCTTCAGCGTCCACACTCATGTGCCGCCTTACTCACTAGCGCGGTTAACGAGTCGCCCCCTTGCGACTGAGGCCTTCCGGAATGCCCACCGCGCGCCTTCTCTACGGAGCTTCCCCCGTATCGATCGCGAGCAGGGGGTTAGCGCCCTCGTGCAGTGCCAAGCACGAAAATCCGTGAACCCCTCCAAACGCTAGAGTTGCGAACTCACGCAAAAAAACAAAAATCTCCTGCCAAGAATGACCTGTAGCTTACGCATGAAACATAACAAATCACGCACAAAAGAAAATAGTCCCCGACAAAGAAATATCAACCCCCACGCCGATCCCGCACGCGAAACGCCCCCTCCCCTCAGACGCAGCGCCGCTCAAACGATTTCAATCGCCAAAAACACCGATGGCAGGCGAGTGGCTGCTGTGGGCTTAGCGCACTGTGAGGGTGGGTACTCTTGTTATAGAGCAGCCCCTCTACCCAGCCGGGCAACCCTGCGGTACATACGGCAAGATCTGACACTTCCCGTACGAGAGGTGTCCCACGAAATTCCTTCCAACCTAAAACACCTTCAAAACAACGCAAATTACAATCAAACCCAGTGCCGAAATCGCGCAGACTCAAACCGCCCGAAACCTTGAAATGCTACGGCGAGGGTATCTAGCGCCTCCCACCAGGGAAACGGGTCGGCATACCACCAAGTCGCCACCCTCCCGTCACCCGTCAGAAAAACAACACCCGAAAACTCCTCAAAATAACGTATCTCGCCCTTCCCCTAAATACCGACGGCGAAGGTGCCTGACGCCCCGCCCCACTTTCCCGGCGACCACCAAGACCGATGTCCAGCTGGTGCGTGCCGCCGTGCTTGATTGTGCGCGCTGCCTTGCTTGACGTTCGATTCCGAATCTCGGCCTGCCGTAGGTGCCGGAAGGCAGGGGAGGTGCGAGGACGGGAATATACGCGGCCAAGGGCAGGCACGACAGCGCGGGCAGCACAACCGTACGAGCACGCGAACACAGGACGACGTTCACGAACGCGCGGGCAGTACGACGATGCAGGCACCCAAACACCTACAGGCAGGCGCAAGCACAAATGCGGGAGTAGCACGACGGTAGAAACACACGCGGGCGCGGGCAGCAAGAGGGCACGGGCACGCAAACATACGCGGGCAGATGGCACGAGCATGGAAACGTACTCGGGTAGTCGTGTACGAAATCTCGGGCAGAACGACGGTACAAGCACGCAAACACACGCAGAAAAAGAGGGACAGGCGGAAAGAGAAAAAGAGAGAGATTACGAGAGAGCGGAATATAGAACAATACCGACATACAGACAAGAGTGAGGCAAGGAGGGAACGCAAGGGGGAAGAAGAGAGAGGAAAACCTATGGTAGAGAGAGAGTGAACACGTGGGAAAGGGGGAGGGGGATATACCGCCCACCTCGCCTCCAACCCTCCCCGGAATCCACGTTCTCGAAACTCGCCGTCACACCCTAATTATGTTCATGTCTGGTGTAGTCAGCTTCTCCCAACCGTTGTCGACGAAGCGAACGCGTCAGTACGGCAATTAGAAGTCGTATACGTGCCCGGGCCGAACTGCGCCCCCCCCTCGCCGCTTCCGAGCGGCTTCTCGACTCCCGTACCTATCGGAAACCTCCTCAACGCCTCGCTCCTACTCAGCGCGGGCCGCTTCCTCGCCCCTTCGTCCGAGCCAGGGGTCGGCTCCGCTTGCTGATCGGGTCGTACAAGTTCGAGACACGTGAAATGTATCCAACAGCAGCGGAGTAGCGCAAGCGCCGCAAAACCAACGTACCGAGAGAGATATTGTTTAGTTGGACCTCCCCCCGCCAAGCGCTAAGCCAACCAGACTGAGATGGCAAAATCCAGCCGAGTTACTCCGTTCACGAAAAATCCCTTTGAGCACGCCAAACTCGCCGCAAAGCCACCTCCACCCGAACTCGGCCCTCCACTTGTATCACGTCCCCCAACACGATCCGATCCTGACTAACGATCGGCCGCGTTTGTTGCCGTGGTGTCGTGGATCTTTATCAGTGCCTGCTTGGCTTTCCTCGTGTTGCTGGTTCCCGCCAACATGGCTTCCGTGTTGTCCGTCTGAGGTTTTATATCGACAAAAGTGGTGCGCGGGTCGCAACCGGTAAGGGGCTGGTTGAGGGTCATGACAGATAGTAAGAATCCAGCGGCGACCACCCTGTGGCAATTCTAGTGTACCGTTTGTCCTGTGTTGCTCAATCAATGGACTACGCCACACCGTCGTGGCCTCCTCCCCAGCTGGCTGGCCGGAGAGAGGCCAGCCACGCGATAGCCAAGGCTCTGTATACTGACAACAATGAAACCAACTACAAAGACCACCACCACCACAAATTATGGGTAATGTCGAGTCGACCGCCATTCTGTTCCCATGTGCATGCAAGCACGGGCAGTCTGCCAACACATTGAGCGAGGGGTAGAGGTGCAGTTGAACAGGGTGGACAACGGTTTCCGGCAGGCATTGGGTGGACCGACGAGGACGAGCAACGATCAAACACGGTCACTGGCAAAGCGCAATCATAGCGCAGAGGGCAGGCTAGACAGGACGGACACCGGGCAGACGACAGACGAGGCACAAACGAGCAGAGCCCGGTTGCAGCATACCTCCATATTAATACCAGCGACAACAACGTGCATCCATCATTATCTACTTACATATGGCACTTGAGTTGCATGAGAACACGTTGCTACGCTTTGCGCAGTCATGCATATGCATCACGTTCTGATTAAGCAGCCCGCAATCGCTGAGCAAGGAGACAAGCAAACACGGCGTTGATTTGTGCTAGCCCATTTATTCTTTCGATATAACATCTCCAGCTCGCGAGTGAAAAAAAGCAGCCCGCAGTCACTGAAGAAGAAAACAAGCAAACACGACGTTGATTTGAGCTACTCAATTCGTTCTTACGAGGAAACATCTCCAGCTCGTGAGTAAAACTCTCCAGCTTGCTCACCAGCAAGCAGCGCGTTGCATTTGATCACGGGCAAAACATCTCCAGCTTGATCACGAGCAAACATGGAGTTGTTTCGAGCTACCTCATCTCTTCTCACGATAAAACCTTACAGTATGCTCTTCAGCAAACAGTGAGTTTCATTTGATCACGGGAAAACACCTTCAGGTTGGTCACAAGCAAACACGGCGTTGATTTTACCTACCTCATTTCTTCTCGCGAGCAAAAGTGGTTTGCCCACGAGAACAACTCTCCAGCTTGCTCGCCAGCAAACAGCGACATGCCTTTTATCACGGGCAAACATCCCCAGCTCGATCACGAGCAAACATGGAGTTGATTTGAGCTACCTCATTTCTCCTCCTGAGGAAACGCCTACAGCTTGTTCATCAGCAAACAGTCTCGAGCCTGGTCACAAGCAACCATAAACAATATTTGAGTTACCTCTCTCTTGTCATGAGCAATGAAGAGGTTGAACTCGAGGAAGCCCTCACAGCCGGGTAGCAGGTTTTCTCCTCCGTCCTGGCGATTGCACTCGCTCGGGGCATTGAATGAGGCACGTTTGAAGCTACGGAACGTGCCATTAGGAAGGTAAGGACGGTTACACATGCACAACGATGTTTCTCCGCAGACTTGACGCATTTTCGTCACGCCCCTTCATGCCCGTGCTCACTGATCAAGGATATCAGAGTATGATGTGGTGCGTGCCGAAGCGGCGCGCATTTCCTGTCATTCTACCGTTCGTGCCCAAACCCTGTGTCAGGTACCATATACCGCAACAAACAGTATACTGAATCAGAGTCGGTTGAATACATATGCATAAGTTCGTAGTACACCGGGTAAAGGCGTCCGTCTTCGTTGTTTGGATACAAGGTCCGCCGGGCCTACCTGTCATAACCAGTGCATGATGCCGTATAACATGTACCAACTTGACAATATCTCAATGCTGTCTATTGAAATCATTTTGACAATCACATTATCGAGAGGCAGTACGTACGGTACCCTTGGCCTGTGTCCACCCCCTGCGTTTGTAGTTCGGTTTTCAAGTCAACCTTTGATCGAGAGTTATGAATGCAGGCATTTGGAAACGGGCATGCGCATGCACGTGCGGCCATAATGTCCAATGCAGACTGGCGTGCACGAGCAACGGGTGGGCCTGCATATGATGACCAAACACATATCTTCATAACCATTTATAACAAGCAGGCGGATCATCGGCAGCCGCATACCTATACACATGCCGGCGGCGCATGTCTATAAGTATGTGTTTACCAGGTGGTCAGTAACAAAAACAAGCGTGATAAATGTACGATTCTACAAGGTCGCATGGTCAAGCGTAATAGTTACTTATACCCGGTACGGTGGGCATCGAACGTCCGTTCGCATATTTTACTGTAGGTATTACTGTAGATTTACGTTGATATGTTGTATGTAAACACCTTCCAACTACTGTAAATGTTTTTTCGTAGTGATGTCTATGGCTTTATGTGTTCAACCAAATTATTTCGAGTGAATCTATTATTTCGAGTGAAATCTCCTATTTGGAATTGTCCAGCCAAATTATTTCGATTGCTGTTTAATGATTGGAATTGCCCAACCAAATTAGTATGAGCAAGTCTATCAAATGGAACGTCCATGCAATTCATTGATTTCGGCGATTGTCCATTCATCGGAATTGTCCAGACAACAGCACCAACAACAACAGCAAGCAGTATCTGAGAATCTTACGAATGATTTGTATTAATAAACGAAATCCATAAAAATGTAATTTTCAAAAAGGTAGTCGACAGCCAACAAACATAAAAAACCGTACAAAAACAAGAACGTGACTGGTGTTGCTGAGCCTTGAACCCTGGCAACGTTCAGAACATGGAACGTGAAACTCATACTACTGTGGCAACTTTGCAACCAGGTCGATTCGTATGCACGTATTTAAACGTACGAGTAGAACGAGGGTGGTGGAAAAATATTTTTCGACACCTCACAGAATTGTTTGTTTGTTGGGGGGGGGGGGTTACTAAAACCAAGTTAAAAAAATGAAAATAAGGATATTTGTTTTCCCATTTTCTTATTTCACCATGTGATCACAACGTTTGCAACGGTTTTCTATTCCGACCTCTGGGGGTGTGGTGTGTCGTTTTCTCTTTTTTCTGGACGCCCCTGAGTAGAAAGTTAATACGTCCGAACAACAATATGCCATAAAAACGATTCCAGCACGCCCCGCCAGGGCAAGCAGCGGGCGGGCGCGGCCGAGGCCGTCACTGGCACGGAGTCGGGAGGGGCGAGCAAGATGAAGCACACGTCCAGCGAACAGCTCACCCAGAGGTGGACCTCATATCATGTAAGCTATGTTTCGGCTCTTAAACCTGGTACGAAGTCGACTTTCATACCTCTGAGAGCCGACCTCTTGCGTCATGATACATATATTTAATATTGTTATTGCACGGCCAAGGAACGGGTTGGCGTGCTTATTCCACAAGTGTTTGTACAAACATGATAAAATGTTTGGCGGAATTAATAACAACTCTCCAAGAACGATCGAGTCAATAGTCATGGTTCCATACAATATGATATGCGTATGGTATGAGCAGTACTGAAGCCCCAAATACTCGGAGTACAAGGAGTACCCGCAGTATCGGACTCCGAAATACTCCGAGTACAAGCAGTATCGAGAGTGTTCATACCCGAAATACTCTGAGTACGAGCAGTATCCCGGAGTATCGAACCCCGAAATACTCCGAGTACACGAAGTACCTGAAGTATTTTATCTCCAATACTCCTTACTTTACTCCAAGGTGTGTGTAGAAAAATGATAAAATGTTTGGCGGAATCAATAATAAATCTCTAAGCACGATCGAGTCAATAGTAATGGTTCCATACAGTATGATATGCGTATGATATGAGCAGTACTGAAGCCCCAAATACTCGGAGTACAAGGAGTACCCGCAGTATTGGACCCCGAAATACTCCGAGTACAAGCAGTATCGAGAGTGTTCATAACCAAATACTCCGAGTACGGCAGTATCCCGGAGTATCGAACCCCGAAATACTCCGAGTACACGAAGTACCTGAAGTATTTTATCTCCAATACTCCCTACTTTACTCCAAGGTACTCGGAGCATCTGTGCAAACTTTTCGAGACATCCTTGCGTCACTCCCCAGGCACGTCCCGGAGGGGAACCTTTTACCATATTATATATTGATGTTATCATATTTTTCGATTTTAAAATTTACTCTAATTTATTCTGTTTCATTTCATAGTTCGTTTTTTGTATTGTCTTTTTTTCTTATTTTTCGGTTCGGCTCGTGTCGTTTTGTTCTCGTACCCGGTACGTTCGCATCTCACTGGCTTTACCCATTCATTTGCGTTTATTTTGTTTTGGTTTTTCTCTGTTTCACAGTCTGTGACCACAGAATTTGTATGCACTCGGCGGGGCTCGAACTCGCGATCTTGAAGCTTACAGGCTT